>OX418217.1:75118455-75718084 GCA_948455865.1 Conomelus anceps
AACACTGCAATTTCTTCCAAAGTATATTGGTGAAGTATATTATGGAATCCAATGAGACTTCCATTCTATAAGTTTAGTGCATATTTCTTACTATGATAACATAAGAATTAAGGTCAAAAATTATTATTTCCCTAGTACCTAGTTTGAGATAATAAAATATTATATTCTAACCTCAATACACACATAACAATTACTTTTTTATTTTCATAACAAGAGATTATTAATCCCCATCATACAATAAATTTGACGCTTTAAATAAGCTCTTTCAAAAATTTCAGTAGATACATCAATTCATACCAATTTTAGTATCAAAATGCTAGCCTCTCACAATTATTAAATTCATCTCACATTAAATAAGTAGTAACATGAAGAGAGTAGCCAAAACTACCGAAACATTCATCACTACAAACAAACATTCAAACATTCATATTGTCCTATTCGGAAAAGATTTGGGACTAAAAAGATACGGAATAGTGTACTGTGGGTCGTCTGACGGCCGTCACGCCATAACATGAGTCACAATTTCCTTTTGAAAGTGTCTTTCAAATGCTTTTATTACGGAATACTATTTGCTAGACAAAGATTTATTATTGAATATTATATCTTGCTCCTACACGCAATACAGGATCAATATTCTAAATAGGCAATACTGCTGAAGTATATCATGTTTCAAAAGAATGAAGAATGGAGTTATAATTTGAAACGTGTAAATATATACATAATAAATATTACTGTATATATCAGGTGTGATAGCCTACTTCTTCTTCATCTTACTTCCCGAGGACCCTTCTGCCTCACAGAGTCGGCTGGTTTGAGGCTCAGCATCTCCATGCATCCCGATCCGTTACCTTCCTTTTCATTTGCTGTCAGTTTTTACCTCTGGCAGCTCCCAATCTTTGCACCTGTTCCTCGTAGATGTGAATATAAATGTATTATACCGAATGAATCACTGCATGTAAGAGCAATTATTCTTTGGCGAACTAGTGAAATTCTTGTTACGAATGCATATTATCATGGACTATGTGTGGCACTCATGAACAAGATCCAAGAGTGAATTGAGATGGTTGGCTTGTGTTGGGGTCAAAATACATTCGTTGTGAGGCAACGCTGTTTTGAATTAATTCCTCGTCCGTTTCAGAGGCGAATCAAACAACAGCACAACTACAACAGCCGCTGTCAGCTTGTAACTTGTTACTACTACCTACTGCTCTCCTCTGGCACGAGGGAGACGTATCCTGTGTTTCGCCATTGAAACCTGCCTGCTATGTTCGCTATGCAGCCAAACTTAGAGGGTATGTTTGAAGCCTCAAATCGGAATTATACAGCTTCAGCTTCATCATTATACTCAATGATAGGAAAATCATCCACAATATGTTGTGATTACAGCAACATAATATGCTTGTGAAAATTTACACAGCACACTTCTATATCTTAATCATGTGAACTAAAATCACGGAATTACTAGCCCTGACGAGTTGTGCACAAGTGATAAAAATTTAGATAGAGAACGCAGATGTGAATTTAGATGGAAAAATATATAAAGCATTCGGCTGTCAAATATATCATACATTTATGATAATCATATAAATTTGATAAAGTAAAATATCTTAAAGTTCAGGTTAACTAATTAAGAGAGTATCTAATAACTATAATAATATTAATATTTCAATGACTTAGAAATATATAGGAGATGTTTTTCGATCAGAGCTGATGCAATGTTGGCCTTTCTGATCATGTACGAAAGAGGATAGAGAATTAGTCGCGGATAGAGGTTGGCGAGCCAAGGCTCACTATCATGGAAATATGAGCTGTAGGCATGTAGCCCTGAAGATTCTATTCAAAAGAACATTTTTATTACTATATAAAAAATGTATGATCTACGAATATTTCGTACTTCATCATTTGTGATTTTTCAGTTCTATTGTTGTTTATAAACTTAATAAAGATGATGTATTACTTGCTATGATGACTGATTTCTTCGTATGCTATTGACTTACAGAAACCCAGCGGGGAAATAAACCCAGGAACAACGAGACTGATAATAAGTTAAATTAAAGGTGATCGAGACTGATACCACAGGTATCAAGTCACAATTTGAATGGATATTTAGTTTGATCATTCAATAGACCATTTCCACAACCAACCGTGAGCTCAAAAAAATACACTGTGATTTGAAAATGAAAAATACTCTCATTTCAACATCTGAAGCAGAAAATTTATTACAATAATTAATTATATTAATCGAATGGTTTTTTTTGAAAGTTTATTGGCGTTCTACCCTCCTCCTCCTTCTTCTTCTTCTTCTTTTTCTTCTTCTTCTTCTTCTTCTTCTTCTTCTTCTTCTTCTTCAACAGTGATATTTTTTAGTCGTTGATTCATCAGCATTGACAATTTTATAATATGTGCCGATAGTGTTGAGATCGGTGCTAGACAG
Source organism: Conomelus anceps (assembly GCA_948455865.1). Classification (NCBI taxonomy): domain Eukaryota; kingdom Metazoa; phylum Arthropoda; class Insecta; order Hemiptera; family Delphacidae; genus Conomelus; species Conomelus anceps. Next base: position 75,120,890 of record OX418217.1, read on the forward strand.
TTTTCCGACGGGAGGAAAGCGTAGCCAAGCTTTCTGCGCTTTTCTTGCACGCGCCATTAAGAACGTATCCGTTAAGGTGGTGGTTGTCGCGACGCGGTAGTGCGCGATTTATTGTGCCGTCTTTGGCTTATGCTTGTCCCATTCTTGTCGCATCATCAATCACAAACGCCACACAGCGCGCTGCTAGCTGCTTGAGGGGTGGGGTCGGGATGGAAGGTCAGACGTCAGGCCTCCTTCCCTTCCCATCATCTAACTCCCGTCTTATCTGTTGGCTAATTTGACTGCCTTCCGCTTTCACTGCTATCAAACTCTTCTTTATCATTCCTACCAATCTCACCACTCAGTCTCTCACTCTCACTCCCCCTTATTTCTTCTTGTTATTTTCTCTTTTTTTTAGCTTCTTTTTCTCTTCCTATTCCTTCTTTTTCTTCATCCTGTTCTTTCATTATACTTTTTCATCCGTCTTCTTATTTTTCTTCTTCATCATCACACCACATCCAACTTTCTCTTCCACCCTCTTACTATTTCCTCTCTTTCCGTTGTCATCAATTCCGCACGGCAATCGTCGTCATCATCTTCCACCTCTTTTGCTTCCTCCTCATACTCCTCTTCCTCCTCCTCCTCCTCCTCCTCCTCCTCCACCACCTCCTCCTCCTCCTACTCCTTCTTCTTCTTCTTCTTCTTCTTCTACTTTTCCTCCATTAATCTGTTAACCACATCAATTCCCATCTCTGTTCTGATCGATAACAGTTCTGAGGCGCGTCACTCTGGTTTTTAAAGCTGACTAAACGAATAGGCGTTTCATACATTGTTCGCATTGATGAAGTTTTCATAATTTTCTAGGACAAATGGTGATGTGTTCAGATTAATTTTCGTTCGTTTAATTGATAAATCTATCAATTGTATTGGCGTTTCCAATAATAATGGTTTGCATAATGGTTTGCTCAATTGTACAATTACCTCATTCAAGATATTTCGTTGTTCGTTTGAATCTTTAGATACTGAATTATAGAACGTTAATAATACATCCTTCAAGTGTTTGAATGATTCAATGAAATAACAAGAGTCCTGGCATACTTCTTATATATTTTGAGACTGGATAATTCATGGACAGTTGGTATCCAACTTGAATAGTTTTATTGCAATATTCTTAAACCATAACTGTTGGATTTAATTTTCTGGATAAATATTACACAAACTAAAGACAAACTGAATCCAGCCCCTTTTCTGAACTGAAGGATTGGAACCTGTATTCGATTCACACATACTTTCAGCTTAAGGCATAGTAGAAAAGAATTACTATGTTATCTATTCTATACATTTAAGCTCCATTACACTCTCGATTGAGTACAAACTTTTTTATTTCGATTTAATTACATTCGCCAAAACGTTTTGCACTTGACAGATCGCACAAATGATGATTCGATTAAGGGAGTTGGTTTCGAGTAATTAGATAGACACAGGGATAAAATCCAGTTAAAATTTCCATTGCAACGCAGTGGAGAAAGTGGGTACGAATATTCGCGAACATTTCGCGATCTTCATTTCGGTACACGAAAGCATTTTAAGGATCTCAGGAGGATACAGACGTTTAATGGTGAGGTATCTGTAACGAGGAGTGGAGCAAGAGGCCGGCGGAGGATTTTCAAGAGTTCAAATAACGACGAGAGCGTACGACTACCACTTGTTAGATTGATGAGCGCACATCCACGCCACTTCTCTAGCTCACTACCGCTTGTATCGTACCAACATATAAAATGTCATTAAAGTGAATTAGACGAAGAGTGTGCGACAGAATGGGTAAGGAAGAGAATCAATGTGACAGAGTGAGTGACGTGAAATGAATGAGAAAGTGAGAGAGGTTGAGTGAAGGAGAGGGTGTGAATAGCGGGTAAGGAAAACAGCAACTCTGCCTCTTTTCATCTGCACTTGTATTACGTCACACGTGATTTAAACTTTTCATTTTCCGGGAAATGTCTGGTAATAAATTCACAATTTTGGACAGGTTCCTATGTATCTCATTATATGAAAGGAGGCGGCAGGAATTGTTGACCTGTCACACTTTAAGCCTCTTTAGAATTTCTTCCATCAGACTTGTGATGCTTATAAACTTCAGAGTTAGCTATTTCTATCTACCCCCTCACACCCACCCAATAGCTTTCAACTGACAAGAAGTATAAGATGCTTCAAGATTTTTGAAAGCATAATATGAGATAAGTCCATGATAGTGGTTGGAGTGTCACCATCCAGGATGATTTTCAAAACTACGTAGCAGAAACCCTTCGACCTACATCTAGTGATTATAAATTTTTTTAGGATAGACTTCTCTCCTCCTCTGCTTTGAAAGGGGAGTTTTTCTGCCAAATTGTGTATAGCATTAGGATTAAACCGAATTTGAGAAAATTGATCCATAATAAATAACTTTGAAAGAAGTGTAAAGTGATTGATTCAAGTAATAAAGAGACATATATTATTAAAAGTTTGAGTCTATTCAGTCAAATAAGATAAGACACTAGCGCATGTCCTCTTACTGTAAGAGTGACCGTTTTGTTTGGCGAGAAATACTCTATCCTCCGCGGAAAAATAACTTGCAAAGCCCACTAGAGCCCACCTAAAACTGTAGGTCCAAATTATTAATCATCATTCAACTCATCACCCACGCACAAGTCTCAGATCCAAGAGAGCTTCATCCTCTAAAAAAAAAAACACAGTAACTAGACCTCTACTCAGCCTCTACCAACCTGATAATTATGAAATAGCCTCTGAGCTCAAGTGAAGATCAGGGACGTAGCTAAGAGAAGGGAGGTCGGAAGTATGAGCCCCACCCTTGACAATGACAAGCACTTGATAGAATACACTATAGAAAAGTTCAAATTTCAAACCCGAAAAGGTGAATAAATCAACTTAAAATTCTATTTAAAAGAAATGTCGGGGTAAGACCATTTTCATGCGAGAAAAAGAAGAAGAAATTAAAAAATGTGTATTATTAGAGGTGTATTAGAGTTCCAGTTGAAATTAAAAAATGGCTTGTGTACAATTTATGGTTAAATTTTTATAAAAACAAGATTAACAATTGTTTGTTGGGAATTTGTTATATTTTTTATTTATAATGGGTTAATTTTCCACAATAGAATAGTAGGCTCAAGCACACATAATTTATTCATAATGAAATTGACATTGTGGTGGGTGAGGGTTCTTGCAAATAATTAGATGTACTTGTTCAAGGATGTACTGCATAGAAAAATTGCAAAAATTTTCTCACAGTTGTTTTCAATCAAACTTATAACTATTCTACTACTGGTATGTTCTAAAATAATGAAAAAAATAATAATATTAAAAATTACAAACTTTTTTAAGAATTACTATCAGTAGGCTACTTAAGCTTTGATTCTTGTATCTGAATCAAACGGAAATTACCTTATGCATCAAATGATAAAAATATTCTAGGATCTAGGATCTAGAATATTCCAAGACAAAGAGATGCATGCACAATGCAATGTTTCAATCCATTATTCGAGAATGACTAAAACAAATGGCAATCAACGCTGAGTGTAAAACTTCATTCCATAGTTAGCTCGATTTGGCATTCAGAAAAATAGTGTGAAATAAGTTAAACATTACACTACGATTTTCCGTAATTTAATACAATGTAATTTAATAAATCAATTTGAGATCTGAATTAATTTACTCTCATTGATATTAAAGCAACGGTTGGAATGGCTTTCGGAATAAGAGGCTCAATTCTATTTTTGCAAGCGATAAGAAGATTATTTCCATTTACTTTGTATTCCACACGCGGAGCTTAGAGGTTGAATGTATAATGTATAAGATGCAACGTTCCAGGTCACAGGTACCAGCTTGTATAGATCCCGAGCGGTTTCTCTTCAAGATCATCAGGGTGTATTAGAGTACCGTACAACAAAAAGCAAGGCTTTGCTCTGTATTTGAAGAAACAATGGATGCCAATAATATTTCTACTTATTCAAAATCTTCCTATAAACGCATTTCTAGGTGTAATTATCAATCATCATCATCATCATCCTTGAACACTTTCGCTTGATTGCGCATTGTCAATTACAACTATGTCAGACAAATTCATTAAAATAAAATTCTTTCACAATAGCAATAAATTCATGATATTTTCCCTTTTCCAACTTCTAACAATTTCTATACCATTCTTTATTATTCTACTCTAACTTATATATATTGTTTTACTTTCATCCTCTGCCTCATGAACGACCAATATTAATTAATTATTTCACCACTTTTTTTGTGGCCGGCAACCTACTTTTTTGTAATCTAGTACCAAATTTACGTGATGAGCTACCTAAATGCTGTCTTGTATCAAGTCTCTAGTGAATTTTAATTTTAGTTTCATATCTCAACATCACAAAACGTTTTTTCTTTCTTTTATTTGTTTCATGCTAATATTAATTAATAAAAATGTGATATTAATATGATTTTTAAATTAAAAATTAATCTAATATGAGTATTAGCATATTATATAGAGTAAATAACGTAGTATATTATGAGTATTGGTATATTAACATACTATAATAATTATTCTAATATGTTTATTATTTTTTATTCAATAATGTCAGTAGTATGCGACTCTTCCCCGCACACAGACAAATCATCCAAGCGGAGTATATTCATAAAAAATTGCTTTTAAAATTATTATTATTTTTCTCCTCTATACAATAAATTCATTTATTCCTCCATTTTTTTAAATTTTGAATATTGATAATTAATAATAATTTATATTGCTTATTTGAAAAATAAATGAATAGCAGCCTGGAGACTTTAGTAGGCTTTATTTAGTAATTAATTATTAGTCCACATTATTAGAATTTCACTGTGATAGATGAATAATTGAGAAAAATCATTTCTGAAAAGATGAGACATTTTAATTTTGTAAGTAGGACTCAAATTTCCGATACTCACTCGATTTTATTCACACCAACCCTTGTCTATGCAATTCTCAAATTCCATATCCTGTTGCGATAGCTTTCTGATAATGGTGGGATTAACAGCTTAATAATTAAAATTTTCAAATTTCTAAGATCACGTGTCGGAGATTGACTGATTTCAAATCATGTTCTGGTTTATATTTGTAATCTGAACCTCTTAAATTCAGTACTACGTTTATTCAACAAATTGAAATTAAAGTTCTCCTGAAAAATGTTGTTTCTTTTTAGTTCACGTCACAATAACATTACCTGATTATGTATTACCTAACATTTAAAAAAAAAAGGTTGCAGTTGTGAAATCAGAAATAAGATCCCATCTCTTTTAAATCACTCTCACTCCAATGAAATAATTATCCTTATAGTACCTTTCCATAAAAAGTTACAATTCTTGTTATGTTTCTATCGCCATTCATTGTAAGTCCATATTAATTAGGCAATAATGCATTATTATAACTCTTTAAAGTGATATTCTTGCTGGAAAATTGATCGTTGTGATATTTTTATTCACTTTTGGATATTTTTAAGCAGCAGATCTTTTGCTTTCTCTTCTAACCCCGATCAAGGAAAATAATAATTTAACTTTTCAAGTGAATTCAACAACTTGCAGTCAAATTTTTATTAAGAATAAGTAGTATTTTACCTACTCTGTAGGCTGAACGTTTTCGAACCGTGGATATTCATTTCTCCAGAATTGTAACTTTTTATTGAAAGGACTTACAATGAATGGTGATAGAAACATAATAAGAATTGTAACTTTTTATTGAAACGTACTACAAGGATAATGTTTTCATTAGAAAATGAATCTCCACGATTCGAAAACGTTCAACGCAGTTCGTCATGGAACAAGAAAAATCCCATCAAGAAAGCTCATTGAGTACCCAAAAACAGTGTTCATCAGAAAAAAGAGGAGTGGCTACAAACTAATGTGTTGGTATTTGCATTCTTGTCAGCCACTGAAATGATGCAGAAGGAAGTTGAAAACAACGCATTGATTGATGTCTCACACAGGTTCAGCTCTCACCAAGTTGTCAGGATGTAACAGACAATTTGTACCCCTTTTCTATGCACCTTGACTGTACTGGAGCGGTGCCTCTTAGAGTTTTACCTTTAGGGTGACCACAAGGCAGTTTGGTTGGCATGTGTCTTGCTTACTGTATTTGATTGTGTAGGACATGTTGTGCACTGAAATGTACACATTCGTATATATATAGTCATTGCGATTACACAAGAAACGCTTTGGAAGGATGAGACACATGTTGTGCACATGCATATCTTCCTTGTAATGTGGACTCTGTCGGGGTTTTTTCAGGGGGGGGGGGATGGAAAATGATATCTATGATATACCAAGTCACGCATGTTTGGGATAGAGGATTACTCCTACAACTTTCTGACACTTTGAATGAGCCAAGCTAGATTAGGTTAAGTTCTGAGTTCTGCTAAAAACTGTACTTTTTAATTACTACTTCAAATGTATTTTTCAATTGCTTAAAACGTCAAAAAAAGGTCTTCACCCCAATATAAGACACAAATAAAGTGTTTTTTTCAGTGATGGAAGGAATTTCAGGAAATACATCTCCTCCATCCCTCTAAATTTCTTAAAAATAGCAATATGAATAAACATTGATAATTTGAAATTGAAATAGGTTGTCTATCTGAAAAATATAACTGAAAAATACATTTGAAGTAGTAATTAAAAAGTACTGCTTTTAGCAGAATTCAGATAGACCTAACCTAACCCAACCTGGCTCATTCAAAGTGTTAGAAAGTTGTAGGAGTAATCCTCCATCCCAAACATGCGTGACTTGGCATATCAGGCACATAGATGTCATTTTACATCCCCCCCTTCCTTCACGCCAACAAATTAGACGACTGGTATGGCCAGATATGGGACTACGACAGTAGCTGATAGTAGAGAATCACCAACATGAAAGTACGAATTGGCAACACCAACTGTGCCGCGTCTGCATGACTGACCGACCTTAGCTGCGGTCAGTTGGTTTGTCACAGCAGTCTGTTGTTTTTGTTACACCGCAATTTCTTCCAACCATGGTGTGGAGTGGTGTGTCAAGCATCCAGCGAGCCCTAGCTCGCCTCTCTATGTTTTCATTGAAATATTCACTACACGACCTCTAATCTGATGGATTTTGATTTTAAATACCTAAAATGGCTGGCATAAAATGAGAAGTTTAGGGACTTTTCCCAATACATTTGACAATAAATTATTTCAATGATCAACACCCACGATAATTCGAACAATTTTCTCAAAATCTTAGTCGTTTTTGTTCTCTTGCTGAGTTCTCATAATTATTGGAATAGGAAATTGACTACATGAAATTGGAAGGTAAGACGTTGGCAGGGTATATTTATTATTTGTTCCACCATATTATATAACTAAGTGAATGATGCGAAAGCTCAATCTTTCTCTGGAAAATTAAAAGAATCTTGCAGTATCATTTCGAAAGAAGAGACTAGTTACAGAGATGTTCTGATGATAAAATAATGATCAAGTTCTCAATCTTTTTAAAGAGAATTCCAGCTATAACAAAAGACTGTGTATATAACTGTAATATAATATAACTGTGTATATGAACTGTGTAGGTAGACTATAAGACTGTTTATATTATATTATAATATATTTTATATTAAACTTTATAAGGTTATGTTATACGGGACAAATTCATAACAATATTCTCTTGCTGAATTCAGCAAGAGTTTGAGGAGTTCCTAAATCGTTCATTGGTTCTCTGTAATCTTGCATCTATGCCTAGTTCGACTTCTATTATAATAATGGATACCACGTCTACTAAATCTACTGGGAGTCTAAAAATTCCTGATGAAACAAACTCACGTTTTCTCAGTACGTCAGCACTACTTTTTTTTTAGGATGAAGCCCACGTAGGTCTGAGAACTATATAAGCAAGTAGTTGGATGATGGTGATTTATGAGTTGGACCTACAGTTTTAGGTGGGTTCCGAACCACCGGGAAGTGATTTTACATCAGAGAGCAGTGTTTTTTTTGCAGGCCAATCTAATCGGTCACCGTTACAAAGAGTGCCCAGGAGAACGCAGCTTATTTTTATCTGATTGAACAGATGCCTGCTACAGCTCACGGCTATCACTTCTATCACTTCCCAATATCACATCACTTGGTGGCTGTAAAGTACATAAGTCTACACCACAGGCACAGCATATACTTTGAAACAAAGTTAACTTTAGAAAGAGTCTGATCTTCATTACACGTGTTGTTCTCTCAACATAATATAGAAAAGTTCAAAAGGATAGATGCGGTTCCATTTTCAAGCACCAAGTTGAAGAGAAAAGTAGGAGTGAACTTGACAATTGAAGTCAAACGAGAGACTCATACGGCTTGCTGTTCACACAACACACGCTATCTTTAAAGGAGCAAAATAATGTTTTGTCATTGTAGCGACTCAAACGAGAATTCTTCAAAGAATTTGACCACGTTTAACACAATGAGAGCTGTGAAGAGGGATGGGAGAGGAGAGAAGAGGAGTGATGTTGTGGATGTGCGGTGACGGTGTGGTGGCAGCCAAGCGTATTGTGCCGGTATGTAGTACACTGGGTGACTCTCAAGGGAAATTACAACAAAGCAGGAAGGAAAGGGCGCAAACTGTGGCTGCATGCTCCAACCAGGAGGCGAGCCGGAGCAGGAGGTCGTCTGTTTGTTTCTCGTGAATTCTACTCTCAGCTGCAGCCTCTGGGCATGAAGCAGCCAGAAGTTTGCTCATACCGCCGTGGAGCTTACACAAAGATTACTTAGGAAATTTATAATTTCGAAAAAAATAGTTATATATTATGGTTTCCTTCACTCATAAAGTATCAATATATTTTTATTGTCTTTTCTTAGTTATATGATTAATTTCTGATGTTGGTGAGGAGAACCATTCCTCCACGCAAGCTCCACTTCGATCTTCTAGACACTTTCTACCTTGTCAAGAGCAATAACAATTATGTCAATTGCAACAGAATGAAATTTCTGTATCTTTGTCTTTTAGAATATAATTTCTTTCATGCTGATGATGGTCACATGAGTGATGGTAATAGTATTATGAATGGTGAACTCACAGTTTAAGGCTGACTCTGAACCACCAGGCACATACAAAGCAAATAACGTCATGTTATTTTTTGTCGGTCACCCTTCCATGCGCAGTCCCGAGCATTCGAAACTGAACATCACAATCTATTTTTATTCACTGCCTTCAATGCTTGAAAATTCATTTTTTAAACAAATGCTCAGAAAATCCACCAAAATATCATCATACATCCCATATAAAATAAAATCTCTAGTCGTTTCTCTCCTTTAAAATACTTATTTCTAATGGAGATTTCAATCTCAGGTGAACTTGGCTGCTTTAGAAAGCAACCCTGAAAATCCTTTGTTTTCGAACGTATATGAATGATTGAGTTTTGGCATTATATTATAATGAATTTTGGCATGTCTCTTCATAATGGGATAGTTCATAATCGAAATTTAAGTGACAATAATTATCAAAGTGACCCAATTAAAAATTGAATAGAAATTATTGTAATGGATAAATGAATGAATGATTTTTCTCTTATTAGTTGGATCTTAAAAAACCAATAACGAAAATATAATATATTACGCAAAAAGTAGCTTCTCATGGGGATTGAAAAAATACTTTAAGATAATTTCATCAATAAAATTTACACATCTGACAAAATTAGGTATTATCTCAAAAGGCACACCTTTTTGGATGTTCCAGCAAACTAATGATGATAAGACTCCTACTCCATTGGTTGAACTAGGTTTCTAAGGTTGAACTACTCCATTGAATCACTGGCACTTCATCATTCGTTATTTGAATTTATAATTATTAAAAATAATGAATTCACAGCTTTTAGATACTTAGAGACATACTAGTAGTATCAATGGAATGAATAATTATTAGTTCTTGATTCATAGACTCTTTCCACTTTGTAAAGACGAGGTGACTACTAAACAAACTGAATAGTAGTAATAGTCTCAAAGAATGTTAATAGTCGAGTAAATCGATATCCTATTTTATTTTATCTACGACCATGTCGTAATGTATACATTACAGTTTCACAATTGATGCAAAAACAGCTGTCTTTTCGAAATGCTTTTTGAAACCCGTTGCATATGAACTCATTATAGTACAGGTTCTACATTATAACACGGGTTCTGGACCAATCAGAAGCATTTTTGATGGAATCAATATCGTAATTCAATATTGTGAAACTATCAGCTGATTTGATCAAACTGCTACACCAGCTGCTTTAACCTAACAATCTACTATAAGTTCTCGTATTTGAGATGAGAGGTTAGGTATCTCTGACAGTCACAGGTAAAATGAAATTGTTTTAATTAAATGTATACTAGTGGTCGTAGATAAAATAGTGTATGCAACGATTTTATTTGGCCATTAAAGCACTCGTGAGATATTTATAACACTCGCGTTCGCTCGTGTTATAACCAACGAACCCATAAGACCAATAGAAGGGGCTTGTGCACTAGCTTAGTATTACAGGAGGTGAAGCCAAGTCTGCCATCCATGTAGTGGATAGAAAGACGAAATCGTGTTTTCAAGAGCAGAAAATTTCAATGCGCGCTCTCCAAATAAACTGCAGTTTAACACACTTAGGATTAAGATATAACTTTCAAACTTGGCATGAGTATAGACAATTAGTTTCTGACGATAACCGTGGCATTATAAAAAGTTAATGGTTATATATATTAATATATATATTAATGGTTATATATTTTAATTAGTTGTTTAAAGTTATATTTTTTGTCCGAGTTTCAAATCATGACATGAAAAAGTGAGTCAGCTACCAAAATTTTCATCTTTTGGGTAGAGATGTGATCAAAGCGAGAAAGTTGTAGAGAAATAATGGAATGATTTTTATTTTAATGTACGACTTATACTTTGGATACAATGTTAGGTTGAAGTGCAACGTTGAAACGCGATCGGGATGACGCGCTGTCGTCAGCCGGCTTGCGCATCCGGGACCACAAAGCCAATTATTCACTTATTTCTTGTGTTTGATTCAATACTTCCTTGAAGGCTTATTATTGTAATGTAATAATATTATAGTTGGATTGTTTTTAGTAAATTATTGATTAAATTAGTTCAACTTTTAAATTCCTCCGTTATGAACGCAAATGAACAAAATCCAAATAGGAAAATGTTTATTAGAACAATGACATTATTAAATAAAAATTCATCTTTAAAGTCATGTAAATAAATTGAATCATATAAATCAATGACTACATAAAGTTGAACGTTTACTCAATTTGTCTAATGGGGTAATAGCCTATTGTAAAGGCCGTACTTTTGCTATCCAGAATGAAATAATTTCCATATGGGCGCCAACCAAACCAACTTTGAGTTGATAAAAAAATTATTCTTCAAGCACTCGCAAAGACACTGAGCACAATATATATATATATATATATATATATAAAAAGGCACTATTAAAGCAGTATTGAATTAGATATTAATTTATTAGCACTATTAAATTATACACAATAATTGATATTGCAGAAGGCATAACAAAAATTAATGTTACAGTACATTCAAGATAGGCCAACTAAAACGTCTAGAACATGACTCATTTATACTCAAAATTTAAAGGCCTAATGCTTAATAAGGCAATACGTATTTAAAAGAGTTTTCTAAGTTGAAAGCAAGTTTCCTAACAAGTTATAGTTAGATCAACCTAGGAATTAATAATAATGACATAAAACAAGATTAACCTTGGCCTATCCCTAACATGGGATAGGCTAAACAATATACAATGAGTTTAATCAGGATCCTGAACTAAAATGATAGGTTTTACATAAAACATGATTACTGGAACAGTGTATTCAATTTGTGGACCTACATTTCAATTTAAAACTTAGAGACATTGCATTACAAGAAGATTGAGTAAATATACTAAAATAACTAAGATGATCACCTATCTATAAACATAACTGCATAATATCCTACGATCCTTAAACTATCTGAATCGGGATTCTATCTAATATTTAACAAATAAAATAGTAATACTGATTAGGCTAATCAAATCATCGACTTCCAATTTCATATTATTCTATTATGGTTTTATTGTCCAAATAGCCTAGATTGGAATAAATGATCAGATAGACACAATTAGTATTTACTAATTATGATGTTTGAAATTTAGCAGTTTAAAAAATTGCAAGTTAATTCAAAGAAAAACAGCTTGATCCAACAAATTATTGACCTAACTAATGATGCGAGAGTTGATTCTCTCAATTAGTATTGAATCAAAGAGTAAGCCCCAATTCAATCAAATTTGAAATTAAATTTGCATCTTGATAATAGTTTAATGATGTTAAGACTCTAAAATTATATGAAAACATAGTAGCCTACTTTAACAAAACATCTTAAAATAATTTATTCCAATATAGGCTATTTGGACTATAAAATCAAAATAGAATAATATGAAACTGATGATCTGATTAGCATACTTGGATTTCAATGCTAACATTTATTTTCTTTAAATTGTGAAAATATATATGTAAATTTGGAATAAATAGCAAAAACTGGCTAATCAAGCGCTCGCCACTGGGGTGAGTCATCCCTGCGCCGCCATCTTTGTAGTGGATGAGCGCGTAACAAGTGGCTTCACCTCGGCGACAAGAAGCCCCTTCTATTGGTCTAATGTGTACGCTGGTTATAACTTACATCTAACTCGTGCCTTAATAAGGGTCAAAATAAAATCGTTGCATAAACTACTATGTTGTTATATTCTACAATGTATTCAAAATGACTTTTTGACCCTTAACTTTTTGAGAAATTTAACAAATGTGAATGAAATATGTTCATTCTTTTTCTGAATGCCTTTTCAGAGAGGGAAATAAACAGAATCAATCGAACATCCACAATGCATGGCTATTGGTGTTTAGAACGGCACCGTGCGAAATTTTCACGATATAGCATCACACGAAATATGATTTTCTCTTGGAGAGCAAGAGTTTACAAAGCCGATTCTAACAGAAAATATGATAGAGTGGTAGAATCGAACGATGGAATCGTGCTGGTGTTGGGTTGGGTGTTGGGTGCTGGTAGTTGGCTGTGCAGAGCGCGCGCGTTCTCTACATTCGGGAAAATTGATATTTGATTAGGATGACAACGATAGAAAAGCAATAAATAAAGAGGAGCGAGCCAAAATCCAAGATGGAGTGGTGCCGATATCGAAGTAGTGAGAAAGCTCTGAAAAACAAGTCGAAGAAAAGAGACATGGAACGGAATACAACCAGTCCCACACGGCAATCATTCTTTCCCACATGCCTTTTTTTGTTTTTCGTCCTTTATCTCAGTCTTTTGTTTTGTTTTCACCAGACATCTCTTCCCAGAATGTCGATCTTACCCATGTTTTCTCAAGTATTTATCGATAGATAAATTTTTTCTTTCCCTCTGCAATAGTCGGCCGCTGCCACCCTTTTGTTTACGTTTTCTCCACTATTAAATTCTCATAAAAGTCCGATTCAATAACTTCTATCCCCAACCAAACTCCTGCAGAGGCTTTTAAAACAATTCACAGCTATTTTGAAAGACAAATGCGGGTAAAAAACATTATTATTTTATTGAGCTGTTATTATTACTGCTCATTTAATCACAGTCTTCAACTGGTTTATAACATCTTGACCAATCCAATGAATAAGCTATGACATTATCTATAACGATATACTTGTATTTAATGCAATTTATTGTTGTACTGTTTTCTTCTATTGCTCCAGGCCAGTCTCAGAGACAATTGTTCATAGCTCAGCTGATGTATTAGATGGGGAGTGTCTCACATCCTCCAAATTTCAGATGGTCCAAGACCAATTTTAGTACAAATTTGGAGCAAGTGAGACAACTGGAAGTATATGCAGTACAGCGTCTCAAGTGCTCCAATTCTCAGAGCGTCCAATGTTCATATCCTCCAATTTTCACTTCGTCCAAGTCCCATAGCAGCCAAACCGGTACAGTCAGCTACTGTTGCAATAGAGCCCGCCGACCGTAATCGCCTGTTCTAATTATTATTTATCCGTATCTTGTCATTCAAAATGCCATTTCACTATCTGAATGATGACAAATAAAATTGAAATTTGGTACTCTTGACAAATGGTACTGCGTGATTCTAAAAAAGCATCCATTTGAAGCATTCATTCAGCTTTGAAGGCGTACCTAGGTACACGATCAAAGTTTTCATCCAATAAAATAAGATAAAAGATCTTAATTCGTGTTCAAGACTCTCAAAGTTTTTGAAAGAATTTAATAAAATACTTCAAAAGTCTTGTCAAATCTTTGACGCGAATTGGATACGTTCTATTGGATGAGATCGACCAATAGGATTGCAGAAAATCCCTTCAAATCTTGTCCAAGATTTGACAAGACTTTTAAAGTATTTTTAATTATTTTAAAGACTTTTAGAGTCTTGAACAAGATTTGAAGCTCTTTTATTTTATTTTATTGGATGAAAACTTTGATCGTGTACACAGGGCTTTATTAGAAGGGAATTTATCCAACAATTTTTTGAAAATTTTGAAATGTGACGTAAAAATACATTTTTTATGTACATTTAAAACAATCATTTTCAACATATTTGTTGATTTACCTAGTGAACCGCATTTACCAAATACCGTTACTTTTTAATGATAAACTAGCACTCAGTGTGGTTCAAAATGTTTAACGATTCAGTCTTTCTTTTACTGTTATTCTCTCAATATTATTGAGAGAATTTTATACACTGGATAACTTTACTGAAAATACTTTCAAAAATTATTATTACTCAGAAACAGAATAACAACTATAAGTTATAATAATTTACTATGCATTGCATAGTAAAAGGCAGTTTGGTTTTTCTGCTGAAGAAGATGAGGGGGACGTAGAAACATTCTACAAAACAGCATTAACGTTTCAGTTCATACCATCAATCATGTCATGAAATTTTAAATCAATAGGTCCAAATTTTTAAAAGTTACACGCATTTTTCGAATTTTATTTTGGTTGATAATCGAAACTGAGTAATACCCCATTTTTCCACACAGACATTGACTTGGTTTCCAAATTTTCATTAGAATTATTATTCTATTTTATTTCTATTATTATTATTTCATTTTTCTTGGAACATGATAATTCAAGTTGTTTTTATTAGTTTAGTGCCTGGAATTGAGTTTTGGGACAATATCATATCATTCATAGCATGTGTTTTGATGATTCCAAGTTAAGTTTTGCAGTAATCAACATATTTCTTGTATACAAGTAGTATATATTTTCGTCATGAATATTCAAAGATCACTGTTTATCCACTGAATATTGTACACATACAGTATCTATTTTTCTCGAGGAGATACAGCGTAATATAAGAATTATTTATTGATGTGTGCTACAATCAGGTATCATTTTCGTGTCGAAATTATCACTAAAACTCACAGCACATAGATGATTCACTTACTGAGATAAGTGAATCGTCTTACCTCAGTAAGTGATTCCTCCATGTACCATGAGTTTTTCTGAAATAGAATTCATATAGAATCATTAAAAAAATATTCATATAGAACTATTGAAATGATTCTCCTAATATTCTATGATAAAGTTCTCAAACTTTTCTTCATGCCCAGAAAAAAAACATAAAAATACCAGAGCTACAACATCAATCGACAGTTTCTACAATCAAATATATTGAACTTTATGTTGTTCTCCTGAAATAGTCTCTACTCAGAGTCAAACTGAATAGACTTAATATGTAAACTTTCAACTTTTGACTGTATATATTTCATGAAAATCATATCTTTTTATTTATCCTGTGCTATTGGTTATTTAGTAGCCTAATCCTTCTATAGTTTCACTCTAATACAGCGAAATAATATCGACAATGAAAATGATGTTTATTTATGGGCATGAAAAGGTCATTAATTTGCAAGTATCAATTGATAGTTTACTGTATAACTAAGTTTCACTGTGGTTGTTTTACGGCATCAAAGTGTGCTCTATATAGTTACGAACTACCTGTTAAAAATGAACCAACTATTGCTTGAATAACTGCTTCATGAGTTTGTAATACATTATACAGTATTTCAGAGAATCTCAATGATTTGAAAAGCTACTTCACAGCTTATAAAAACTTCCATAGTTTCCTCAATTTTAAGTATTTTTGATAAATGGGAGCACTGAATAATTTGGGAGCACTGAATCCAAATCTAAAATCACAATTTGTTCATCTTCATTTTTGCGCTATTTGGGTTTGGGTGGAGCGGTTGAGTCATACATAAAGTTTGTAAAATTATTTTGATACAAATTACTGGCTTCAATACGGCAATATTTGTTTAGTGACGCCGGGCTGTCGTCATTGCTCCCTCCCAGTCTAGTACATCCCCTCTCTGTTCAAAGGCTATCTTTGAGGAATAAAATCGTACTGTATTGTATTCGTATTTATGTATTTCTGGAAATTTCCGGCTGTGCCTTTACAATAATTACCTTTCTAATAGTGATATCGATATAAGGTTAGATCATTCAATGCTTTACTATCTAATAAATACTATTCAAATTATCCTACATGATTTGATGATTTGTGAATGTGACTGATTATCCAATTGTTCTTATCAAAGTTCATATTCATATTTAACTTGAGAAGTGAAGTCTTGTATGTGTAGTATTAATCTTAATGTAATTGTTCTGGAAGTAGTGTATTATTGTATTCATGTTTTTCTGCATATTTTCGGCTGTTACTGTACAATAATATCTTCAATAATAATTGAAAATATATCTCTGATAATGGTGGAGTACAAACTGTTAATCAGATTGATCAGAGTCTAATTTTATTATTCTTTGCTCTTTCACTCATTCTCACTCAACCCGATCCAGGACCCTGAATCCACTTTTTTTCTGTTGTGATATCCCCAAGTCTGGGACTTGAGCGTGAGAAATGAGGGGGGTTGAAACAGCTTTCGTAGTTCAATGTTACAAACGCTACTTTCAATCCAATCAGCATCAGAATGGTAAAAAAAATTCAGGAAAATCATAGCCTCACCTCCAAACTATGATTTCTGAACTTTAAGTTAGTAGCCGCATAAATTCATTATTACCATAGACTAACCAAGTATTCTTGTCTTATATGTGCTATTACATAGAGCAAATTTGATAAATTTTAACGTGTAGTTATGGAAAAGTTGTATGCAATCTACCAACTTCAAGGTTAGAGAAATAGCTCGACAATTTCATCTACAAATTAAGATATTATAACGGTACACAGTACATGTAGCTTGTGCTGATTATGACTCAATGAGCCGGTGAATGGCTATCCAGAAAACTGTCACCTCAATAAAATTAAACACTTCATCGGTTTTTATTATTTTCATAACTAAAAGAGGTAACACATTTTGAGTCAAAATGTTGAATCCTCAAATGAGGTAAGTTCTGAGTAAAACAAGTTTTTTATACTGTACGAGGAATTGGTAAACGATCAAATTTCCATCAAATAAAAAGTTTGACTCAGTCTTCTATATTAAACAAGATTTTAAGCAATCTGAAGGACTCAAAAGCAATTCGACAGTACTACTCTCACGGCCAGTTTCACGAAAGAAAATTAAATTTAATCACGGTAAGATGACGTAATTTGACCGAGCCAGTGCAACGACTTCCCTATTGAGCTCCATAAGATAACTTCATCTTACAGGGGTATAATTTAATTTTCTTTCGTGCAACTGGCCGTGACGTTTTTATTTGATAGAATTTTGGGTACATACAGCTTAACCTATTTTATAGATACATAATGGAATTTGTATGATTCGAATTTGAGGGGAACAGGAAAAAATTCGAATTTACCAATATCGCACAAAGAAGATAGAACAAAATTATACCAAGTTATACTAAGTTGAAAATTAATGAATTTCAAGGCCTAATCAATCATTAATTATTGATCATCTTCATTTGAAAAAGGGCGATAAAACCGAGTATATGATTTTTTCATAATAAATCGTCATTATCTGCCCATAAGCTTGTTTCGTAAGAAATATAGATAGAAAATATTATGGATAATCAGTAAAGATTACATTACAAAACTACAGTATTGACCGCTGTGGTTAATAAATCGCTGTGATTTGTGAAAAATGACTGTAGGCATGTACATGGCACTGCCAGAACTAAATTTTTCTCGTTGTTGAGAATAGTTTTGTACAAATTGACTGTGAAGTTTGAACAAAAGTTTGATTTTGGGAATATCCAAACTAAAAAAAAAAAAAATATTTTTTATTTTTTGATATTTCATATTATTGATTCAGTAGAAAACACACCAAATGTAAAACTCTCCGATCTCATATATTGAAAATTTGAAATGCAATACACTAACAACCAGTTTCTACCGTGAGCATAGTTATCCAAATGAATGGAATCATAGTTATCCGAATTATCCAAATGAATGGAATTGAGCTTCGAATTATGCATCAAGTTTTTACCAATAACATAATAGGATTTTCAAGAGAATGCTTATTTGTTCGAATTAAACGAATTCTAAATGAACAAGTTCCACAGTATTTATTATTTCATGAATGGTTTTTCTTCAACCTCGTTCGTGTTGTTTGAAGCTCGATCTATGTAATATGATACTTTTCTGAATTCTCTAAAATTCCAAATAAACGGGTTGTAAAAATAATTATCTGATGAGGAATAAACAAATGACACAATTCAGTTTGCTTGTCATCTATAGCAGGGGTTCTCAAATTGTGGTACGCGTACCTTTTGGGGGTACGCGAAAATTTTCAGGGGGTACGCGGGGCGGGTTAATAATAATTAAACAATTTTTATTTTCCTGGATTTCTTGTTCCATGACGAACTGCGTTGTTAATATTAACTTTTTAAGTGAATTCAACGACTTGCAGTCAAATTTTCATTAAGAATAAGTAGAGTTTACTTACTCTGTAGGCCGAACGTTTTCAAATCTTTGATATATTTTGAATCTAATATTCGAAAACGTTCGGCTCACAGAGTAAGTAAATTCTACTTATTCTTAATGAAAATTTGACAGCAAGTCGTTGAATTCACTTAAAAAGTTGATTTTTATTTCTTCCCGTTTCGTAATCATGCTGTGTTATAATTTCATAATGGAACCTAATGGAATACTTGTGTGGTCGAGTTACTTGGAATCAGCAGGTGCAATAGGCTTGTCTCACTATTTTGTAGAATAGAATATTTATTTATTCAACACAGTATAAGATAGAACATTACAATGTTGAATATCGCCAATAATATTAATTACAATCCTGAAAACTTACAACTAAACATTCAATGCATTATGTCATGTATGACTGTCAATCAAATCACAGATAAAAATGATAATAGTAAGCGCCGCTTGGCAGCAGTGCGAGCTGCGGGGGGCATTGAGGAACTATGTAAAAAGAAGCAAGTTCATCCTTCTCATTAATTCTTTGTAATGCGTTTTAAATATGTCTCTGAATATATTGTTTTCAATTTCAACGCCCCCCCCCCCCCCCCAACAACCCTTCACCCGACAACAAGAGGGTACGCAACATTTTAATTTTTTATTAAAGGGTACTGTCTTTGAAAAGATTGAGAACCCCTGATCTATAGAAACCAGTTAGTTAATAATAGATGCTGTATTTTATAATAAACTGTATTTTATTTCAAAACTAATAGCACATATTGATAACAGGCTACAGTAGTTATTTTCAATCATTTCGTCTCTCACAATTTTCACGAAAATAATCTATTTCGTATGGTTTAATCAATTGAGTATGGTAATTAAAAGAACTGTAAAGACTACTTCGTCAGAAGGATGGTTTACAAATCATTAGAATGTAATCAAATCATTGACAGAACAATCTATTAGCTTGTATAATGCTTATTGAGACATACATTACGGCTTACGGGAAATACTGAGCAACTGTAATAAGCAACTGAGAATGCTCGAGCCTTTGTGAAAGGGGTCAATTTTAATAGGAGCCGAGTGTACCTGGACGAAGTGGAAAGTGGACAGTTTGACATGCGCCGGAATTGGAGTGTTTGAAATTTGGACGATGTGAGACAGTGAATTAGACTGAGAAATGGACGCAGTGAGCTTTGGAGGCTCTGAAAAGTGGACGATCTGAAATACACCCATTAGATGTTATGTACCTTCTCACCAAATTACATGTGCCCATAATTATAGCTTTTTGCATTTTGCACACCAATCCCGGCTGATAAATATTAATAATTGTCTGCAGACCCTTCTTCAAAGAATGGGTATCTCTCCCACCAATTATAAGTGAAACCACAGTTACATTGGTGTCTCCCCAATTCTGTATTATCTACCCAGCCAAGTTTATATACTCATTATTTTTTTGGTATGCTTTCTTCTTATGTAAGAGTTGAGTGGAACATCAACAATATCAGGTCAGTTAGTGCTCTACTCGCCTGAATTACTGATGTAGGTGCATACCGGAAATATGGTTCTGCCTTAACATTCAAACCAAGACTTAAAGCCAGAGATTTATGTAAAAGTTTTGTTACATCATTGTGATGAGCTGTATACTCCTTTGGGGCCAAGATTGAACATCCAGCCACAATAATTATGTTCTACTGACTTATTTGTATTTCCCCAGAGGCAGCAGAGGTTTGAGTCTTTCATAATATGGTTATACTTAATGTGCTTGCAACTCAATTTTGAATAGAGAAGGCAAAGCCTTCAGTTTCAGCATATTGTAGCCAAGTGATGCCTCTTTGTCAACTATCCTCAATGGCCAAGAAATACCTCCCATGAAGCTGCTTTTCTTTCAACTTTTCAATCCTCTCCTCATCTGACAGGCAATCTGAACCAGGCTGAAAGTTTCTGTCAGACAATTGAGTTGAATAAGCTGGCAGTCCTTCATCATTGTTTCTTGATGGAACAGGCTCAGCCAATACCTCCTACCATAAAAGTAATCCCTCAGGTTCTTCAGCTCTCTACCATGGATCTGGAGAAAATCAACAATACCTCTCCTACCTTTCTTCTTTGGCAGATGAAACCTCTCCACCAAGCCTTTTGGATGGTGAGTCTGATGAAGTGTAAAGATGACCCTCACCATTCAGTGCTTCCAACTCAGTTTTTGACCATTGCACAAATTCAAACCCATTTGTGACCAGAGGTACAGCAAAGCTATCCACTGCCTTTACTTTGTTGACTCCATGAAGCTATGATTTCAGAATCAATTAAAACAACTTTTAAAGCTAGAAATAATAGTTTAATTAGCTAGTGGATGATTCAAGCCAATGTCCTGCATAAAGCTAATATTTATAGGTGTCTCCCTTCTCCATGACTAATATGGATGCCAGGGCTTCCATTTTTGGAAATTGACAGCCATTCAATTGTGTCCTCTCAGTGCATTAATTGTGCACTTTTCCAGGCTGACCCACATACTGATATCTGCACTGAACTTTTCAGAGAGTCAAACAAGGTCACTGATTACATTCTCATTGTTAACTTTTTTATTTTTTGGGTTGGAGATTAATTTCATATCATCCATGTATACAAGATGAGACAAGCTGCATTGACCCATCTTACTTATTCTTTGCTGCACTAAATAGACTGGATGAAGGGCTTAGTGCTAAGCAAAACCACAAAGCACTCAAGGCATCACCCTGGAAGATACTTTGACTGATGCTCAGCTTGCTCACACTCATAGGACTGGATCCAACTCTGATAATTTTCAAGTGAAAGTGCTGTGTTCTCATGGTGGCTTTTAAGAAGTTTACAATTACAGAGTCCACCATGTAAATATATTAAGCACATAATATAATATAATATTAAGCACATGGAGAAGCCATGAGTGTGGTATTGAGTCAAATGCCTTCTTGTAATCTATATAATGCTGAGAAAAGATTAGCCTGACATTTCTTAGAATTTCCTGAGGCAAAACTCTCAATTATTAACTACTCTTTAGATCCTCTGCTGCTCTTCTGGTACCCTTTCTGCTCCTCTGTCATGATATTGTGTCTATTGATATGATTATCATGTTTCCTACACAAAATAGTTGTCAATAGTTCATAAATTGTAGGCAAGTAGGTTATCGGCCTGTATTTAGCAGGATCAGATGATGCTGGAGTAGCTTACTCTTTGGAATTAAGTATGTGGTTCTAGCTCTGAAAAAACCTTGGCATTAATGTTGGGTCCTTGACTATCTCTGAAACAGCTCAGCCAGTATTTCATGAACAGAGAAGCGCTTGTACCAAAAATGTTGAATGTCATCTAATCCTGGAGCTTTCCAGTTACATACTAATGACAAGGGTGACATCAGGCTAATGATATTACATGATTCATCCTTATTGGTACATTCTTAGCATGTCTCTTCTCCTCCTCAATCCAGCTGGCTTTGCTATTGTGACTGGAGCTACCAGCCTACAACATTCTTCAATACTCTAGAAATCTCCTATGAATTAGGAATTTGATGGTTGTATGTGTTATATTTTTACAGGGAGTGTAAGTTGTTTATAGAATTCATGCTCATTAGTCATAACATCCTATTTTCTGCCCACCTCTGATTACACATTTTGTGTTGTTGGATTCTGACTGACGTAACCTTAAACATTGCTTCAAGTAATCAATGACCTCTCTTGGTGTTTTATTCTTTGAACTTCTGTATTTCTGAAGAATATTCTCAATTTTAATACACACTTTGCTCCCAGGTTTTGGTACTCTTGAAGTAAGCTGTTAGGTTCCCTATTTCTTTCTGCAGCTTTTCTACCTTTTTTCTCAGATGCTGCTCCCATGCTAGTACTTCAGAATGCTTTCTTGTAGTAGACTACCATTGCTGAGTTTTTGTCTTTGCAATATGGCTGTCACTGCTCCAATGTAAACAAAGTCAGGCAACTCCTGCAAATTTGTGGTGTCATTGATTCTATTGGAGATGATGGAGTCTATTTGTTTGAGAATCAGTTTTGTCTTAGCATTCTGCCTCAGCTTTGGAATATGTGGACTATAAACTAGGTCTAGTCTGCCAAACTTGAGAAAATTCTTATAAAAGTGGTCTAATATGAGTTCCAGGGAAGTTTCTTTACTATCAGAATTTGAATTTTCAGCAAGAATCTCATTCATATTGGTGGTGGTAGCAACATCAGAGGTAAGTGAATCTGCATATTTTTGATCAGGTGCAGGATCCTTATAATTGTTGTCTTTCATGGGTTGCCCAACATTTTTAGTTCTGTTGCTAGCTCAGGTCTTATAGTTTCAACAACATCTTCTGGCAATTAGTTGTTGACAATTGCCCTTCTCTGATCCCAGATGTTCTGCACTGATCTGCCTCTTAATTCTGGGAACTGGGAAGTTACAATCCCAGTTACAATGCTGCTTGCCCATCGACTAAGGTGAGGTGCAGCTGTTCTCATCCTCAGCAGGGGTCTGCCTTTTTAGTGCATCAGCTGAAGATCCATTGGCTGATGCACCTGAGGCCATCACCCTTCTTGTTGTGTTATGTTACACAGTGAGTGGGTTGCTGGCCCATACTGCAGGTTTGCAAAATCGACTTCAGGCTGTTCATCATACTTACAGCCCTAGGAGCTGGGATGCATCATTCTTAATAGCTGGCTAGTCTATCGATTCCCTGGGGTCGCCAATAATAATAATAATAATAATAATAATAATAATAATAATAATAATAAAATAATTAATATAAATTAAAATTAATAAATTATTATTATTATTATAAGATAATGAATTTCAAAATGAGTTTTTAAGGAGACTACACCATAGAGAGGAATCACCAATTAAATCGATGATAATTATAGTAGATATCGAAAATTGCAATTGTACTATTTTTTCAATCTTGAGATTCAAACATAAATATTTTAAAACTATAAATGTCATGGAGTGCATTACATTTAATAAGAGGAGTAGCCTATGGCGTATGGGAATAATCCCCGGCTAGGTTGAGCCAAGGTTGTTGGAAAGAAATTTTCTTCTAATAACCTTGTTTTGCACACTAAATTAATATTTCACCTGATTTCTTGCGCAGAAATAAGAAGCGTATATTCTTAATAGATCAAGTGTCCTAAAAATACTTTTTACTTTAATGTCTGTTTCGTTGACATTATATAATATAACATTAAACTGCATTGTATAGAGACAACTTTTGCGACTTATTAATATGAATTCGTTTTGAAATTACTCTCATTTACAAATGAAAGGTTGCAAATCCCATAACTAAGTCATAAAAACATATAGGAGACATCCGCGATGAAAAAATAAATTTTATTTCAATCTGGCTCTAAATTTTACTGCATTTTAGTTCAGAGACACATGATAAGCCCCCTGGAATGGGCTGAAACCACCATCATTTGAAAGGCTAAAATTCTGTAACTGATTCATGAGTGTCACTCATAAAAACATTGTTCTATGCTTTCATTGTGTACATGCTTGCATAAATTCATTCTATGTTCACAAAACCAATAGAGATTCATAATATGCCCAAGGGGCTGGAAGGAAATGAGAATGAGATGTGTTGGTATGTAATGTTCATGTGTGAATAGAGAGACGCCTACGTGAGTGAAATTCTGTGTTTGTTATATGCCTACGGTCGGAGAAAATTAAGCGTGCATGCATCTCCGTAGGTGGAACTGCTTTTGTTTCCTAGTTTTCTTTAGATACTAATGGAACCTTATTGTCAAAGCATTGAGCTCATAATAAGTTTAATTTGATTCCCACACGATCGATTTGGCTGGCTTTTATCGCTTTCTGTCTCCGCGATTGGTTTTCAGCACTTCAGTAGAGCGAGGAAAGCAGATATGTTCTATTTCCTTATTGAAATGGAAAAAGGGCTCCTCAACTGGATGATCTAGTCTTATGGGGTCTGTTACTTGAAATCTGTTTTGAAACCAGAAAATTGACGATTTACTCCATTTTTTCTTTTTGTGAATTCTCATCACAAACCGACGTTCGTAATTAATTAATTATTCGTTGAGGTCCAGATTTACTCTATTTTATTATTATGAATATGGAATATTTTTTTGTTCAAAGCAATAAAAATCATACAGTTATTAATTATATAATCTGAAAAGCTGGACTTCACGACTAACCCTTATTAGGCCTACTATGAATTTTCTTATGAAATCGGTTTGTGATGTAGGATGATAATATGCAATACTATAATAGAATATTATAATATCTATATACCTAATAATACATTTAAATTTATATTCATAGGTAATAAAGTGCCATCCTCAATATTGAGCCACTGAAGTAAACGCACAGCAATACACATAATTCTCTAGCTCCTAATTAGCCCCACTAAAGTAAACCACCACTGCAATTGACTTTATAATTAAAAATTAGGGAAATTTAATAAACTCAACTTGCAAGTTGAGGTATCCAAATCAATTTAATCAAACAAATGCTTTTGTTTTACTGATAGTAATAGATTTGATTATTTCTAAATAACCATTAACAGTTCCCTCAAACTTCACATAAATAAAGTAGGATAGAATTTTTTTCAAAGGGAGTGAAGATGAAGGGTATCGAGAAATAGTAGCAATATCGCCTTGAATGAATGCTTTATAGGCTGGAAATGAATAACCAGCTAGAAAACAACCGACATAACAATACGAAACATTTTATTCATATAATCGACTTCAAAACTTCAATACAAAATCTGAAATAAAGGCGATTTTAGTAATATGACTAGCTATAGTGCCCGACTGCCCGTTCTTCATACGGATAATAATAATAAGCGTATGGCTTTTAATGGTGGGGAGACCCTTACGGGTAGTTCCACCTCGCCGTTTGTGCCATGTTACGGAGAACATGGTGGACCTACTATTTTAGGTGGGTTCCGAACCACCGGGTAATGTTTATACGGATTATGTTTAGAAATAAGACTAAAATAATATGTTTTGGCTTTTTTGATAGCAACGATCATGAAGTTGTTAGCAGCTTAGTAAACAACTTAGAACGTAAACAATACAGTGACAGTTATCAGAGAGAATATTTGAGAACAGCTGATTGATATATCATGATAAATTACGTGATTTGTTCTTATGTGGTAATAAAACTTAGAAGAAATGTATCCAAAATCGCACAATACTTGGTTTTTAAACGTTTATTATTCTGTTAAAAAAAATTTAATTTAGTTTTTTATAGCTAAAGACATTGTCAAAAAGGTTTTCAATACTGATAAATAACTTTAATCCCGATCGATGCTCTCGTTTTTCAGGAGAAGGCCGCGTAAAATGTATCCAAAATCGCACAATAATTGGTTTTTAAACTTTATTATTCTGTTAAAAAAAAGTTAATTTAGTTTTTATAGCTAAAGACATTGTCAAATGGTTTTCAATACTGATAAATACCTTAAATCCCGATCGTTGCTCTCATTTTTTAGGAGAAGGCCGCGTAAAATGGCTTCGGGGCCATGACAGACAGACAGAAATTGAGATAAGACTTGTTTCGGCTTCTTTAATGTATAAAACGTAAAAATATATAATTCTGATAAATGTACAGACAAAACTCTAATTTTATTTATATAGATTTCCATATGAATCCATTCATTTTGTAAACTTCAGTTGATATAACAGTACAGTACTAAAGTATTTATGGCATGCTACACGAGTGTTAGTGGTGATGCTTCAGCCCAACCCTAACGGGTCAGACAGCTGTGAACAATAGGGAGGAATGTCATCGTGTCACATGCGTCACTTTCTGGTTCACAGTTATCTTATCCCTCATTTGAAGGTTGATTGGCTTGATTTGGCTTGATTTCAGCTTTGTTGACGGTTTGGCCTGTGAATCGCTCTGACCCTGATGTCATTGAATCAGAAGGAGGCGCATCACTCCAGGCTCTCGTGGAACAGACCATTTAGTTTGCATTCTGTAATTGTATGATTGAATTCTGATTTGTTAGGATTTAAATAATATTATCATGATAATAGAACAGTCGGCAGCTGACAAAATTCCATGAATAAATGATCATTAGAGAAATTTTCTTTAAAGAAGAATGATGAGAGGAATATGGATATGCAGACCTGTATGATAGATTCTCCCAGAAATTTCCACATCTTCTAGAAGCTTATTAAGGAAACCTCCAGCTTGCATTGTAAACAAAAGATTTGTGCATATTCAGAGATACTGCTGTTTGGTACATAGACGATAGACCCAGTAGTATGTACTGGCATCAGTAGTAATTATTTATTGTTCATCATTGTCAATGATAGACTTACGTTGCAGCAAGCCACATCGGAATAATACACAGCTGAGTGAATCAGTTTGCTGGTATTTACAGCCATTGATTGCTACTTGAAACTACATTCGACGTACCGAGCGATGGGAATATCTGGCACAGGGCCATGCTACCCTCCATTAAGTCTGGCAATATCAAGACTGGGGACTGACATCCACTTCCTCCACACACCCCTACTCATCACACTCCTCTTCAATTTATCACCCAGCTAGTTGCACGAATCGACTCGACATATTGAAGTTAAACATTCACTAATAAACGAGTATAGTGCTTTTGACAGCACAACTGGACTGTAGTTTCCACTTTGGAAAAATACTTTAAGCTCGTGTTATAGTTATATGTTAGTGTTTGATGATGATAACAATAATTACAATTTATTTCACCATAGAATTCAATCCTTCATTACCCAAACTTCCTGTTGAGTGATCACCAAGTATTTTTCCTTGCTGATAAAGTCTGAGTCTGTGACTTGTGCGAGAGTAATGATGTGAGTGAGGATGCAATGATGTTATGAATAGTATCCTACAGTTTCAGGTGGGTTCAGAACCACTGGTTAAGTAATAATGAAGCTGATAACGTCGTTTTATCTCTGCTGGTCACCCTTCCAAGTGCAGTCCTGAGCGCTCGTGGTTGAACACCAGTCATCACGATCACCCTGACTCCGCAATCTGCTATTACTACTTGTGTAGTAGGCTCACAATCAACTAAAAATAACCACAGGAATTAATCATTCAAGCCAGACCAAACAAGATACGTTCTTCTTTAGAAGCAAACATAGTAGAAGATCTGTATTCATTATATGATACCGAAAATAATATAACAAATGAGATAGACGATTATATCAATTATATACCAAATGTTAAGGAGGGCGAGGTTCATTTTTTAAATATATACGCAATGAATATCCGTAGTTTAAGTAAAAATTTCGATGAATTCCTATGCACCCATGAAAATTATAAAACTAAACATGACATAATATTACTTACTGAAACTTGGTGTAATGTAAACACACCTTTTATGTACAATATACCAGGATATAAGGTTGTGAATAAAAAAGCTAGCTTGAATAAGTGTGATGGCTTATGCATATACGTATATCAATGAATCTCTGAGTTATGATGTGGTTGATTGTGATATTAGGGAGTGTAATTCTATTTGTCTTGACGTTGAAACTCTTAGTGGCAAAATTTTAAAAATCATAGGCGTATATAGATCTCCAAACGGAAATGTGTCCAACTTTTTAGAAAGTGTTGATGAGTATTTAAGTAATATTCAAAACGATGTTGATGTTTGTTTTGCAGGAGATATAAATTTAAACATATGCGTAAATAATAAAATAACTCATGAATACTTGGATATAATGAATGGTAAGGGATATAAATCGTATATAACCGGCTGCACAAGAGTAGCAGATAGGTCTGAAACCTGCCTAGATCACATTTTCCTTAAAAGTACTGATAAAATGATCAAATATAAGACAGGAAATATATTAAAAACTAATATTACTGACCATTTCTCGGTTTCACTTAACCTAGGATATGTAGGTAACATAAATAGAAACAAAAATTACAAAATTACTTCTAAAAAAATAAACTATGATAAACTTAAAGAATTGCTATCTCAGGACAACTTGTTCACCGACTTTGGGGACAAAAATTCTGAAGTAAACCAGATGGTAACATGCTTTGTTGATACACTAAATCGATTTATTGATATTTCCTCTAATGAGATACAAATACCACGCAAGAACAAACCCTTAAAACCATGGATTGTTCCAGGGTTAATTAAGGCCATCAATAAAAAAGATAAAATGTACAAACAACTGAAAAAAGAACCATTTAATACTAAATTGAAGGAAGATTTGAGGGTCTATAAGAACATACTAAATAAATTGATAATGACAACAAAAAATAGCTATTATATAAATGTAATTAATAAAAGCAGTCAAAATCCTAGAACCCTCTGGAAATGCATTAATGATATCATAGACGAAAGCAATCTCTCAAATGAAAATATCAATATAGAAGCATCCACACTAAATAGTTTCTTTGCTAGCGTAGGTGTGAGACATGCGGAAGCCATACCCAAAAAGGGAAATTCAGTGAATTTGGAATTCAATAATTACTCTACCCTTCAGAACTCTTGGTTCTTAACTCCAATTGGCCCCTCCGATGTAGAAGAAATAATTCATAAATTAAAAAATAACGCTAGCCCTGGGACTGATAACATATCCAACTTCACTTTGAAACAAATTGCTCCATATATTGCTGCACCCCTAGCAGACATTATAAATAAAATTTTTGTTACAGGGATATTTCCAGACCACTTTAAAATTGCTAAATTAAAACCAATATTTAAAGGTGGTGACAAAACTAAACCCAATAACTACAGGCCTATTAGCCTTCTCAGCAATCTAGCTAAAATTGTTGAAAAACTAATTAAAGTGCGTTTAATTCAATTTTTAGACAAGTACAATATAATAGAGAAATATCAGTTTGGCTTTCAAAGAAACAAAAGCACAGAGGATGCATTGTGTTATTTCATAAATAAGATAAGCGACAATTTAAATAACAAAAATAAAACAATGTCAATATTTCTAGACTTATCAAAAGCATTTGACACAATACCACACGAAACCCTCTATATAAAATTACAAAAAATAGGAATTAGAGGAGTTACTTATTTATTTAAAAGCTATTTACAAGATAGATCACAAATATTGACCTTAAATTCACAAAAAAGCACACTAAATCTTACATCTTATGGCTTACCGCAAGGAACCTGTTTTATTCCTAATATATGTTAATGACCTACTGAAATTGAAATTAAAAAATGGCAGGATTGTGTCATTTGCAGATGATACGGCTATAATATTCTCCAGTACTGACTGGTTAAGCTTGTTTAGTGATGCCGAAAATGATATATTGATAATAAAGCAATGGCTTGACTTGAATACCATGAGTTTAAATGTAAATAAAACAAAATATATAACGTTTTCACCAAATTCCACTGGAAAACCGGACAATCACTTTAATTTAAAACTGCACTCCAATTGCTCTGACCACTCAAAATGTAATTGCCCAGAAATACAAAATGTCAACAATACAAAATATCTTGGAGTAATAATTGATGAAAACTTGAAGTGGCAACCACATATATCTTTTGTGTGTAAGAAACTTAATTATATATCTTATAAATTCTATAAACTTAACAAAATATTAAACATCAATAATTTAAGAACTGTATATCATGCTTTAGTACAATCGGTGTTACAATATGGAGTAGTAATATGGGGTGCAGCATTTGATGTACACATGAACAACCTTTTTATTGTGCAAAAAAATATTATTAAAACTATTTTGAAAAAACCTAGATTATACCCCACACATCTAATTTTCCAGGAATTTGATGTATTTACAGTTAGACAACTCTACGTTAAAACCTTACTAAAATATTTAGTAAAAAATAAAAACAACTTTCCTAAATTTTAATAAAATGTTATACAACTTCAGACCAAATGTAATAGAGAAATTTCAAATTTATCCTACAAAGTTAACTTTTATTAGAAGACAACTGATTTACATAAGCAGTAAATTGATAAATGCAATACCTTTTGATTTGGATTGCAAAATATCAAAGAAGAGCGTGTCAGAGTGGATTAAGAGTGAATATTTTTTCACTTTGAATCTAGCACTTTGATTGGTTTCGGGTTCAGTTTGGTAGTTCTCTGAACTCTGATACTTTAGAAACTATTAATATGTGAATTATTGTACTATAGACTATATAATTTTTTTGTCTCTACATTTGTTATGCTGACTTTTTCGCTTCAATTTTTTGTTATTTTTAAGAAATTTTTTTTTTAGCAACTCTCACCAGCGGGCAAAGAGCTATCTTTTTGCTGGTGATGCCTAGAATTAAAGACAAGTTCTTTTTTCTTTTCTTGAAAATATATATGTATGTATATGTGTATTATATTATATACTTTTTAGTTTTTTAGTTTTCACGTGTATATATATGTATATGTAAATTGTTTCTTTCTTTTTGGCAATAAATGAATTGAATTGAATTGAATTGAAGCATGCTGTGACCCATCGACTAGAAAATGCTGACCCCCACATTCACACTTCCACTTTCTGGCAAACAGTCATAGGGCGAATCAATTACTAGCGGTTTTTTTTTTAAGGTATGCGGCTTTTTCACAAGCGTAGCCTATTGGAAATAATTTTCGGGAAATTAGACAGCACAGGGCACAAACTAACTATTGTACACCATTGCCAAATGACTATGAATGGTGGATGGATATGTCCATTCAATTGAATACTTAATTTTTTGGTGGGGATTAGGGAGTATAATACTAAAAGAATATTATTGTGATGAATTCAGTAGAAATAACATCTTGTTCTGTTTGAAATTGTAATTTTTTTAGAGAATTGAAAGTGTAAATTAACTAAAATAATAGCAGGCACCAGCTACCATGTGATAGCTATTGTTGCATTTAGGCTACGTGCATAGTGGAGCTGAGAGCAAAGCATAAAAGAGCCTAGAGTTAAGAGCCTAGAGTCCGCGATAAAAGAGCAAAGAACTACTGTGTTCATAGTGAGGAGTTGAAGCAGCGAGCATCAAGGCCGTTCATCTCCCCACTGTCCAGTTCGTTCACAACTACAGAAATGTATCGTGAAATTTATTAATTAAAAACCTATTTTATTGATTATTGGGAATATCCTCTGCATTATCCTCCACAATAGTTATATTCATCTAATAAATGAATAAACAAAATATTTCGAATGACAAATCTATTAACGATACACACAGTTAATAAATTAATGTATCAATAGCACACAATGGTTTGTGTTCCTGATACATTTATGGGCATTGATAATATTTTGTTTTATTAATTTATCTTGGATTTCTTGTTCCATAACAATCTGCGTTGTTAATAGAAACTTTTAATTGTAATTTTACAACTTGCAGTCAATTTTAATTGTGAATAAATAATAAATTAACTAATAATAAAATAATAAATCAACTAATAAATAATAAATTTGGGAATAATAAAATCAATAAACTAGTGGGTACAAATATTATTTATTCACAATTAAAATTGACTAAGACCGTTAGATTTAGACTACAAAAAGTGAAAAAAATTAATTTATCTCAACTTTTTGTTGTAAATTTAACGACTTGCACTCAGTTTTAAATTGTGAATATATAATCAAGGCCTTGGAAATGAGATTCAATAACTCGAAAAAGTTCGGGAAAATGTGAGTACATTTATTATTTACTAGCTATTGTGCCCGTCCTTCGTACGGATTATGTTTAGAAATAAGACTTTCAAATAAGAATTTCGGCTGTTTTGATAGCAACGATCATGAAGTTGTCAGCAGCTTAGGTCCCATTCATACGATACAGTTTTTTTGCGGTACGGTTTTTTTACTGTACGGCGTCAACTGTACTGTGATGTTCACACGGTCCGGCTTTGCTGCTCATTGCTGTACTCTCCTTCTTCCATTGCGCTTCCAGTTCAGTTTTATTTATTCCAGTCCAGGATTTTTTTCATTTGTGTAAGATTTTTTTAAATAAGTTTCTTACTGAAGGTTTCTCTTAAATTTTGATCAAAGTACGCAAATTCTGGTTTCAATATTCTACACATTTTTCTCTCATTATTTTTATATTAATCTTAAGTCTTGTCCCACAAGGCGGGTCTCTCATATATTAGAGAAATTAAATTTTCACAATTAATATCTTCCACTTCTGGACACTGGAATTCACTAATAAGAAGATCAATGCTGAAGAATATCAATGAAGAAGATCAATGCTGACGATCTGAAGACTGCTTCCAGCGTAATAAGCATATCGTTTGAACATATCCATTACCGGTACAATACATGTGCCACCGGATACGGATAGTTATTTTGCGGTACAGCTGATTTTAGTGATACAGTTTTCGAAGACAAAACCGAATGTAGAAATCGGCTAGAACAGATTTTTTTACTGGATCCAGTCGAAACAGTATTGTGTGAACATACAATATGAAATTTACATGCAAATGAAAGCACTGCAAAATAACTGATACAGCAAATTTACTGTACCGCACAAGAACTGTATCGTGTGAACGGGCCCTTAGTAAACAATTTAGTGAGAGGCATCAGAGAGAATATTTTTTGAGAACAGCTGATTGATATATCATGATAAATTACGTGATTTTTTCTAACATGGTAATAATAGTGCTACCTGGCGAATTCCCAAGAGCCTGGCACAAACCGAACCTTCCTAAAATGTTAATTTTTGTTTCGATAAATTGAAATTAGAAAATTTTGTTTTTTTCAACAAAGAAATAATTGATAAAACATAAGATGAGCTTTAATTCACCAGACATATGTTTCCTAAAAGACTGCAATGCTCCGACTACACAAGTCTGCAGACAGCGTAAATAACGCCGCGAAGGGCCCACCATTTATATTTGAGAACAGCTGATTGATATATCATGATAAATTACATGATTTGTTCTTATTCTTATGTGGTAATAAAACTTGGAAGAAATGTATCCAAAATCGCACAATACTTGGTTTTTAAACGTTTATTATTCTGTTGAAAAAAAAAGATAATTTAGTTTTTTATAGCTAAAGACATTGTCAATAATGTTTTCAATACTGTTCAATAACTAAAATCCCGATCGATGCTCTCGTTTTTGAGGAGAAGGCCGCGTAAAATGTATCCAAAATCGCACAGTACTTGGTTTTTAAACGTTTATTACTCTGTTAAAAAAAAAGTTAATTTAGTTTTTTATAGCTAAAGACATTGTCAATAATGTTTTCAATACTGTTCAATAACTAAAATCCCGATCGATGCTCTCGTTTTTGAGGAGAAGGCCGCGAAAAATACCTTTGCGGCCGTGACAGACAGACAGACAGACAGACAGACAGACAGACAGACAGACAGACAGACAGACAGACAGACAGACAGACAGACAGACAGAAAGTGAGATAAGACTATTTTCGGCTTATTTAATGTATAAAACGTAAAAATAACCAAAAAATATACAATTCTGATAAATGTACAGACAAAACTCTAATTTTATTTATATAGATTCACAATTAAAATTGACTGCAAGTCGTGTAATGAATTTACAATAAAAAGTTGATATTAACAACGCAGATCGTTATGGAACAAGAAATTCAAGATATTAATTTATCATTTCTAGTAGGCTATACAGGTTAAATCATTTATAACGAACAGAAATATTTTATGAATGAAGCGATTGTGGTTATTCCTATTCTTTTGGTCCCACAAAGGTTGCCTCTTGAACACTCAACTTATCAACAAATCAACATTCATTTTGTAAACCGATGAAACCCGATTCTAAAAAGTTTTTAAAAGCGAACGTATGCTGCTGAATGCGGTACGGAACGCAGAAAAATGGCAGGAACGGCTGGCATCGATAAGCCAGCAAAGCAGAGAAATCAAACTTGTTTTAATTCGCAGCTCTGCTCTTTCAAGACCTCCTCGCGTGACCTTGACGCACTGCTCCACTATGCACAGCTACATTACTATTAGCATGTGTTTGAATTCGAGGCTTTGCTCTTTGCTCTAGGCTCTTTGCTCTCGGACGCTTCACTATGCACACGGCCTAAGTCCGTAGTAATACTATGGACTTATTATAATTGATATTAATCACAATAGAGAGTTTTAGCATACCGGACAGAATGTTAAAACTCTTCTAATCGTTGATGTGAACAAAAGATATTTCCCAATGAAGCTACACGCTCATATGAGCTACTTGTCTCAAACTATTACAACAACAACAACAGCAGCAATAATAATTAGATAATAATAATAATAATAACATCAATAATTGGCTTCCCAAATAACAATTTGTGATTATTGTTGTGTGAACAATCGCTAATGACAACAATAGATGGATGCAAGTGGGCTAATAGCCTATGAGCGCAACTCATCCTGGAGCGACCAAGTTAGCTGTGACGTAACGGGTCATAAGGTCAGGAGTTCATTTCGATGCTCATTCTATTCAACAAAATTTCTGTAACACTAAAGCACACGCTTTAGCCAACATCACACCGATATATCAGAAAATTAATATTTATAACATTCCAATGAATATGTCTATGATATTTTTTTAATGAAATTGCTGATCAGTTTGTTAATAATTTAGAAAGAGCTTCCTAGTCTTGTAACAATCGTCAAATATGGGGAAAAAGTACAATGATTTATGTGTGAATACAATAATAATTATTATTCATACAGGAAAAGTTCACGATTATTAGCCTTCAGATTGTTGAACTCAGTTCTAAATTAGGCATTCATTTGTTATAAATAAATTTGTTTCAAATTACGTTAACGTAAAATGTAATCCTGGAGTGTGGTGAGTTCAAATGTCGTTTCTCCCACTTTAATATTTAAATTACTTAGAGATATGAGAAGAAATATTTCAATAACTGAGCTGGGAATTGAAAAAAATAAGTATTTATAGGAATGAAGAGAGAAAATACATTTCTTGCGGGACTCTGAAAAAACTTCTACAACGTAAATATTTTAGCGTGGTACTGAAACCAGTAACTATTTATGGTATGTAAAATAATATAAAAGTCATATTCAACAGCTAAGGAATTTAATAGGGATAATTCACAACATACAGTATTATGAAACTACACAACATATTGTTACGGGCTCTAATAGCTAAAATAAGGCTGGCAGGCGCGGCTCCACCAGGGGGGCGCTCGGACACTGTCCTCCCTGTCAATATGTGATAAATTGCATAATTATTGAGAATACAATAATTACAATATATTTTATATTTTCATCTTTTATTTGTATTTGACAAGAGGAAAGAGAGTGTGGAAGTCTGGAAATAGACAGTAAGGTAGTTGAAAATGATCAGCCGCATCGTGGTACGAGAAGAGGTTTTCAGCGAGCCTTTGTAACTATGTTGGACATTGCTGGGACACTTCCTCTTGCGTCCGGCCAGTGCAGTGCTGCCATATCGAAAATGCTATTCAATGAAAAATTCTCTACGAGAGAAATGGCAACATGAGCTCGGCTGTAAAATACGCTCTTCGGCCGGCGGCCGCAGCTTCATTACGCATGCGCCAATCATGTGGCGCCAATTATCCTCAAAGTTTTTAGTAGAATTGAGGTTATAGAATTCATTGGTTGTTTATAAATTATTGTGGATGCAGTAGTGGTACGTGGAATTTGTATTATTTTCTCAATCATCAAGTTGTCCATTCAAATGTGATTAATGTGAGCTGTGATTAGTATTAGTTGACTGTATTTAAAATAAATTCCGTGGATTATTTGAAAAATAACGTTTGTGATTTCAAAACGCGGTTGGCAGTAAAAAGGCCGGGTCCTCTAAAAATGTCCTGCATAATACCATCGCACAAAATCACTATACTATCGCACAAGATAAAATTCCCTAGCAATGCTTTCAGTCGAGCAAAAATTAATTTCTTAATTTCTCAACTTCAATGAAGTTGTGATTGAACATTTTGCTTCTGCTAAAAACCGTAAAATTGAGCTAACTTTCAAATATTGCTGTTTAATCAAACTGTTGAAAACTTTCTGATGATATAGGCCTTTAAGTAGTGTAAATACATATTTTATTGTCCGATTGACTCTATATTTATTTAGTGTGCCTCATATTCAGTTTTTGGACTGGGCCAATTAAAATAATGCCCCTTTTTAAAGTAAATGACAGAATTATAATGACGTTTATTTAGTAGGGAATTATTAATATCAATTGAAAGAAACACTTGTGAAAGTAAGACTTAGTGAGAAGTAGGATAATCTTGTGATAAATCTGAGCATCTGCTTACAATCTGGATAATGTGCTGTATTCAGTGCTAGGTTTCAAGATGGAGCACTTATGCACTCTATTGATATGAATGGTGAGTGAGCCTACACATTAAATTTCCTATTTTTCACAATTACTGTATAATCGGTTTTTCAAAATAGCCTTTATTCAACAGTACATAGAGCCCATATTCAACTATATTTGCGGAGTTTGTACTGTATGATGTTGGGGGGGGGGGGGGGGGTAGTGTCCTCCTCAAATTTCTCTGTCAGAGCCGCCACTGAAGGCTGGCAACACTAAAGTTCACACTTGCACTTTTATTTACACAAATTAATAGTAAGTTCAATTAATAGAATAAAAAAAAACAGATCATAGAATGACAAGCTAATAGCTATTTTCAGTAATTATTTACAAGAATTAATGAATAAGTAATTACAGGCTGATCAAATATAAAAGAAACAAGAATCCAATAAACTGTACAAATGAATAATTAATTAGGCTGATCAATAATTAAAGAAACAAGAGTCCAATAAACTGTACAATAATGCAGAAAGAAATTATAAAAAGAGCAACTAATCACTTACAAAAACACAGTCCAATTCGTTATTTGACAGTCCCAAATAATATCACTTAACACAACGTCTTTAAACTATTAGTAAGCTGCATAAACAGTAAACACTTGTCTCTGCACTTGACACTGTCTAAAGACTGAATAAAGCACTGTTTACTCCACTGGCACTGGATTGTCTCTCTCGTGAGATCCGTAATACAATCTGTCACACGCAGGTTTGAGAACGTAACTGTCACGCAAGTTTTTGTAGAAAAACTGATCCACTGGTTCACGTGGACTTCCTTTATATAGCTTTTGTAGTTGTACGTAGTTGTATAATTCCAAGAATTGGAGCTCACTAGACGCATCGAGAATCTTCAAGAGACATGATCTCGATCAGTCCAGAAATCTGGAGAAATCAATTGAGTGAGAGAGTTGTAGACTTGAATAATAAGAGTGACAAAGACATGTGAAAAGAGAACGCAAGAGAGCAAGAGAATGCATTTTGCACTTTGAGTCATGTATGGAATGGAATGATCTTTGTAGAATAACATAGTTCTATGTGCGTAAATAACTGCTTTGCTTGCTTTCATATTACTGAAAATATTTTCGTATTACAATTACTGAAAATAGCTATTAGCTTGTCATTCGATGATCTGTTTTTTTTTATTCTATTAATTGAACTTAGAATTAATTTGTGTAAATAAAGTGCAAGTGTGAACTTTAGTGTTGCCAGCCTTATTTTAGATATTAGAACCCATAACAATTGGTGTCAGAAGTGGGATCTCTTTCAAGTTTAGATTAAAATGGCTGGCAAAATTACATTGTGTGATTTAGAAGTGGCTGATCTGGAACGGGAGCTAGAAGACCGTGATTTGGAAACTTCTGGAAAGAAGTCAACTCTACAGGACCGGCTTCGTGAGGCATTATTGGCAGAAGGAGAAGACCCAGCTACATCGATCATCTCTTTGAAACTACTGACATGAAATTGCTTACATCCATGGAGCAGAACTTCACATCCATGGAGGGCAAACTTCAAGAGAATATCACATCCATGGAGCAGAACTTCACATCAATGAAGGGGATGAACTACAAGAGAATATTACATCCATGGAGGGCAAACTTCAAGAGAATACATCTATGGAGGGAAAATTGCATGAAAATATCACCTCATTACAAGAAGCCATGGAAGAGAAAGTTACAAATCTTGCTGATTCTGTTAATCAAGAAGTCAGTAAGGTAAAAGAGGATTTGAAAACAATAGAAGATCGACTCAAGAAGCTGGA
The DNA here is from genome assembly GCA_948455865.1 of Conomelus anceps. Classification (NCBI taxonomy): domain Eukaryota; kingdom Metazoa; phylum Arthropoda; class Insecta; order Hemiptera; family Delphacidae; genus Conomelus; species Conomelus anceps. The sequence continues at coordinate 75,159,717 of OX418217.1, forward strand.
GTGCAGTACTGGATCTTCAAACAGACATGACAAAGTGAATCGATCATCAGATATTCCAGACCTTGCCATCTCAGAGAAGTCAGTGCTAGAAAGGAAGGAGGAAGATAAGCAGTCAGTAACTCTTCCCCAGCATACTGGGCTGCCAACCTATGATGGGAAGACACCATTAGAAGACTACCAAACTCTTTTTGAGTCAGCAGCAGAGTTCCAGGGGTGGTCATCAGCAACAAAGGCCTATGTCCTGAGGATGAATCTCCGAGGTGAAGCATTGGCAATTGTTCACTCAATTCCATCAGCTGAGAAGTGGAGTTTCAATGAGCTGTGGAGATGCCTAGAGATGAGATTTGGCAACAAGCACCTGGAGCAGTTGTACCGGTCCCAGCTCATCAATAGGATGCAGAGGCCTAATGAATCGCTGCAAGAGTTTGAAGCTGATATTGCTCAACTTGTTAGGACTGCATATCCATCTGCAGATGACAACACTTATGAGAGCCTTGCAGTGGAAAAATTCTTGACTGGTTTAAGGATACCAGAGACCCAGCAGTCTATCAAACTAGCCAGACCAAAGACACTGAATGATGCTTTGGCCCAAGCCTTAGAGTTTCAAGCAGTTTGGCAGTCAGTACCAGGTCATTTCAAGGTGAAGGCTGTAGAAGCTGAAGGGATGGAGGCAAGCACTATTCAAAAGATCATTGAACAGGTCCTAGAAAAGTTGAGATCCAGGAAGAAGGAAGTTCGATGCTGGGCTTGTGGTAAGATTGGACACATAAGGAGTAAGTGCACAGTAAAACCAGGTGATAAGAAGGAGCAGGTAAACTAAAAAGGGTTGATAGGAAGGGGCAGCTGTCAACCCAAAAGCAGAAGGCCCCAGTAAGGAAAGCAGAGGTGGCATCTCTTGCTGGCAGCAAAAGTAGTCTGTACATAGATGGTATTGTGAATGGGCAAGCAAGGCAACCACTTCTTAACACAGGAGCTACAATTACTATCCTGAATAAGAGCACAGTCCTTGATAAGGAAGGAATAAAGTCAACAAGGTGGAAATTCCACACAGCTACAGGGGACTTGGCTACAGTTTTTGGGGAGACAGCTGCTACCCTCCTCATTGGTGGCAGTTCCTTCAAACATCAGGTGTTAGTGGCAGACATTCAGGAGGATGTTATACTTGGGATGGATTTCTTCAACAAGTTTGAGCTCAAGTTAGACTTGGACAAGAAGACAGTTGTAATTGGGGAAGAAGAGGTTCTACTTCACCCAGGGAAGCTAAGCAACAGCAGAGTATTACTACTGACTGATGTCACTCTACCAGCAAGGAGTCAGATTGTAACCTATGGGAAAATGCAGGATGACATGGAAGAAGGACAGAGTGCACTCCTGGAGCCAGCAGGTCTAGAAGACAACTTGCATACAGGAGTCTTAGTGGCAAGAACATTATTCCTGACCAGCAACAAGTTTCCTGTGCACATTATGAATGTGAATGACTTCAAGATTACCCTAAAAGAAGGAAGCACTCTTGGACACTGCTCAACAGCCTCTTCAGTGGTAAGACAGATCCAGAAGTCTCAAACAGTCAACAAGGGTCTTCCAGAGGAACTGCAGGAATTTGCTACTAGTACTTGCAAGGATCTTACAAAAGAGCAGGCTGCCAAAGTGAAGGACTTCATTACTAGATACCAGGATATCTTCAAAATTGGTGCAGGGCCAAAAGGAAGAACAAACATTGTACAACATGCAATAGATACTGGTGATGCTAGGCCTATATGACCGAATCCACAAAGGCTGCCACTAGCCAAGAGGGAGGAAGCAAGGAAAGTTATCAAGGATATGGAGGCTGATGAGGTCATAGAGCCTTCAAGCAGTCCTTGGGTGTCTCCAGTGGTGTTGGTCAAGAAAAAGGATGGGTCAACAAGATTCTGCATTGACTATCGCCTGTTAAACAATGTCACCAAGAAGGACAGCTATCCATTGCCAAGGATTGATGACACATTGGACAGCCTGGAAGGATGCAAATTGTTTTCGACATTGGATCTCAAGAGTGGCTACTGGCAAGTTGGTTTGAAGCCAGAAGACAGGGAGAAAACAGCATTCTCAATTGGAGAAGGACTTTGGCAATTCAAAGTCATGCCTTTTGGACTATGTAATGCACCAGCTACATTTGAGCGGCTCATGGAGAATGTGTTGAGAGGATTATCTTGGGAAACCTGTTTGGTCTACTTGGATGACATCATTGTCCTGGGAAAATCATTCAGGCACCACTTACACAACTTGGAGCAAGTTTTTCAGAGGCTGAGGCAAGCAAATTTAAAATTGAATCCAAAGAAGTGCAACCTGTTCAGGAGACAAGTCAACTACCTTGGACATGTGGTATCGGATTCTGGAGTCTCCCCTGACCTAGAGAAAATAAAAGCTATTACACAGTGGCCAGTCCCATGGGATAAGCATGAAGTGAGAAGCGTTCTGGGTCTTTGCACATATTACCAAAGTTTGTAATATTGTTTGTCATATTGTTTTAAAGTTTGTAAGTTTGTCAAAGGGTTCTCCAACATTGCAAAACCCTTGACCAAATTAACTGAGGACAAGAGCAGCTTCATCTGGGATGAAAACTGTCAGCAAGCTTTTGATGAGCTAAGGCATGTTCTGATAAATGCACCAATCCTGGGTTATCCAAGAGCAGAAGGAAAATTCATCCTGGACACAGATGCTAGCAACATAGCCATTGGAGGAGTACTTTCTCAGGAGCAGGAAGGAGTTGAGACAGTCATTGGATACTTCAGTAAGGTCTTGTCAAAACCAGAGCACAACTACTGTGTCACCCGCAGAGAGCTATTGGCAGTAGTTGAGGCAGTTGGACACTTTCACAAGTACCTGTATGAAAGACACTTTCTGCTGAGAACAGATCATGCAGCCCTCAAGTGGCTCCTACGATTCAAGACTCCTGAAGGACAGGTGGCATGCTGGATTGAGCGACTTCAAGAGTATGACTTTGAGTCAATTCATCGAGCAGGAACCAGTCACGGGAATGCAGATGGACTCTCAAGAAGGCCATGTGAGAAAGATTGCAAGCACTGTTCACATCATGATAGCAAGGAAGGCATGCTGAGCAGAACAACTGTGGTTGCTGATTTGTGGAGCAGTGACCAGCTCCAGAAGGACCAGGAAGAGGATCCTGACCTGAAATATCTTTGGGCTTGGAAACACACTGGACAAGGAAGACCAGCCTGGCAGGAAGTGGCACCTCTTTCACCAAGTGTGAAAACATATTGTGCCCAGTGGAGCTCAATTGTTGAAGATGAGGGAGTACTAAAAAGGGAGATTGAGAATGCAGCAGGGGATCAGAAGAGACAACAGGTTATTGTTCCAGTAAATCATGTACCAGAAGTGCTGAGGAGTCTGCATGATGGCAAATATGGAGGACATCTTGGTCTACATGAAACAGTGGAGAAGGCCAGGGAACGATTTTATTGGCCAAGATTAAGAGAAGATGTCAAAGATTGGTGTAGGAAGTGCATAATCTGTGCAGCAGCAAATGGCCCTCTAAAGAAGAAAAAGGCACCAATGAAGACCTACAATGTTGGAGCACCATTTGAGAGAGTGGCTATTGACATTGCTGGACCTTTCCCTACCACCAATGATGGGAACAAGTATATTCTAGTGGCCATAGATTATTTCAGCAAATGGGTTGAAGCATATGCCTTACCAAACCAGGAAGCAGTTACAGTGGCTGATGTATTAATAAAGCAGTTCTTCAGTCGTTTTGGTGTTCCATTGGAACTGCACTCAGATCAAGGGAGGAATTTTGAGTCAGAAGTGTTCAGCAGAGTGTGTGAGTTGATGGGCATCCGGAAAACAAGGACCACTCCACTGCATCCCCAGTCAGATGGTATGGTTGAGAGAATGAACAGGACAATGCAGCGATATCTGAGGAAGGTGGTTTCTGACAATCAGCATGATTGGGATCAGCATCTCCACTTCTTTCTTATGGCATATCGTAGCTCCATCAATGAGACAACAAAGGAAACACCTGCTCGCATCATCTTTGGTAGAGATCTACAGCTACCCTGTGATCTACAGTTTGGAAGCAAGCCTGGTGAAACATTCAAGAAGGATGACTACATCACTCAATTGAGGAAGCATATGGTTGAGACCCATGAGAAAGTACGCACCAATCTCGAAGAAGCAAGCCTGAAGATGAAGGAGAGGTATGACATCAAGGCTGACCAAGGTGGGTACAAAGCAGGAGACCTAGTCTGGTTACACAACCCAAAAAGGATTCGTGGCTACTGTCCAAAACTACAAAACCAGTGGGAAGGGCCTTATGAGGTTGTGACTAGGATCAATGATGTAGTATACTGGCTAAGAAAACCTACAAGAGGGAAGCCAAGAGTAGTTCATTTCAATCATTTGTCTCCATTTCATGGTAATAACAGTGCTGAGGAGGGACAAGCAGCTCAAGTTCAGTGCACTACATACCTGAAGGAGTCTGATGATGACTACTTGCTGGCACCAGGAAGAAAAATGTTCCAGACAAGTGAGAGGGACTTGTTCACCCTGCTAAAGGACTGGCACACTGTGTCACCAGCAACTTGGCAGAATCTCGAGGCATTGCTACAGTCTTCAGGAAGAAGTTTGGTGGTCTCAAGGACCTGGAACAGCAGGGACCAGCAGAAGGAAATGTTTTTCATCTGCAGTGGAATGGTCAACATCTCTTTTACCTGGTGACTAAGATGCAGCCTGAGGTGAAAGCATCATATGACACATTGCAGACTTGCTTGGTGAAGCTGAGGGACAGGATGCAGACATTAGGAGTGAGAAAACTTGGCATACCAAGGCTTAGAAGTGGTTATGATGGCTTGGACTGGGCAATTGTGAAGCCAATGCTGCAAGAAGTGTTCCAATCCACTGGTATCCAGATCACCATTTGCATCTACAACCCTTGGAGGGTCAAGGAGGATATGGTCAGCAGTCAAGGAAGACATCAGCCATCTAAGGTGCCATTGTTCTGGGACAGAACAATTTCTTAAGGTGGGGGTAGTGTTACGAAATCAAGCAAAGCAGTTATTTACGCACATAGAACTACGTTATTCTACAAAGATCATTCCATTCATGGTCGTACGTGACTCAAAGCGCAAGATGCATTCTCTTGCTCTCTTGTGGTCTCTTTTCATATGTCTTTGTCACTCTTATTATTCAAGTCTGCAACTCTCTCACTCAATTGATTTCTCGAGAAATCTATTGAGTGAGAGAGTTGCAGACTTGAATAATAAGAGTGACAAAGACATGTGAAAAGAGAACACAAGAGAGCAAGAGAATGCATTTTGCGCTTTGAGTCACGTACGATCATGAATGGAATGATCTTTGTAGAATAACATAGTTCTATGTGCATAAATGAATGCTTTGCTTGCTTTCATAACAATATTATGAAGTATGCAGGCTACAGATTTTTAAATATGGAAGAGGGGTCAAAAACGCAAATGTGCAAGTTTCGAGTTTCAAACAAAACGTTTTTTGTGTGAATTAACAGTATTTAACTTTATATTTTTCCACATTGTAATAAATCATCAGTCAGTAACCTGTATTGGGTATATTGTCAGTAACCTGAATTGTTTAGGAATGTGTTTCTCGTCAATATTTGCTTTGTAAACTGGGTGTGTCACTACATCGAACTTTATATAAAGAGCTCAAATATTTCTATCAGTTTACAATATGCGGCTTTGACAATATTGACAACCAAAATGAAATTTCTGTGGAATCCATGTAAACTTGAAGCGGAAACTATAGATAAAACTCTACTCACAATGTAATCTATATTTTGAGCGATATGTACATCAAACAATATAGTATGAAGGAAACTCTAAATACTTATTGAATACACATATATATGTATATATATTTAATGCTCAGTAATTGGATGAATGTATTCATTTAAAGCTTCAACGCACAATAAAAGAATAAGATCATTAAACATTTTAGTAAACTAATATTGTAGTTATAGTTAAATTATACTTGAGGAGCACATGTTGAAAAACTGCAGATTGTACTGATAGATTACAAATACTATAAATGGATTACATGTACTAATGAATTACAAATAATGATAAAATTCAGATACAGATTCCAAAATAATATGTTGATCAAGAAGCAATTTGGGAGACTTAATTTTTTTCTGGGAGGCTTTAGAGTACATAGACTTATCAAGTCTAAAAAATTAAAAAAAAACCGCACTCCATTGTCAGTTGAAGTATACTATACCAATTACTTTACTTTATCAAACACCAAAAAACAAATGAAATAGTACATCACAATCAGATACACTACATTGAACTATGTGTTTGCACAGTAAGTTACATATATTATAAGAAAAAATATATAATTCAAGATCAGAAAAGCCAAGCTTGTGCGCCGGATGAAAATCAAAACAATAACACTTATAAACAACCTTTAAAATAACTTATATCCAACATTATAAGAATACAGAGCCTATTTTAAAATAAAAATTTGCCTTCACCCAAGTATCTATTCCAAGAGTTTTAGTTTTATTCGTGAATGGTATTTCTATACTTTACTATAATCTTCAAACTATGGATTAAATTATCTACACTTCCATAGATCTGATTATATTCAACAATGGAGTAAATTCATTGGTGTTCTGTTGAAGTTTTCCGAATTGAGCTCAGGAAAGATCTCAGGGTGTTTGCACCCTGGAACATTACATACTTGATTATAATCATCGAAAAATCGAGCAAATACTGTGAAATGGTGAATGAGCGTGATTATCCTCGAGTATTAGATAGTGGAATCTTTTCGAATATTGCGGAAAATGCGAGAGTCCTTATCTGTTTATTTAGAATTCGATAAAGAAATCTCCTTCTTTCTAGTTCAAATAAAAACCTATATAAAGCGAGCGCTTGAGTAAACGTTTAGTTCAGTCTTCTTTGAAATTTGTCGAGATAAACAAGTAGTAACAGTTCTGTAGTGATAATTAATTACCGCATATTTTGCATTAGTGAGAATTCTTTTTAAATTTATACGAGTGGACTATATTCATAGCACATAGCTATTATTGTATTACGGACTTGTGCTACGTAAGTTTAATTGTTCTTATTCGACATTCTTCTTGAATTATTGGACAGTTTATTGAACAGTTATTTTTTAATATTGGATCGTCCTTTTAACATTCAGTGATTGATTTTTGTACAGTAATATTGAAAACTCTTTATCAGTTGAACAATATCGATTTATCTGTTTTTTATTGCTTATTTTGTGTAAGACATTACTGATCAGTGCGTGTTGTGGATTATTTGTGTAAATAAAGTGCGAGTGATAAATGAAAGTGTTGCCAGCGTTATTTTAGATATAGAACCCGAAACAATACTTTGCAGTAGACTATGTGTAGTATCTCAGTTTTTAATTGAGATATTTAAGAAATGTAGGAAGTTATTTTACATAGACCACATAGGGGATTCATATATTTCAATAAACAAAATTATATTTTTAATTAAGAAATATCCTGTTTTCTTTAACTGTTGCATCTTCTTTACTAATAAAAAAATTGACAATATTTTCCCAAGTATGATTTTTCTTCTCCCGATTCGAGTAATCACTGATATTTATATCCCATATAGCAGGGCGACCTTGAATTTCAATGATGAATGCTTCCACATCTAGCGAATCCATGTTTGATGTCCGCGCTTCTCGCTGCAGCGTGTGACAGACTGACAAGCGTTCTCATAACGTTACCACTGCCGACTGGGTGGCACCACTCAGAGGTGGTCAGCTGCTGAGTCGCCGATGGTCGACCGGGTGGCGTGACCTGAGAAATCGCGCCACGCCGTGTGAACTCTCAATCAGAAAATACTTGATGACTGGGAGGCGCGTCCTGGGTAGCGCCACCCGGGTCGCCTCGTCTGACACCGGCCTAATTCGGAAGAAGTTGTTTAACAAAGATTGTGTTGTTGAGCTATTGTAAAAATTTATGATTTGGTACTTTTCAAGTCTTGAAGTAGTATCAGAGATTGCTAACATGTTTTTCTTACCGCTTTTGAAGACAAAAATTATAATAATAGATACTTATCCTGAATTATCCCAACAAAATTGTTTTTCCAATACAAGGTACTATAATGATGATCTTTACTTCTAACATGAATCGATGCTTTGTTGAGAATTAAATTTTCCAATCAAGACAATGTAGAGAAATGTTTCTGTAAAGTTGTATTGAGAGGAAACATCATACTCATTCAATGTTCATTCCCCAACTCACTTATGTAAGCAAATGTTCTTCTGTCCTGTACCTTCCTTCATTCATATGTAGGAGCATCGATTCCTGTAGGGCTCTCCGGAGTGGGTCGAATTTGTCTACTTTCTCCTTTCGACATTAAATGCTTTTCCACATGTGCTCTTTTTCGACATTGAAGGTGTCCGCTGAGAGGCTGTAGCATCTGCAGAACTTTACGCACCCTTACACAAAATTAACGTAACAGGAGAAGATGTTTAATTTGCAACGTCTATCTAAAGTCGATGAGTTATCTAAAAATATCACATATTGCAATGAGGTGAAGAAAAGACGGCTTCGTGTTCCCTTTCAAAGAAAAATGTTTTTTTTTTGTTTCTAGATACGCGAATGTTCCGTAGATGGACAAGTAAATGTAATATGACCAGGTATGTTCTCTTATATTAATATCACAATAATGTTTTATAACTTCAGAATCTCATTTAAAACTGAGTTGACATGAAAAACATTAGCTTATGTTGAGATTGTGCCTTCATATTTGGTGTAATATATAGTTTATGAGTGTTTTTTCGGATGCTGCTAACATGAGCATGCATGGGTAATGAGTTAAATGATGACAAGATGAAAAAATTCAAAGCTGAACGAGATTTTTAAACTTAAGGCAGCTGGAAAAGCAACCAGCCAAAGTGCTGTCGACTGCCACTGCTGACTGAGCCACCACAAATGTATTGCAAGGAAAACCCTGAGACTAATTAATTATAATTTAATCAGCTTACTTAATTATAGTACTGTATAGTCAACTTACTAAATTACAAACCATAGCTATTACTAGACTAGTTCTGAGTTAGATATTGAAATTAATATGATATATTTATATTAGATATTGATATGAAGATATTCTGCCAAAATTATTGCATGTAAAGTTACATTAATGAACATTTATTTCGAAAACTTGTTATGTTATTATTTATGGTGTGGTCTTGGTGAGTTAACAACGCCTATGATATTTAGAAGTTCTTGTTTTGAATAGGTGATGGACTAGTTGCTTGGTTTCCAACAGTAGGTGAGTGATTCATTGAATCACTGGCCCCAGCGGTCATTATATACACTTCATCGAACTTATCTTGTTTGCGAGGAAGTTATTTGAACTTTGAACGACAGAAACCATAGTAGAATGAACCCCTTTGGAACACAAGAGTACAACAGAAATTTGTTCTGTGTTGTATTTGATGTTCTTGTTGAACGATCTGTCCTTAACAGCTAGAGTAAGGAACCAAATCCCAACTCCAAAGCGTATTGATTACCGTAGCAAGACTACCCCATAAATATCATGAGGAATTTCCAAAGCCATGTAGACTATTATTTGTAAATATTAAATTTTTACACAATATTATCAACCTACCAGAAAGGCTGCATAACATGATTGCTTTTTCTAATTCACCAAGTGCAGATTCAAATTCAAGGTTATTTCTCATTTTATCTGTTTACAATAATACAATTTAATTACAAAACAAATATTCTCCAACTACATGCAATGAAATTATTATATTGTTCTATTGAAATGTGATATTATTGTTTTGTTCACTTCAATAATATTTCCATTGAAAAATACTATTTTGTCTAATTCTGTAGTACAATACTTTATCATTTCATAGCAGATTTTTTTAATGATCAAAACTCTCAATTTTGGTCCTTTACAATAATTTTATAGCGGTTTGAACAACGTAAAACTTCTTGCTCTAACTATAAATGAACATCATTGAGGATACCAGCTATAATTTTAATTTATTATTCATGAAGAGTACTCCTCTACCCATGGATTGTGCAGTGTAGCCTCTTGCATGGTAGTTTGACCCTTTGTGCTTTGGCGAGACAGAATGTGGTAACCTCCACCCCAACCAGCATCCAGTTGTGCCTGAGGGTGAAGTAGACTCTATGACAGAGATACGTTTTACATGAGCGGACAACACAAAGAGTTTTTTTTCGGACAAAGTACAGTTGAAGTTTGCAATATGAAGTTCGCAATTCATAAACAATACCTACACCAAAACGTTTCTTAAACCGAAAGAATCGTGTTTTTCCCTTCAGGCGCGTCATGCTGTTTTAAATTACTAAATACCCATCCCAGTTTCACCTACGAAGTTATTTGACATTGAATTTATTTGCAATATTCAGGGAATTTACGTTGGAAGAAGAATTGCAATGGAGTTTGCTTTTCCATTGAAAAGCACACCACAATTAAGTAAAGAACATGTATCATTAGGTAATGCGAAGGAAGAGGAGGCGACTTTCGAGCGTTGACAGCTGCTATTTCCGGTCTTGACAACAGGCACTTGTTTCTCTATATTCGTCATAATGCTCTCTTTCACTCTCATACATCAAATGGGCTTCTGGTATTTTTGAACTTAGTCTAGATGATTGCTTATTTGTTTTGATAGAAAGATCAAGAACCCTTTCAAACAAAAACAAATAAACTTATAAAAGCGGTTGTGCATGTCAGCAATGAGTTAAGTTGTTTGCTGACCACTGTGATAGATTGTTAGGAATTGGTTGATTTGTTAAGATTGTTTAAATTCATGAATACTATTTATTAAGACAGTTTAGACTGGTGCATCTCAATTTCATGTTACACTACTTCAATATTTAATTCATCAAGTACCATACCACATAGTTATTGGAAAAATCAAGTTTTTGGGGAGCTTCAGCCTAGAAGCTCTCTTCGCTAATACTGGGTTCTCTACATTTTAACTTACACTTTGGACTCTTTTTAAGTGAAAATGCTTGAGAATTCAAGTATAATTTGAATTCCTGGATTTCTTGTTCCATGACGAACTGCGTTGTTAATATTAACTTTTCATGTGAAATTTAATATTAATATTAAATTTCACATGAAAAGTTAATATAATTTAAAATATACCATACTCGTCAAATTTGTGTTAATCAGAATGAAGAGTTTAGTATCATAAGTAGAGATGATAAGGAGAAGTCACACAAGAATAAGTATATGTAATGGAAATGGTAAATGAGTGTATGTAGTACTACACATGTAGTATTCACAAAGTGCAAGTATTATTGTTTGGTGTTGTTATATTTTTATATAAATAATAAGTTATAAATAATGCCATAAGTTGTAAGTTTGACTAATTCATTTCTCAAATCAGGAAATAATTAATTATTGGTAAGTCTTAATCGAAAATCGGAATTCCCCTTTCTTATTGACTATCACAGTTTGACGTGAATTTATTCTCTTCCATCACATCATCGTTATTTTCTGTGGCTCCTTCAATTTTACATTTGCTTGAAATCTCTCACTCCCTGCATATTCTTGATAACTTCCACATCGGAAAGTTGGAGAGGCTTGTTGAATGGGATTAGTCAACCTTCTTCCATCACATGGGATCACTTCTGGTTGTTGATGCTCTTCGGAATAAAAACTCTCACCAAGTGAGAGAGAGACTCTACTTATTAAACATTTCTGCAACTCTAATTTGCATTCGTCATATAGAGTATAATGAGAAAAGTTGAAGCTCATCTTACTTGGACAACAGGGTCGGAAAAAATCCATTTTTGTCGCATCTTGGATAACTTTTGCATGAAAATTTCACGCCGAATCTCGAACATTGTCAAATGTTAAGAGAGAAATTTTTAAAATTCATTTAATGTTTCCTCAAAGTTTTGGATGAACACTAAACGGCAATTCGTTCCTTGGTCATGAATATTTTGTTACTTGTTAGACTATTACAATGCTCATCACTAAGAAGAATCTGTTCTAATCTAGACTCCTATATTCTAAGTTTCAACAGTCCGGCATGAATATTTCAGTTCTCTTTTTCAACTATGACCATCTCATCAATTGAAATCGTTCTTATCCAACTTCCGAGTAAAATACTACAGCTTCCAAGTGCGCTAAAAAAGTTAAATCTCAATCACTGGCGCTGTTAGATTGGACCTAAAATTTTTAGTTCTTGTTAATAAGAAATTTCTTCATATTTTCGTTGAATGTAATTGATTTCCGAGATGGATTCTTGGGTATTTTGACCACTCTTCACGCATGTCACTTTGGGCGAAGACGGAAGACCAGCAGGATTGAGGAAGTGATAAAAATCTGCATAAATTGTTGTATTGAATTTAACGTTCTAGTGGAAGTTGCCGTATTATTCATAGGTATTTGATAGGAACCGAATAAAATATTTCGATAGACGTTAATTTATACAGTAATGATTTTTATGGTTTAATAAGATGCACTACGATTTACGGAGCATCTTTTCTAATTACTAAAGTTTTTCCTGTACATATCTCCAGCCATTAGAGAATGTGAATTTCTGTGGCTATTCAACTTGAATTGAACTGATTTATTTCAACACATTATACTAAAATCGTAATAGAAGTTTGAAGAAAATAGAAAAAAAAATTCATCATAATATAATATTAAGAAATCAAAATAAGATTTCAATTTTCAACATAATAAAATGTTTGAGAAACAATATGATTTTATTCAAATTAACATACAAGTATAGAGTATATATAGTATATATATATTATATTCTCTTATAATCTCTTGGTATTATATTCGTGGAAGGCTTCCAGAAAAGAGCTAACTTTAAAAGAAAATCATAAATTTCTACAGAAAAACCCTTTTATATGACGTTACTCCCATAATGGATGAGATTGGTAAGCACTCAGCAATACTTTCTGAAGCACTGAAACAGCTATAATTTACCATTGATTACCTACCGTATTTTAAAGATTATTTGAAAAGTGAGTTTGTAATCCAATATTTCATCTTATCAGTGGGAAGGAAAGTAAGAGCTAGGTAATTAGAAAACAGATTTTACGCCTAGTGAGATCAGACTCACCAGTATAAGAGTAAGAGCAATCATAAAGAAATCACCAGTTTAGAAAATGTGTAAAATATGAAATGTAAACACAACAAATGTGTTTTGTTCTATTTTAATCGTCAATTTCTGTTCTCATCCGACCATTTTTAATGCTAATTCACTAATTATCTGCCATCAGTCAGCTAATCATTGCGAAAAACAAGTAGTGTCCAACATGGGATACACAAAATATTGCAACATCATATTATCATTACGAACTTGCTCTTACCCGACAGCTATAATTTTCGAAGATATTCTGACACGAGAGATGTAATTGAGTTCAAACATTGAGGGGGAATGGCGTTAGTTACAATCGCTTATCCGGCCAGGATGACAGCTGCTAGATTAGCCTTACAATTGGGATGCAAATTAAACGCTTTGGCAATAAATTGGACACCGATACCCAAAAACTGGTATCAAGTGACAGATGACGATGTGGAATGCAGTCAGCGTTCAAGTGGTTCATTCCATAATAATGCAGTAATTGGTTCTGCTCCAATATCTAACTAAATGGAAAAATTATTTTGAGAAAAAATCTCAATATTCGTCTCTGATTTCTGATCATTTTTTGAATAAAATATTGCTCGTCAAGAGAAATTTCGATTGCTTTCTTCTAGCTCAATCAAGATGAGAGAGTGAGCTTCTATGAAAGAATTATGTCTAGCAAAACAAATGACTTCATATTATGAGGTTAAGCGGAAAGAAAGAAAGAAATTCGGCCTATTTTTCAAATCACAAAATAATATTTCAAACATGTATGAAAAAGCAAATTCAACCCTGAGAAATCTGGGCGTGGTTGATTTTTTTAATAACAAAAATTCCATCAGAGATATTAGTATGAAAACGGTATAAAATGAATTGATATTCTTTTTTCAAAAAGGCAGTGCAGAGCTCCTCAATAATTTCAAAACCTGGTTAGACAATATGAGATTGTCCCTGTGCCATCAAGAAGTGAGCAACAGAGGCCGCAAGGCTGTAGAAGCTTGCGTGATCACTGGAACAAAGAGGCCATTAGATCATTAGAACACTCTGCTCAACACCCAAAAAATGTCACCAAAAATATATCAAATTTTGGAGGAAACAAATCCAATATGGGAAAACAGTTAATCCAAAAATCAAAAGAAGAAAAAAATTAGAAGAGACTACATGAAAAAGCTACCTCAATTTCCAAGATTTTTTAAAAGCTGCATAGAAAATTTAATAACTTCTGTCTTTTGATTTGATACTCTGATGTATTTGATACAAATGTATCTGTATCAATTTGACGTATTCTCTAATACCAAAATAATCAACTTATTCTGTCAACGTATTTGATCAAAGGGGATCTGAAGACTATGCTAGAGTCTGTCAACTAATTCTTGGCAGTGCACATAACTTATTTTAGTTTTGAATTGTTTTGTTTTGACAGATTGGTTTCTACTTTCTTGCAGATTTGACGCCTAGTGGGACCGGACTCCCCGGGTTTTTTTGGAGTCGGCGTAGCCGAGTTGGCTTATCGCTGGTCTGATAAGCCAAAGGTCCTGGGTTCGATCCCAGTTGAGTACAAGATATTTTTCTCGAGCCACTCCCGTGTTTCGGAGGACACTTTAAGCCGTCGGTCCCGGTTGCATATAAAAAAAGCAGTCGTTAAAAAAAACGGCGAGGTGGAACTACCCGTAAGGATCTCCCCATCACGAAAAGCCATACGAATTTACTTTACTTTAATTTTAGTTTTGACAATGCAGTGTAATCAGTGACCCAAGTTAGGGAAGTGATAGGTGTAAACCATATAAGGTTCAATCAGATTAGATAAGCAACGCTCTCCTGGGCCCCCTCTGTAAGGGTGACCGCTTGGATTAGCTAGCAAAAAAGACTCTGTTCTCTGCTGTAAAATCACTTCCCTATGGTTTGGAACCCACCTAGAATTGTAGGTCCACCATGTTTCCAATAACATGGTTCAAGCAGTGAGGTGGAACTCCCCACCAATAAAAGCCATACGCAATTACTTTAGTGTCACAAATGGCTGTAATAATGTGACATTAATAATAAAAATAACAATAATGTGAGCATTATTCTAGAAAAGCAGCATAATAGTAGAGCTGACACGAGCGAGCGAGCGACGACTGTCAACAATGAGTAGACAAGCTGTATTTCATTGGTTTAAAATGGAGGGAATAATATTAATAAGGTATGGAAACAATTCAAATTTATCGAGCCAACAGTCTATAACTCTATATCATACGTCTAAATCATTAAACCTGATGTAAAGGCTATACTACGCATTCTTGCATGATTGTATAAACAGGATATCGATTACCATAGAGCGAAGTGCTTTATAATATTGCTATGGTTTCCTGCTGCCGTAACTGCCGTCTTCTCCATGTATGTTTAACAAGTTTGTGTGTTCAACTCGTATTTGTAGAATTCGTAGCTGGAGGCCAACATTGCAGCCTACCACACATTACATTATCCGGGGTGTGTTTTGCCAACGGTTAGTGAATAAGAGGTGGGCAGAGGAGAATTAACTTCAGTAAGTCTGCGCAGGAGTGAGTGTATGTGTAGAGGAGAAATTTAGAAGGTAAAGAGATGAGAGTGATAATCATGGAAGAGGTAATGATGAATAAAGAAATAATATGCTAATTGATGCGAGGCTGTCAGTAGAGAAAAAAATGAGGTACAGAATAAATAAGGGTAGCCTAAGTGGAGATAATTTGACTTAATTTGAGAAAGTGGGGTAGAGTGAGAAAGAAGAATCGTTATAAAGAAATAGAGAAGTTAGAAGCAAGCGCAAACCGCGAGGGTATGTATCTCCCCCGAAATTTTAATTCAACACTAAAAAAGGTGTTTGGTGTATTTTATGGGGATGAAAACCTTTTTTCAGGTGGTATCTACCCTGGAATATTCCCTCTGTTGATACCACCCGGCCGAAAAATATTTCTAGGTTCGCCCATGGTTACAACTACTAATATGCATTCGAAATAAATAATTTTAAAATTAAAATATTAATAGAGTACACCTTTTGGCGCTATGCCCTAAAGTCAAATAAGTTATAGTGAGACTTATCATTATTTGGAGAAATTATTCTCATAGTCGAACTCGCGAATGCCTTAGTAGCTAATTAATCCATTGGTGCCTATGGGGCGCCCACATCTGGGGATTGACGGCTGGTTGGAAACTGAGGATGATAATAATTATTGATAATACCTATTTAGAGGTACACGTTTACAACTAAGCAAAATTCATTCTAATCGCTCAATCAATGTATCTATTGCAAGTTAGTCTTCTGTTCGGATTCAGTGATAACTTGAAAATTTTAGATAATTTGTTTCCGTGTCAACGATTTGCCTGGTTGATCCTGCCAATAATCATATTTATTGTCCTCTTGTCAGCGTCAGCTTGTCTAAATATGAAGCCATTCAATTCTCAGAGCAAGCCTCATAAGGCGAGACCACAAAAGGTTCATTAAATCAACTATGGTTCCTTGGATCCTTCAATCCTTCAATTACCTGGATAACTGTAGTAGCTCTAGATTTCTTTTTCAAGTCTAGGCCCGTACGTATTGATAAGACGGTCGACATTAACGGATTATCACTCACTAGCGACCATTTAAGTCCTCCGTTCAGCAAGTTCTCCATGCATAGCTCAAGTCCTCCGTTTCAAAACTTTGAAAATTACCTTTTTTGTTGTAACAGAATACGTCAAGTCAGGGAAAGAGGAAAGAGACAAATATAGCATGAGTAGGCTACGACGAGTTTCAAAGCTGTTTACGATAGTCGTTTTCGTTAATCTTGGGTGTTTGCTGTTTGCATGGTCTTCATTGAGGGGCTTTGGTGTTGAAAGGGCAGTGGCAAGTGATTTTCTAGTGTCCAGAGTAAAGGTGCCCCCGCTCCTTCACAGACTTCCAATCTCATGAGGACAATTAAGCGCTGTCTGACGTGTCCCTTCAACGCTCTGGAGATAACTCTGCGATAAAATGAAAAGGGTTGAATTTCCTACCGTCAAAAGCAGTCTCTAATTTTTCATGATTTCGTCTTTGTGAAGCGTTGAGCTCAGAACATGAAGAGCATTTCTCTCTAGGTAATTCTATGTGTCTTGCTCACACACTAACACTCTCTCTTTGCTCACTTAAATTCTCAGTGAAAAGAAAATCTTATGTGGTAGCCTATATTTGAACTAACTTAGTTTAGAGAGCGTAGTTACCATATATTTCCACGGGGAAAGCCAAACAAGTTTCTATTATCACACACACTCTGATACAACTCGGAAATACTGGAGCTCGGTCTTCAGCGTCCAGGATTTTTCATTTAGCTTACTCACACTTTTAAGATTAGGATGGATGGAGTTTGAAGGAGAAATGATCAGATAAGAGAGAGAGAGAAAGAGAGAGAGAGAGAGTGAGAGGTAAACTTCGTCTCTGAAAACAATATGATAAACTAGGCCCCCTTGATTCTCTCGATTAATAACTGAACTCTCTCGATTCAGATACTGTAGATAGAAACAACTATTAATATTTCTAAGCCTGGTTCTCATGAGCTCCAAACATTTTTCTCAGTTCGTGATACAATTTTCTTTAAAAGGCTAATATTCTCCACAGTGGGTTTATTAAAAATTTATTACTAAAGAACCACATTGATATTCAATCATCATCAAACAATGAATGTTGAAAAATGTAATTAATTCACCACAGGGATGCATAAACAAATTCAGAGTGGAGGTATACCACCTAAAATAGGTTCTCATCCCCAATAAAAAACTTTTCCCAGTAACGGTTGAGAGTTGATTAAGGGCACAAATCCCCGAATTCCCCAATGGATTCGCGCCCCTGTATAGACACAGCAATAATTTTTTTTTCCCAATAGTTGGAACTTTATTATTTTTGTTACTTATTAAACGCTCACTACTCGTTTCACGCCCTCATTTTATAATTGACAACTGATTTATTTCCCGTTCCCATGACAACATCGTCAAAGCAAAACAAGTTTAATTTGGAGTGTTGTTAGTCTGCTGTGACCCATAATGGAATGGTTAAATCCTACATTAGTATTTGGAGGCTAATAGTTTATTTAATGGCTAAAATGCGAGATATGTACCATATAGATAGGCTTCAAAATATTGAAATACTACTCTTGTGTGCCTACCATTCTTCATTTCATATTGTAAAATAAACCTGTGGTTCGGAACCCACCTAAAACTGTAGGTCCAACTCATAAATCACCATCATCCAACTCATTACCCACGAACAGGTCTCAGACCTATGTGGGCTTCATCCTCAAAAAAAAACCTGTAATTATGCCCTAGATATAATGGATTCTCCTGATTGAATTTGTTTTCTATAGACCTACTAGCGTTTCACTCGTGTGTTGTAACGAGATTTAGTTATAATAGCGGTACCTGGCGAATCCTCACGAGCCTAGCATAAACCGCATCTTTCTACAGTAGATTGACTAGACCCAGAGTTATTGTAATTCAAAATATCCAAACTTATGAAAAAATAAAAATTTTATTTTTTCAAGTTAAATTGCAATTACAAATTTTGTTTTTTTTTCACCAAAGAAATAATGGATGAAACATAGATTAATGTTTTCTACTCCGACTACACGGTACGCGCACAAGTCTGCAGACAGCGTAAATAGCACCGCTAAGGGCCCACCATTTGATTAAAAACTGTTGACTTCTACCAACTGTTCCTTCAAGGATATATTTCTCCATATGTGTCCTTCAGCGAGGACTTTTTGAACTCCCAAATTCCACAGAAACCATCTCGGGACTATTCTACATTGTGCCTCAAAATTTCATAAAAATCGGTTCAGCGGTTTCGGAGTTTACTGGTAATACACACATCGCCTTTTATATTTATTCAGATTTCAAATTTGTCTATCTATGATAATAATGTCTAACCGACACACTAATTTAGTGGAGCTGACATTTCCTAGAAAACGATTTGATATTTTCCAATACTCATATGAATCATGCATGTGAATAATGAAGTGACATCATTAGTAGGTGGTTCTGTTTGTTTTCCGTAACCTATTGAACAAAACTGGCACTGTATTTCAGAGGAGCTTGGATCAGTAATTTTCAGACGCAACTTTTGTGGTCCCTTTGGGAACAAGTATCATTATTCCTTATACTGAGTTTCACGAGCTCCTGATATTTTTTTTCAGTCTGTGATACTAATTTTCTCTAAACGGGAGAAAAAAGAAAGAACGGGAAAACTGTATAATCAAATATTCTATTCCAGTGATAGTGGTGATAATCTCTGATACAACAAATAATAAAACCACAACTCTGGCTGTGACATTATTTCAAATTGAAGATTTTAAAATAAATCTTACGTTGAAAAACACATAATATGTAGCGTTATCACTATTCTTTAATATTCTATATGAGAGAGAAAATTGTTTTGATATTGGTCAGTGAAATGATAGCCAGCGAACAAACACCATATGACTGATCCAAGCTTATTCATTCACTTGTCTAAAAACATCAATTTTATTGTCAAGTGCTTTTTGTAGAATGATTGATGGCCTTTTGATGATGTCCAAAACCATCAGTCTTCATGGAACAATTGTTATACATTCTTTATGCTGGTAGATTTCAAAGAGTTGTTTTGATTTTACAGATGTTGTTCGTTATTCACGGATAGGGACAAAGAAGCTCACAAGAATTATTTCGTACAGAAGAAATACTACAACTTACAACGGAGATAATAAAATAGTGCAAAAGAACTTTCTAATATGAGTGCTCAAGGAAACCCTGTATTCAATCAAGTGAAATTCATGGTTCTTGGTCCCACAGGAACATCCGCCATACTGAAAGATGTTTTGCAACTGGCATATCTAAACAAACTGTTGACAGACATAAGACCAAACCCTCGTAAAAGACGAAAGTGGGCTGTTAACGAGTGTTTTAAAACACTGATTGTTCGTTCAAAAGATCCTTACTGTACTTAGACAAAACTCTTGGATCTTTTGGAATTCTTGTTAATTAACTATTATATAGCAAGAATGAATTTCATATAATAACTGTCATTCTAATGTGTTTTTGATAAATCACAGTAAACTATAATGCTGATGTTGAAGATCCATTTGGTTTCCACTAATATGTATTATAAACTTAAAAAACACTTTTGAATGGAAATTGATTACACAGTGTACTGTGGGTCGTCTGATGATGCTCTAGACAACAGAGCGAAACGGCCGTCACGCCATAACGTGAGTCAATTTCCATTCAAAAGTGTTTTTTAAGTTTATAAAACTATAATGCATTAATAATAAACAGTGAGTGATAGATAATTCTCTATTATTCATTTATTATTCTCTATCATCAGTCTTCTCGGAACAGTCACCATTACTGGTTTAAGAATTAGTAAATTTATTGTGGAATAGAAAATGCTGAGCCTCACTTTATCACTTGCATCACTAATGACTAAATAGCTCAATTGAATTATTCAATTAAATGACCTGCAAACACCATTTATATTTTAATAGTTATTTATTTTGCAATTGGCGCTCTGAGCTGTCCAGTTTCCAGAAAATTATTATTTTTCAAGGTGCTAGATTATGTAGAGGACTACGAGTGTTGGTAAAAGGACTACGAGTGTTGAAAAGGGTTGGAAAAAGTACTGGGCGCTAAAGAGAATATTCAAGAAATTTACTACAATATTTTAAAAGCCAAAGCTTTACCTATATTTATTCTGCTGTCTTTAATGGATCACAAACTTGGCCACTCACCGAGAATTTCGATAAGAGAATCAAACAAAAATGTTGCGCAGTATGCTTGGGATTAAGTTTATCCAAAGAATAATAAACACTGATATGAAAAAAGTCAGGGTAAAATATCTGCAGGAGGAGGCTCATCTAGCAAAATGTAAGTGGGCAGGCAGGTCACGTCGCGAGAGTGGATGAGAACCGATGGACGAAGATTGTAACAGAGTGACCTATGAGGTGGAGGGATAAACTCACGCAGAGTCGGCCAAGCATGGGCGACTACGGCTAGAGACAGAGAACTGTGGAATAAAATTTGTGATGAAATTGAAATATTATGATCTGGACTTTTCGGACATTACACTTGATAAACATGTAAAATACTAAAACCATTGTCATTGTCAACCTGAAGTAGTGCCTCTATATTTATAGAGGCTTTTGTTTGTCAACGAATGCAAATAAAGCTTTATTATTATTTTTTCTGTTTCACCCACTTTGGGGTACGTAGAATCAACTATGATTTTGACAGTGCCTTTATGAATTCGCCTCTGTTTTAATTCCACTGTTTTTGTTCAGTTTTTGGTTCCATTCTCTTACTACTTTTTCTAATGCACAATTGAAAAGCACCGGTGGTAATCCTCCATAATCATTTCACACCCGTTTTAATTAAAATTTATTCTGCTAATCCTCCCATAAATTTAACTCAGAGTAAGTGTTTGTCAGTGTTAATTTTATTATGTTTGTAGTTTTTCTATCCAAACCGAATACTCTTAGAATCACAGAGTTTCTATGTATTGAATCATATGTCTTCTGAAAATCAATAAAGTTATTACTGTAGTTTTCAAATAACTTGGCAGCAGTTGGGTTTAGATATAGCACGTCCTCCTATCTTCTACACGCTGCCAAGTTATATGAATAACTTCCATACTTTTTATTTCCAAATTTACAATAATTCATTATACATTATTTAAGATAAAATATTTTCTCTGCACAAGATCTACTTCTTCTAAACCTCCCTTGATATTCTCCAAGCTGAAGACCCAATTGTGGTTCGGATCGGTTTAGAATTTTATACAGTACGTTACTTCTAAGAGTGAACTTCCTCTATTAGAAATCCTCGGTTTAGAATTTTATACAGTACGTTACTTCTAAGAGTGAACTTCCTCTATATATATTCCTATATGTGTTATTTGTTTGGAATCGTTTGTGCTCCTTTCTTGTATCCGTTTTACAGTCAGGTGATATATCTTCTTTGTCCCAAGCTTCTTTCAAGATATCAACCAATGAATGTTTCACATTTAAATATGCGCTTCTTTCCAGAGTTCTGCCACTATTAAAATTTCACAGGCTTTGTAGTTTTTGAGATCGGATATTATTTGTTCTACTTCTTTTATAACCGGGGGTTTAGAATTTTACTTGACCATATTGATAAAGCTGAATTTTTCAGTTGGTTCTCCACAGTTTCAAAGTTCTTCAAAATAGATCACTAGAATTTTAAAATTGTCTACGTAATTGTAGGCTAAGTTGCCATAATTTTGTAGCTAAAGACTAGGGTGATGATATTTTGTTTGAAAGTTCTGTAAAAACTTCATTAATTATTTCTATTGAATTCATCATCTATAATAGTTGAAAGTTGATTTTCATATGAGTTTTTCGAATTATTATTTTTTTTTAATAATAATAATTATTATTATTATTAATATTACTATTATAGGGTATGTATTATTTTCAATAGGCTATGCTTATGATGAATTCACACACTTACAAAAAGCCCCTAGCTATTGATTCGCCCTGTCACTGTTAATTTGTTAAATATTATAAGAAAATTAATCAACTCACAAGAATTAAATTCTGATTAAAAGACCAATACGAAAAAGACTATAGTGGTATACCACTAATTTGGTCGTGTTATCGGTCCATCGCTTTCAACTGAGAATAAGCTATTATTAACATTTCGTTTTAAAATCACTCATGTGTCATTACATTTTCAATTCTTCCCGCTAATCAATGACTAGTACATTTTTTAGGTTAAAAATGTTTGCGATCGGCTTTGAAAGTGTTTATAATCACTTCGGCTCAAATAGTTCATTGTAGCCTAACCGTATTTGATAGCTCAGACACTCGAATTTGCAAAAATGTATTTTATGCGCAATGATGACAATGGTGGAAACCGAGATTCCACCTGGTCTGGCATGGAATCGTATACCGTTTCCGTTTATCTGTGCTTGGAACGGGATGCGCACATTTGAATCGCAGGATGCATTCAAGCACTAGTAATAATTCATCATCCTATTCCGGCTTCTATTCCAAAATCGTTCTAAACAAAGCCATCTCGGATAATTCGATTCAAGACAAAATGAAAATAGTGCCTAGATATTGATGAAAAGAAAATCGAAGCCCAAAAACATTTATGTTTGTTTTTCCATCATTTTCTCTACTCTCCTCGATTAGAATTATTATATCCTTTGCATTATAGAATAGAAACGGCTGTGATCGGTTTTTAAATTCAAATGTCGATTCAAGACCAAGTCCACGTCATCCTGTATATCTCTACATAATTATAGAGCAAGCACTATTCTGATTGATTTCTATTTGGCTCCAATTTTGAATGTCGAGAACTAATTGAAAGGGAAAGACTGAAATCAACAACAAATAATGTTAACTTACATCGAATTAATCTATTTCCCCTTAATGTTGAAGCCAAACATCAACTTGAACAAGATGCTCCTCACAAAACGAGTTTAAGAGTCTCATCATGTTGTACTTGAAAGTTGGGAACTCTATAAATTATAAAAGGGTTTACTAAAGTAATGTTCTTGTACCCGTTGTTCGTACAGTGGAAGCTCTTACAAGACTGATGGAGCTCAACTTCATTCAGGAAATAGTTTTTAAATTTCCTTTGGAAAACAAATTGATATTCAGTTACATAAAACTGAATATTGAATTTCTCCAATTCAATTCTGAAAACGTTTTACTAAGTCTTATTATAGTTATATCATCTTGTTTCCAACAGAAACATACTCTACGGAATAGATTAGATAAATTTTCAATCAGAGCTGCTCCAAATCTATAATTAATTTTGGTCTATCCTAATTAGCATAGAAAGAGTTTGAGTGGTTGAAGTTTTTCAAGGAGCCAACAGAAGAAGTCAGTTATAAAGTGAGATCCGATTTATACCCTTGTCCTATAGGCTGCGCTGTGGTTACAATCACCTACAATAGAGAGTAGAGTGAGTTACATCCTACCCGTCTTACTGGAGAAATTTGTAACATAAAATAATCTTAACTTTTCATGTGAAATTTAACGACTTGCAGTCAAATATTTGTTAAGAATAAGTATAACTCATTTAATCTGTAGGCCGAGCGCTTTCGAATCTATGAGATCCATCTTCAGAGGCGTGGGTTCCTAGATCATCATGTCAGTTTTTTGGTTAGAAGTGTTGTGGTTTTTGTAAAATGTGATCAAAACGTTTGTGAGATTTAAAATTTAGTTGTTCATTGAGAATGTTTTGTTTATTGTGTGTGGTGTGTTTGTATATTTCAAATTGTTCCAAGGTGTTGAGTTCGTGTCCTTTAGATTTTATATGTAGAATGTGTAGGTTGGTACTGATGTCAGTAAAAGTGTGTCCAGTTTGAATGATATGGTCGGCAAAATTCGATTCAGCTTTTGATGTCAGGGCTTGAAAATGTTCCTTGTAACGTTGTTTGAATGTGCGGCCTGTTTGTCCTATGTAGAATTTGTTACAATCAGAGCAGTTCAGTTTGTAGATCCCTGGGAGATCGTATTTCTTTGTGTTCAGTGTGGTTTTGAGTGTAAGTGCATTTTTTATTTTGTTTTTTGTTCTGAATGAGATGGTGTGGCCGACAAGAAATCCAGGAATAAAATAATCATTTCTGTGACAGATAACAAATTGTCAGATTGAATGAAAATGATGATATGATAGATAATAATGATAATAATGATAATGATAGACTGGATTTCGGATGCTGTTGAAATTTCAATAAGGATTTTTCCAGTTAAGCGACGAGGAAACTAGGAGCCAATAACTCCATAGTTTTGGCAGTATTACCGAGGAACTGTGCCAAAGCGTTCTATCGCTCATAAATATCATCAAAACAGCAGACTCCAGCCCTTAGACCCTTAGAGCACAGAGTGAGATTTCCTTCGTTGCTTAAAAGGCACCTGTCAGAATCCAGCCACTGTTGAAAATAAAACAATTTTCAACTGATGCGATTATTTGTTTCTTCCTTCAAAGTTAAGAGGAAAAAGGTTTTTTATAGGCTATTGAAATAAGATATTTCAACTATATGCAGTTTAGAATTTAGTTCAGAGACAATTTTTACATTCAATTGTGAGACAATTTTTTCGTGATACAATAACGAATTATAATCCGAAGCTGCAATGTAGTTTTCATCGAGATCAGCTTCATCATCATCAAAAAAAGAATGATCACAATTCATACAAATCTTCCTGTCCAATATTCTTGTTTGAAACAGTATGCTTTGTAAAAGTTTTTCCTCCGTAATTCAAGAATAAGAGGAGATACAGAAGAATAAAATTAGGAGCCGTGAAGGAGAGACTGACTAGATAGAACGCGATAAGAGATTGAATGAAATCAACATAGAAATCTGTGATGTTCTACAAATATCGTTAGTTGTGCCAGTAGTGGATATTTGAAATTTTAATTGATAGAAACGTGTAAAAAAATGATTGGAAAAGAAAAAATGAATTTCTCTCTTTAAAGATCAGACTTTTAGAGATCACAAGTCGAAAAGAGATTAATGCAAAAATGATAAGTAACTCTCAAATTTTAGCTGACTGAATGCTGCTGAAGCTAATCTTTCGCCCCCATTATTATAAACTGCGTAGATGATTAGTGAAGTACATCATCAGCTATTAGTATAGCCAGACTAACTCAATCATGAGGCTGAACTTGAGTTTAAAGGCTCTTCATGATTAATCCAGATAGCTTACTGTATATGAAAAATATAAAGTCAATGGTATAACGTATTCCTTAACAGTAGGCATCCATATTATAATCTGATATTTCACACAATCAAGGCTGATTCACACATATAGGACTGGACTACGACTGTGTCGTTTTGAATGGATTCGCCTAAACAGTCTTTCCATTTGAAATATACAGAGACGGTCGGAGGTAATTCACACATATAGGACTGTACAACGACCGGACTACGATTGTACTGCCGTAGATCACTTTCAGAGCGATCTTTCAAGGACACGGTCCTACACAGTCTGCGTCCGGCCTGAACACAATCCTATATGTGTGAATCAACGTAGGACTGTGCGCCGACTGTACTGTTAGGATCGAGTGTTTCCATTATCTCCAAAATTAGAGATAGAAGAATTGTGATTTCAGATTCGGATTCAGCTCCCTAAAATTAATAATTTGCCTCGCGTGTACTCAAAAATAAGCAAAATTGAGGAAGTTGTTTTTATTGATATCAAGTCATCCTATACAGTTGTCTAGTTAGTTCAACTTAGTTTCATCTAGAATGGCAGTTCCTATCACTTCCACAAGTTACTATTATTTCTTGAAAGAAAAAAAGTTCTACAAGAAAAAAATATTTCAAGTAGCCTATAGTATCAATTTTTTTGACTTTAGAAATTTCCATCTAGAGTTATAATTAAACATGACATGGAACTGATTCTTGCTTATAAGAGCCAACTCAAGCATTCCATTCAGTAGAAACACAAGAAATATGTTGAAAGTTATTTTTGTTAATTTTGAATTATTATTATTTTGAATTATAATTTTCAAAGGTAATTTTGAATTTAATAATTATGATCAAAAACTACCTATTCAACCTATTATTGACAATATTATCGAACTGATAACATCTACTCTAATGTATGTATTCACTCTGTACAACCCATTGGGAAACTTTTACTATAACACTATACTTAGGCTATCCATTCGTCCGGGATTTTTCCGGACAGTCCGGGTTTCGAGCTCGCGTCCGGGAAATGTCCGGGGTTTTCAATGTCAAAGCTAATCTTTCTTCTGGTGAAACTGGCCGCCTCCACCTTGAGTAGTGTTTCGTCAATTCATTCTGAAGTATTTTCAACAGGTTCTCAAACTTTGTTATACTCATACGAAAATACTTGAAAAATTTAACCTGGTCACTTTTAAGACATGAAAATATTGTATGGAATTCTCCTTCTTCATCTCTTGCTCTCCACAACTGATGCACCCAATATTTTCGTCTCTTCCTAGCTTCTTCTTCTTCTTCTTGCAAAACAAGTAATGCTCCGCAAGCAATAATAACATCCTCCTCGTCTGAATCCATCTTTGCAAGTGAAGACTGAAGTGAAATCCACTGGAATGACGTAACTGCAGAAATAAACGACAACAGTACAGTCGTAGTACAGTCCTACATGTGTGAATGATAGCGACCCATCACAGTCAGCGTACGGTCGTAGTCCAGTCCTATATGTGTGAATCAGCCTTCAATGATCGCTTAAGTAGAACTGTTGATCTTCAAGCTCTCTATAAATAATGTTTTATTTTATTCATTGTAGCTGGAGTTTGCTCTGTTGCAGCCATCACCATTGAAATCTTGAGTATGTCCGTGTCATGTGCGTTTCTTTCATTCTCTAGTGTGCTGGACTCCAGTATTGAGCTCATTAATATTAAATAGTTCTACTTCAACAGACGCACACATGACAAATAGCTAGAATTTTCCCCTAAGCTCACTTTTATGCCATTACCATCAAGCCAGAAATGACAGTACTTCCACTACCGTCCTACTCTTTCCCCTTCTATTTTCTGGTATGAATTTGAATTTTCATGTGGCACATCACTTTTAAGCGCAGCTAGTCGAAAAACGGAATATCTCAAGAGCTCATGAATAATTTATGCGTGGCTGGTCAGTGGAACTATCACAGATAATATATGTTTGAGTACTTTGTAGCTGAAATTCAAGCCGTGATTCTCCGTCCACCTGATCTAAACTTTTCACACTTTGGATCACACATTGGACACAAAGACATTTGCATAGTGCAGCGAAAAGCTTCTAAAAGTGTGCTTGAATAATATTTAACTTTATCAGTGAGTGTTTAAGCCCCTCAAATCACTGAGCTACGTTATCACTTCGGATTAATCTGAATAATATTACAGTAATTGCGCTTTGCAGCGTTTCTTGTTGGAGTAAATGTCTCAAGATTCGAAGCGAATTTATTGATTCCACTGATTTTGTCTGGAAATCGTAATTCATGGGATGAAGAGGGAAGGTATGAGATCGCAGTAAAAAAAAGAAAAAACAAATGAGTTGAACATTCAGTTCCTGATAATAATTGCCATCGCAAAATCAAATACATTCTGTGAAATGGTGTATATGACAGATTAGAAGAGCGTGGGTACCAACATTCCATAGCATGAGTTTGATTTTGCGATGACGATTATCCTCGAGTATTGGATGCTCTACTATTTTGAGAAGCCTGGAGTGTATTTGAGATGTTGTTGATGGCTATATAAGGACTGGAGCTATCACGTTTCAATATCACTTTGAAACATGATTAAGATCCACTAAGTTAGTAACAAAAATTACGGAAGAAAAGCTTATATTACACAGAAAGTAGCCTACATTTTACTATTAGAAAAAACAAATAGTTAAAAAAAACATTGCACACTGATATTAGGTTGACAACAGACCTCAGTATCCAAGTCGCATTACACTTTGGAAAATCTGTGATGAAATTTGGAATCTGGTAGAGCTTCGTCATTGACATTTATAATAGAGGCAGTTCTGGGAAATCCGGATTTTGAAATCCCCAGACACTTTGAATTCTCTGGAATTGGAAGAATTTCTACAAATAATGAGGGAAACTCTAGCCGTAAATGAAATTTCAGATGTATAAAACTTTCCTTTGTGAGTATTTATCACTCTAATCTATTGTGTGTTGAAAGTTTCGGGTGACGCATTCTTGAAAGACGGTGCCCATTATTACACACTCTCACCTCGTGAGAGGGAGAAAGAGCATGAGAAAGAACTTAATTCACATTGGCGACAAGAGTGAAAGAGTGAGTTGTTAGTGGGCAGGGTGGTGTGGAGGAAGGACTTACACAATGGGTGAGTACAGTATAGGACGCTTGCTTTTCACCTCGTCAGATATTACGGCTCTTAATAAAATCCTACGAAATATTTTTTGCTTGCAGCGAGGTGAAAAGGCTTTCAGAATGAATAGACTTGAAGCGCCATTGAATTCTTTCGAATA
Organism: Conomelus anceps; assembly: GCA_948455865.1. NCBI lineage: Eukaryota > Metazoa > Arthropoda > Insecta > Hemiptera > Delphacidae > Conomelus > Conomelus anceps. The sequence goes on from OX418217.1 coordinate 75,188,741, forward strand.
AAGAAGAATTTAATCTGTTCAAACAGCTTGCGTTGATGCGATCAGCAGAAGGGAAGAAAAGACTGAGTAGCTTCAGAAATTAGCGATATAAAGCATCTTTCCCTAACGCAATTTTTTGGCATCAACAGGAAACGCCGATGATTGATCACTCTCTCTTTCCAATCAGAAATATAACCACCGTTCAATGCCTAAGTCCCAATTTTGTTTTTTACTCTAAACTTTCAGCGATGAATTCTTGATCACTTTTTGTGATTTGTTTGTTTGAAATTTACTCATAGCCGTTCGTATTCGGTTATTTTCTGCTTCGAAGAAGATGTTTCACAACAGACACTTGCTTCATTCCGTTAAATTTCCATTAATATTCATTACACAACATTATTACGCAGCAAGTATTTTCCATGCTATTGTCATTAGTATGAACGTAACAATATTATGTAATTTGATATTCATCGATAATAACCTAATTTCAGTAATAAAAACAGAAATTGATTAGTTTTTGATTTATGTTAAAATATAGGCCCGATGCTTCCTAGTAGGAAGAATGCTCACAGAGCCAACCAGGATATTCTACGTGGGCTGCAATTATTATAGAATTCTGTTATATAGAGTGTTTTTTTTTCAGAGGTATAGAGCCTTAAGTTGGCAGCACTGCTTCCAGTGGCAAAAATTTTGTCAACTGAAAAAATGACAGCTGATTTGTGTTCAGTATTGTTTGAAATTTTATCATCAATAGAGTAACACCTGAACTACGTTTGTAAATTGTGCAGATTTACTTTGAAAATCATGGTTCCATTCATGAAACATATTACGCACTATGTCCATTTTATGGCCAACATAATTGTCCATCAGAGCAATTAATTCGATTATCAATGGAACGCTTTCCATCAGAACGGATGCGTATTATCATTTAAAGTACACACGATGCAAATAATAGTTCCAATGTTAATCGAATTGACTGCTCTGTTGGACAGTGTTATGTTTACCATAAAATGGACATAGTGGGTGATATATTTCATGAATGGAACCATGATTTTTCAAGTAAATCTGCACAATTTACAAGCGTTGTTCAGGTGTCACTCTATTCATGATAAAATGGCAAACAATACTGAACTAGAGATGGGCGACTTCGACTCAAAAGTCGACTTTGTGTCGACTTGCACACTGAGTCGACTCAATCGACTTGCCATGCATGATGTCGACACGACTTTCGTTTTTCTCACTATGCACTTTGCGACTTGAATGGTTGAGTTGTTCGGTTCAGTGTCATCAAATATAAAGTCGTCGCCTAGTTTGAGTCGACTCAAGACATGAGACATTCCTTTAGAATAGTAAGTCGAGATATGTTAACGACTTCATAAGAGTATGACTTGCGAGTGCAATTTCGGTTGTGATTTTTTGTTTTAGAAAAGCATTTCTCAGTTCGATATTCTCTACTGCCTACATATTTATATAAGTTATATTTCAAGTCCGCGTGATTGCTTTTTTAAAAAGCAATCTTTATTTTCACAAACTTGAAATTAATAAAAGAATTCAATATACATTTGAATAATTAAACTCAAAAATTTGAGGAGATGAGTATCTTACGCTACGATGGTGTTAGCTGGACTGACGAGATGCTGTCCGCTCGTGGGAAACCTGCGTTGAATTGATGATCCAGGAGTTCTAGGAAAGCAGCCTATAAAGGTGCTGACTCCTACAGGAACTCATGATATAACTCCTCCATCCCTAAAGAGAACTTCGGGGGTTGGCTGCGAAGTTCTGGAAGAAGGATCTCTTTTGGAAAGTCTTTTGTACACAGCAAGGATAACACTCAATACAATCACAATGTACAATATTGATGTGAAGATGTTGACGTCAGTGGTGAAGTATGAATTTCGAATCACTGGTGACACTTGATTGTAGTTGAATTTTTCAAAGTCCAAATTTTTAATATTAATTTGGAAGTCTGGAAGTTGGTAGTCTTGAAGTTCTAATTTGATGTCTTCTAGAAATTTCGGGTGTCCTCTAAGTTGAGATGAATGGAAAAGAGGTTTTCCTTGATAGTAAACTCTTCCTTCAGCTATGTTGATAAAAAAGATTCCTTGAAGTATTTTAACAGCGGTTTCGGTTTTACTTTCGATGTTGAAAGTCTCTTTCTTTGGTAGAACTGCCAGATATTGCTGCATTTCGGGAATCCATTTTAGGAGGTTCTCTTCAATTTGGACAGCGGTGTATTTACAGTTGTCTGTTGTGCCGGTTGAGATGATCGCCGCTTCGCATGCGAGTTGTTGATGGGAGATGTCTTCGGATGAGCATAGATATTCGTTATCTCCTATCAATTTACATTTTCTATCTAATCCTTCAAATTTTGAATTTGACAAACTGTCAAAAGATTTCAATATGTACTTATTACGTGGGAATATTGTTACAAAACCAGATTCTAAATTACTTGGTACTGATAACAGTTCATAAAAATCGAAAATTACTTCTTCCACAATTGGAAATTCGAGAAAATAAATGATTTCATTATTAATTAGCTTACAATCTACGTTGATTAATTTTTCTATTTCTAACATCTTATCATACTTAATATCTAATGGAAGCTTATTATTATAAAATTTCGACACTTTCAAAAGTTCATTGAACAGTTCTTTAGTAGACATGATACTAGGATGAAGGACGCCTACTTTACAAAATGCAATTGAATTTTCGATGTCTTGAACTACGTTTAACATCATATTATAGGCAATGAATAATTGATTCAAAATATCCTTAATTTTTTCTAATTCTACAAAATCATTAAAATCGTTCATAACTAACATAAATTTTTGTTTCATTTCTTCAAAGTTCTCATTTACTAGTTTAATAGTTCTATTAAATTCTACAATAATATTTTGACTAACTGAATAATGATTAGCAACTTGATCAGCTAAATTATCTTGGTTTTTATATAATTCAAAAATCAACTTATCATATTTTTGTTCATCATAAGCATCTAAATTACCAGTGACAAATTTTAGAACAGATCCAAGGCCATTGATTAGACCTCTTTTATTACGTTTGACATTTTCATTGTTAACAAGAATTATTTCGAGTTTCTCTTCAATAACAGTTTTTGTGTGGTTGATAAATTTCAGATAATTAATTGCTTCTCTTAGCTTACTACTATTGTCTGGTACAAAGTCGGTTTTTGCACTTAAACTAATATTCTTCCAAAAATAATGGGTAACATTTTCATAATAGTTGTTCAAATTTTCAAGTTGCAAATACATCAATTTTAAATCATAATTATGTACAAAAACATGAGAACTATATTCTAACTTAGCTTTTCCAAGATGTATTGGAACAATTCCTAAATTTACAGTTACATTTTTGATTTCCACTGTTGCTCCTAGGGTTGCTCCATACAGGATGAGGAAGGACCTGGAACAGGATTGTCATTGTTAAGAGTCGGTTGAGTCACTGTTTGAGGTTTTTCAATCTCATTAGTTTTAGCAATTTTTCTAGGTCTTTTCATTTTTGATAGGTGTATTTTGGTTTTGGTATTATGGTGTCTGGGTACAATTTTCGCTGTTTTCAACTGTCTGTTTACAGATTCAACTTTTTCTTTATTATATTTATTCTTGGTTTTACTCTGTTTCTGCATGTTTTTTATGTAGATTTCTGGAGGAACTTCAGGCAACGTTTCTCTATTCTCATTCACTTTATCAATTACCTTTTCTTTGGTTGTTTGATTCATTTCTCGAATGTGTTCGTAGAGTTTTTTGGTTTTTTCCTTGTGTTGATTGATATAATCACTCATCATCTGTTTACTAATGTCAATGTCAAGTAGAGCGTTTGCGTTTATGTGTCCGTTTAAAATCTCAAATGGTGTCAATTTAGTAACAGAGTGAATACTATTGTTATACGCTAAAATTGAATGTTTTATTTTTTTATCGATGGAGTCTTCTTTGAATTGATCTTGATTGTTGAGAAGTCTGATGTGTTCGATCAGGGTTGAGTGGAGTCTTTCACACATACCGTTGGAAGGAGGGTGTTGTGTGCTAATAAAATGAATTTTGATCTTGTGTAATGCCATCAATTCTTTCACAACATTATTATTGAATTCAGTGCCGTTATCCGAAACTATAGTTTCCGGAACGCCGTGATGACTGAAGAAATCCAATAGTTTATCTACTATTTCAACCCCTTGTGCGCCAGCAAGTGGGTATGCTTGTGCATAACGTGAAAAACTGTCTATTATTGTCAAGAATTTTCGTCTGTCGAAAGTAATGCTATCAATATGAATAGTTTGAAGTGGTTTTGAAGCAGTGGGTGTGAGATTCATTTCCAGGTTCAATGGAACTCTTTCATATTTTGTTTTTAAGCATATGTCACATTTATTGATAAAATTCTGAATACGATTTCGAATATTTGGCCAATAGTATTTTCTTCTAATTTGCTCATATGTTTCTTGAATTCCACGGTGATTATTTTTTCCTACATGATAGTTATCAATTATCTCTTTTATTTCTTCTTCGTCTGTAACATCAATTAATCTTTTTGTACAACGAACTAAGTTGAGTTGCGTATTTTTGAAGTAAGTTGCAATTACTACAGTAAATTTCTCATAGAAATCACTCTCAAAAAATAGACAATATTTAACATTCGGAACTAAATATTCTTTTACAAATTCTACAACGTCTTTCTCAAAATTGTTCTCAGAAATTTCTACATGGAATCGTTGTTTATTTTCAAATAATTTTTGTATTTTTACTTTTCGTGGTTTGTATTTCACTAAATTTAGAAAAATTTGATTCTTGCCAAAATTCACTGGTTCGTCAAGAGTTTGAATTCCAACCATTTCATTTCCATCATAGTTAGAGTGCATAGTTTGATCATTGTCAGAATCACGTTCAGCTTGTTCATTTTCACGGTCAGGGTCATTGTCACGTATTTCATTGGCATCTACATTTCCTATCATAGACTGATTATCAAGTTCAGAAAAATGTAATTCAATAGCTTCTTCTATTATTTGATCTACTTCTTCACCTGTATTCTGACGTGGAATACTTGGATTAGTATCATTAACATTCAATTGGATTCTAGATAGGGCATCGGCATTTTGGTTAGTTTTACCTTTCTTGTAGCAAATTTCGTAATCATACTCCTCAAGTTTCAATCTCCAACGGAGAAGTTTGGAGTTTGGCTCTTTTATTGAGAACAACCACTGTAAGGGTTTGTGATCGGTATAAATTTTGAATTTTTGGCCATACAAGTACGGGCGGAAATATTTTGTTGCCCAAACTATCGCTAACAATTCTTTTTCTATTGCCGAATATTTGGTTTCACTTTCATTAAGAGTTCTACTTGCATACGCTATTGGCAAATCTGCACCGTTATTTATTTGACTAAGTATAGCTCCAACTGCAATATTCGATGCGTCAGTTGTTAACAGAAATTCGGATGAAAAATCGGGATATTGTAGAATTGGATCATTACATAAAATATTTTTGCAATATTCGAAACATTTCGCATAATCTTTGTCATCAATGTTAATCTTTACTCCTTTTTTCAGACGTTTTGTGAGTGGTTTAGTTATATCTGCAAAAATTTTAATAAATCTTCTGTAATAACCTAATAATCCGAGAAAACCTTTGATTTCTTTGCTAGTCTTTGGAATTGGAAATTTTTGTATTGCTCTAATCTTTTCTGGATTCGGTTTAACTCCTTCTGGTGTGACTATATGTCCTAGATATGCTACTTCTTTTCTTAGAAACTCTGTTTTATCTGGCTGAATTTTAAAGTTGGCATTTCGTAATCTATCAAATACTTCTCTTAGTCTTTGAAGATGTTCTTGGAGACTGGTGGAATAGATTATTATATCATCTAGATAGACAAGACATTTTTCGTTCTGAATACCTCTCAAAACGTTATTCAAAAGTCTTTGAAACGTGGGTGGACTATTTTTGAGCCCGAAAGGCATTCTTAGAAATTCATAGTGACCAGTGTCAGTCGAAAAAGCTGTTTTCTCAATACTGTTAGGATGCATTTGAATTTGATGGAAGCCGCTTGCTAAATCAAGTGTAGTAAAATATTGGCATCTTCCTAATTTATCTAATATTTCGGAAATATTTGGCAATGGAAATCTGTCATCAATCGTTTTTGAATTCACCCCTCTAAAATCTATTACGATTCTGAACTTGGCTTTGCCAGAGGCATCACGTTTTTTTGGTACTATCCAAATTGGTGAGTTCCATGCTGAATGGCTTGGTCTAATGATATTTTGATTTAGCATTTCTTGGATTTGTCTGTCGACTTCCTCCTTATAAACAACAGGGTAGCGGTAATTTTTTGAATAGACGGGAATTTCGTCAGTTGTTCTGATTATATGTTTTACTTGATTTGTGAACGTTAATTTGTTTCCTTCTATATGAAAAATATCAGCATATTCGTTTATCAAATTTAGTATAGCATCTTTTTCTTCAGAATTCATATGTTCGGTTCGTATTGTTGACAGGTCTAATTTGGATTGATTAATTTCAAAATTGTTCAAATTATTATTTTTTGATGAAGCATTATCTTTTGATTCTATTGGAGCAAAATCATAGTTTTCCAAATTTTCAACTCTAAATGGACGTGTGATAGTCAGTTTTTTATCTTCTGTGAATGAATTCGTAATTTGACAGATTGCTTTGTTATTTTCCACTTTCAGTATGGACTGTGGGATTTCTAATCCAGAAAGGTTTTGATAGTCCAGTAAGCATTCACCGTAAGACAGGTTTTCTATTGGAATAGCTATTGTTTTCTGACTGCGTGCTTCTATCAGATACGTCCAGGTGCGACTGGGTTTATTGACAGGAGAATGAACTTGTTGCGACGTAGTATTGAAAAATAATATGGGCACATGCTTATTCCTGTAATAAAGTCTATTGTTGATGAAATCCAATCTTATATTCAATTGTTTCATAGTGTCAAGTCCTAATAAAAGATCGAAGTCGTTGTGAAAATCAAACACAAAAAATTCAAATTTCTTATTTCCTAATAATGGTACCTTAGTACTGAATTTTTCTTTTGATGTACCATGAGCAGTAGTAACTTCAAATGGGTTTTGTTTCAGTGATTCTTTAAAAAATTCTAGTCCAATTGTTTTTTTTACAAATGACCTGGTACTTCCAGTATCAATCAGTACTCTAAAATTTGTTTGAGGGTCAAAGAAGTACGGAAGTTCGTTTCTATCAATCTGTAAATTCATTATTGAAAATTTGTTCCGAGGCTCGTTTCCTCTAAAAAATGATTCGATGCTGATTGTTCAAAAGTCATTTGAGTATTGAACTCGTTGTTCAACTCCAAATCTTCGAAATTGCTTGTGAAATTTTCGGTCAATTCTAGATTGTCGAAATCATTTGGGAAATTGTCAGTCAAAATTTCGTTTTCGTTAGTATTAGTCAATTCGTCACAGTTTGTAGCAAGTCCTGTTGTCAATTGATTGAGTCTAGGATTCTTTTTGGGTGGTTCATGTTCACTATTTCTTGTTGAAATACTCATAGGGGTAGGTTGAGAGTTTGTCTGTGGTCTTTGTTGTTGACCTTGACCTACAAATGGTTGTCTATTATAGAACATAGGTCTTGGTTGGTTCATTGGATTGAAATTGTGAAATTGCTAATTATTTTTTTGTGTCATAGGTTTTTGAAATTGATTTTGGAAATGCGGAACAGGTTTGTTTTGCGAGAAATTTTGCATTGGTTTTTGTTGAAAAAAGTTTTGCATTGGTTGAAGGATTGGTCTCTTATTGAAATTGTTGATACTATTTCTATTCTTGTACTGCATTTCGTTCATTAGCATGTTTACTGCTTCACTTAGACTTGAAGGGTTTCTTGTTCTCATCAGTGACCCTATAGGTTCATTAAGACCTCTTAAAAATACTCTAAGGGCTAGATTTCTTGCATATTCGCATAGAATAGCTGAATTTGCTGCCATTTTTGTAAGGAAAAATGCGAGTTGTAAGTTAAGTATTTTCTGAATGCGTTCATGAAAATGAAAAGGGCTTTCACTACTTTCTTGTTTCATTTCTGTCATTTCAATATTCAATGTGAAACAATCTCGTTTGTCAAGATAGCCGTCGAGAAGTACTCTTCTCACTTCAGGCCAAGAATAAGTGTTTCCACTTGTTACAAGTTCTAAAGCTCTACCTTTGAGTCTAGATACAATAGTTGAAAATAAATATTCATTTTGAAAATCATCGGGGTTTGATTGCACATAGAATTTAGCAACTATCTTGTCGCAAATTGATACAAATCTATTAAGCAATAATGGCTCTCCAGAGAATTCTGGTATCATATCCAGGAATTCCTTTTTTAAAACAGGGGTAGCAATAGCTGGGGTAGCTGAAGTTGCTGGAGGCTGATGAGTAGCCATTTTACAGTAATTAAATAATTAAAAATATAACAATTACAAATATCTTAAAAACTTACACTAATACGAATACTATGCTCATCTCTCCTGATGTCCTTTCAGTGAGTTGAATGATGCGTAGCTCGAAGATGATGATATCGAAGTTTGATATCCAAGTTGATGATAACTTTCACTGCACTTCACAATTTTGGCGATGCACAGTTTGAGTAAATTCACCACTGATTTTTGTTTTTAGAAGTCGCGAACGCGAGGTTACTTTTTTTTTTTGAACGGCCGTAAACAGTTAAAACTGACGATTGATTATTTTCACTAATAAATCGCGACCGTCCTACCGACTGCGCCAGTTATATTTCAAGTCCGCGTGATTGCTTTTTTAAAAAGCAATCTTTATTTTCACAAACTTGAAATTAATAAAAGAATTCAATATACATTTGAATAATTAAACTCAAAAATTTGAGGAGGTGAGTACCTTACGCTACGATGGTGTTAGCTGGACTGACGAGATGCTGTCCGCTCGTGGGAAACCTGCGTTGAATTGATGATCCAGGAGTTCTAGGAAAGCAGCCTATAAAGGTGCTGACTCCTACAGGAACTCATGATATAACTTATATTAATGATTAATAATAATTATTATTTTTCTGCATGATGTAAAGCACATCCAGAGGACGAGTTTATTGATATAAGCTCAAACATTACAAATATATTATATAGAAAACCCAGTCATTTGATTGCTAAATTTAAAAAATAAAACTCACTTTTAAACTATGTGTCCTGGTGATCATCAATATAAGATAGACTCGAGATAGATGAAGCTAATACTATTCTTAACTAGCCTTTATAACTAATACAACAATAACAAAAAACTATTTACGGTACCTAAAACTACCTAAAGTATGCAAAATCGTATTTCTATTCACATCCTATTCACTATGAGAACCTATCTATGGTACGGTAGACTCCAATATTATAAAACCAATCCCTATTTTTTTTAAATCTGCTAATATTGCCTTCTTCTTTCATTTCCAGTGGAATTCTATTGTAAATTGTTGGCCCTATAAATATGCTATTGATCTTTGTCCGAATTAATGAATTGTTAATTTATATCACTCCCGTCTTGGTATACTAAAGAATCCTCATTCTTTTTCTATCTTCAACTACAGTACGGTAGTTCAAAAGCATGAACGACCCACGACTGATATGTTGACAGTGTCGACAAAAGTAGAGCCAAGAGAAAAAACAAAACCGTTGAAATTGCAACTCAACCCGACTTGAGTCGTGTTTGAGTCGACTTGCACCTCTTCGACTCGACTTTAGCTTCGGTCGACTTGCTCTCTTGAGACCGACTCGCAAGTCGACTTGCAGAAAGGAATGATTCGCCCATCACTATACTGAACCCAAATCAGTGGTTGTTGACAAAATTTCTGCCACTGGAAGCAGTGTTGCCAACTTAAAGTTTTATACCTCTAAAAAAACACCCTATATGAAAAATGTAGAGACCTGTCACTCAATGGAGATAACAAAATGCAGTACTGCCTGTCTGGTAATTGTTAACGTGACGACGTGTTGATACGTTAGAAGAGCTATCAGGATGGTGGAAAAACTAAATATTGTTTGCTGAATTTCACTGCAAAGAAACAATGTTCAGTCTCAGACCTTAACAAAATTATTCATAACATTATCAGTTTCAGAATAACATTCAATTATATTTTCATGCCTATAATAAATTTCTTTAAATAATTTAAATGATTTTGTACTGATAATTCTTTTAATAGTGATAAAGATGGATTGTTTATAAAAGTTACATATTTTCATGAATAAAAATATCAAACATTTCAAAATTATTGTGACCACTGAAGAGCGTGACAGTAATTTCAAATCATTCATACCTACCTGCGGAACTCGTTAGATTAAGAGCCATAATATAAGTGATCAACCATTTCTTTTGTTATTATCGGGATTAATTATATTAAACTGAGATTTTGTGTCAGCTATGGAAACACCATTCCATTAGCAGTATTCAGCTCCATATTTCTGTACATAGTGAATCACTGTTGAATAAACAGCCAGCATGCGGATGGAATTATTGAATACTGAATGCTCAGCATACGATTCATCCACAATATCGTATATTGTTATGGATTTTGTGGACTTTGAGGACCGTAGTATTGGTTTATGTTATGATAACTGATAATCAGTGTTACATAAATTACAGATTTCTGTTACACTTGAGTTTCTAAATGATTTGATTGAAATATATGACTAGCACTCGCTCTCCATACTCAGTGTCAGGCGATAAAATACGCGATTGAATATGTCAATATACTTTAGTTCATGAAATTAGAGTTTTAACAAAATTTATGTTATTTCTCCACTGACTATTCTTGATCAATATTCAATATAATTATCAATATTCGTCAGTACATTAACCGTTTTGACCTGCACAAGCACAACCTGAACAAAATTTAAAAGCTAAACTGACTGATCAAGGGAATAACTAGCGCGAAATAATATCGTAAGTTTTGCTTAAAATCTGTACTAATTTTTTCTCGGGAAGGTGCAAAAATAATACAAAATGTGTTCTAACAGATGCAATTCGTAACTTTCATATGAATAATAAGTGTGAATTCAAAAATCCGATTCGAGACCGGGTTGCTTAATTTTAAAATGATGTTTTGCAAACTAGAGAATGTCGGTACTGCCGGCAACTATGAATTTATTGTGATTTGATCAGTTTTCTCAGCATTGAAAGATTTCTGTATGTGTCAAATGTTTTGATTATAAATTTTTTCCATTACGGTACGCAATATTTCATAATATTTTTTTTTAATATTTTATTGGGGACGATAACAAACTGTCCCACCGACAAACTGGTCCATTTGCACAGCACTGCCGACAAAGTTTCCCAACGACCAACTGTCCCACCGACAAGCTTGTCCACATTCCATCTGAGTCGTTCAGTTTGACGCTGCATGCAAACGACAAACTGGTCCACATGAGTTTTGGTCAAGGAACGACAACCTATCCCAACGACAAACTGGTCCACATTCCAGAGTGGTAAAGGTTGACGTTGCGCGTAGACGACAAACTTGATAATCGATATATCCTAAATATCGATTGTTGAAAGTTGCCTTCAATACATCGATATTTCATCATCCAAGGTCGAAATTTCGATATATCGACCATATTTAATTATATCGATATTTTTTAATTTCGTAACAAGTTGTCATTTTCAAGCAAGGTTCAAACCATATTATTTTTGCCTTGACCAAAAAGAATACGAAAAAAACTACACTTTTGACCCGTTTGTGCATCCTTTCATTATAAGAAAGAGACATACAATATACAGGCAGGTTGTCATGGGTCTTATCGTGGACAGTTAAAAAATGTTGTCCCTGAATGATTTATCTAAATCGTCATATATTTTGCTTTATTTCCATAGCATAGTTGAGTATGGTATTGTACTCCATGGTAACCTTTAGTACCAATAGTACTGAATGATATAATATACCTGTTTCATGTCTTATTTGTGTTACATTTCTATGTAAATTGCTATTAGTGTAGAATATAAATACTTATGTTTATGTGATGCATTATTTGTTATCTTATATGCTATATTTTATCTTTATATGAGATTTGTCAATATCAATTACATTAGTTTAGTGTATGCCATGTAATGCGATTAGGCTAAAAAACATTACCGTATTCATATCCATGGGATATCCATGGGCGTCATCAGCTATTATTTATGTGGAGGGAGCAGACATATGCCAGGGGTGCTAGGTTATCCAGGAATTTTTTACAAGGATTTTTCAATTAGAGCAGTTATTAGGCTCGAGGTGCATGGACGATGCAGAGTCATTTATTAAAAAAACAAAGTGACAAATTTACAACGAATGTGTAGGCGCAAAAGAATCAAGTCCAAAACTGTGCTCCCTTCACAAATTTTGAATAATATGTTACATTGTTCAAACATTATTGACGTTACCGCAGACATCTAAATATTATTTAGATTTGCTAAAAAAAGTCACTCGAAAAATAAAAAAATGATTCTTTTTCACTTAACCACTATTAATTTAAAAGTTCACTTGAAACGAAACACTAACAACAGTTAAAAATAGTCTATAATACTAATTTTTTATAAAAACTTTTGAGCCTAATAATAGTATCTCGTTGCTATGAACACAGATTAAGAAATCTGACTATGCTAATCTGCGTAAACAACGTTTTTGATTATGCATGACAAAGTATTTTACGTAGCCTATTCCTAACAAGACGCTATTATTATTTTCAAATTTATTTAAATATAGAGTTTTATGAATTTATAAATAAAAATGTATAAGTTTTTAACAATGTAAATTTATACAGTTTTTATCAATGAAATCCATTGTTGAGATTCGGTCGCTGAGCGATTGGGTCGTCAGTGTACCACGAGCCTGAGATAGGCCTAGTTATTGTTATTAGCCATCATTGGCTATTACAGCCGCTCCAATTCCTAAACAACTAACACTAGACTTCACCCTTTGCTCTTTTATGTGCGAAATTTTCAATTTTTCCTAAACATTACTACACAAATAATTTAAATGTCAGTGTAAAAATAATACTTAAATAGATGCGCATAAAATTAGAAATTTGTAAGTGTAAAAGGAGCTAAGAAATCGGGTCACGAATTAAGCTATGATAATTTAACATTACGGGATGCAGGGTGCAAAAGTCTCCTTTAAAAAATGGGGCCCGGGGGTTTCCCATAATAAAGTTCTGTAGAATAGTCCATTTGAAACTTTCTCAAAATTGCTCAAGTCATCAACAATGAGGGGGGGGGGTGTTATGGATCCAGACCGCCAAGGTTTTGGTCATATTATACTTTTTCCAACGTTTTTTGGATTAAGCTTGGAACACACCTAAAACTGTAGGTCCAGCTTGAAATTTCATCAATTATTATGTGAATTATGGGCACTCAAAGTTGAAATTTCTGGGGTTTTCAGGGTAACAAACTATTAAATGTTATGGATAAGAATACTTTGAAGAAGTAAATAGGTACTTTATATTATAAGATATGGCCTTTTACACTTTATAAGTATAAGTAGAGGAGATTGACAGTTCTGGGCCAGATTAACGGCGGTTAACTAATAACGGTTAAACTTTAACGGAGGTTAAATTTAACCTAACTTAATTTAACATAGGAAAACCTAATTTAACGGCCCAGTTGAATTTTAACGGTAGTTAACTAACGATGGTTAAATTTTAAAGGTGATTAAATAACGACGGTTAAATAAACAGACTCTGAAAATTTTCATTTGAAATTAAATGTACAATTTTATGCAATTGGATGGTACCATTCAGCTCACCAAGGTGGTCCAATTTCATGTATCAAACACTCCGATGGATGAAATAAAAATAAAAAATATTATCATTAAGTAGATCATTACCATAAAAGTAGGGGAAAGTACCGATTCAGCCGCAGTTTTTCTTTAACTTCTAATTTAACCTCAACCTGAGCCAACCCATCCAAACCCAACCTAACCTAACATAGGTAAGTCCAATTTTATTTAACCTAACATTTTAAATCCCCGAAATTCCCATTTTCACAGGAGTTAAAAATCACGAAAAAATTTGAACTTTTCAACCTTTTAAGGGAAATCAAATTGGACGGTGCCATCTTGTTCAGCTTTTAAAGGCACCCCAAATTCATGTATCAAATACAAATTTCCGATGATAATTAATTGGAAAAAATAATAATAGGATTTTTGGGTGTGATCGCCTCGCTAAAAGCAGTACCGATTCAGCCGCAGTTTTTCTTTAACTTCTAATTTAACCTCAACCTAAGCCAACTCATCCAAACCTAACCTAATCTAACATAGATAAGTCCAAGTTGATTTAACCCAACATTTTAAATTCCCGAAACTCCCATTTTCACAGGAGTTAAAAATCACGAAAAAATTTGAACTTTTCAACCCTTCAAGGGAAATCAAATTGGACGGTGCCATCTTGTTCAGCTTTTAAAGGCACCCCAAATTCATGTATCAAATACAAATTTCCGATGATAATTAATTGCAAAAATAATAATAGGATTTTTGGGTGTGGTCGCCTCGCTAAAAGTGGTAACAGTTCAGCCGCAGTTTCACTTACCACACCCCTTCTAATCTAAAAAGACCCGCTCAACTCAACCTAACATAGGTAAGTCAAATTCGAATCAACACAATCTATCAGATTTCGAAAATTCCCATTTTTATGGGAGTTAAAAATCACGAAAAAAATTTGAACTTTTCAACCGCACAAGATAAATCAAATTGGATGGTGCCACCTTGTTCAGCTTTTAAAGGCACCCCAAATTCATATATTGAACACCATTTTCCGATGATAATTAATTAGAAAATAAAGTTTTTCCCATGCTCACACGTTTTTTCCCACGCTCTTTCCAACCTAACGGGACCCCCTAGCTTAATGTAATTAAATGTCAAGTACCGTAGGTATTGCTGTATAGTCCAAAGTTTATTCAAGCTAACATTCTAGATCTTGAAAATTCCCATTTTCACGGGAATAAAAAATCACGAAAAAATTTGAACTTTTCAGCCATTGAAGAGTGGGATTGGATTGGACGGTGCCATCTTGTTCAGCTTTTCAAGGCAGCCCAAATTCATGTATTAAATACAAATTTCCGATGATAATTGATTAGAAAAAATGTAATAATTAAATTATTTAATGGTGGTTAACCTAAGCTAAGCCTAGCATGCTTGTGGTATAGCTGTATAGTCCCAAGTCAATTTAATCTAACATTTGAGATCCTGAAAATTCCAATTTCCATGAGAGTTATACTGCAAGGTAATTAAAAAAATTCCATACTCCCTCCCCTTCTATCATAATTCAACCTGCAAATCAAATTTAATCTATCATGACATAGGTAAGTTCTAGCTAATTGAACATTTTTTCTTTTTTTTCACAATGCATTGCTACATTACAACATACTGCTTATAAGAAAAATCAAGAGTTGAAAAATCACAGAATATGAACCAAATCTGCTTCCCTCAACCTAATTTATATTGAATGGTGTCATCAGCTTTCCCAGCCACTTCAAAATCATTTGTCAAACTTCAACACTATATAAAGGCTTGTAACCACATTTCTTGTTCAGTCTTCTCAAGTAGCCTGGATTACCTCTCTTAATGAAACATGGGTTGATGGGATAATAATGCTATTATTGGTAACTAATGAGATGGTAAATCTATTAATTTGAATGATAACCAATGAGATAGGAAATGGGGTATATATCAATATTGGTGGCTGACAAGATAGGTGATATTTCAATCAAATTGATAATTGGGAAGGTTGAAAATAGAGTATATATAATGTGAAGGCTTATGGATCTTCATACACTCCTCACCTAATATCTGAACAGTGGGATCTATTATAAACAGGTCTGGGTGGGAGGAATGATAATGTTAAGGTATATATCAATATTATTATTATTGATGACTGACAGGATAGCTAATCTTTCAATTGAATTGGTTATTAGAACTATTGGAAATAGAGTATCAATATAATATGAAGGCTTGTGAATCCACCTTTTCCTCATCCCACTTCATGTGTGAACAGTGTAGACCTCTGATAAACAGTAAGTTGGATAATAATGTTATTAAATTATTGCTAACTGATGAGATGGTAAATCTATTAATTTGAATGATAACCAATGAGAGGTATATATCAATATCATTTGTGACTGACAGGATAGATAATCTTTCAATGGAATTGGTTATTGGCAAGATAGGAAATAGAGTATAATGTGAAAGCTTATGAATCAACCTCCTCATCCACACCTCACCTAATGTCTGTGAGAATCTATCAGCTCTGGGTGGGAGGAATGATGATGTTAGGGTATGTATCAATATTATATTATTTGTGGTTGATAAGATGACTAATATTTTAATTTCAATGATGATTTCACAAGATGAGAAATAGGGTAATATCAATGTGATATTACTGGTGACAGACAAAAAGGCTAATTGAACCGATGGTTGATGTATTAATTACATTATTTTGTGTTTGAGGAGATGGTGGAGCTGTTAATTTTATTGGTTTCTGATGAGATGGAAAATCTTTCAATTGAAATGGTGGCCGACTAGTTTATCATTGATGTCCAAGGAGGTGGAAAATAGTGGATGCCATTCATTTAGTTGGAGACTCTTAAAAGATGGTTAATTACATCAGTGGCTAAAAATGACAAATCTTTTAATCGAATTCAAAGATGGTAGGGTACTTATTTTAATCCAACTTTTCAAAACACCCATAACATACATCCCTGTAATTTCTACATGGTTCTTAATTTATTAATCACATTTATGACTATAATGTGAAGGTTAATCTATTAATTTAACTGACAATGTGGTTTGTTGAGGAGATGGGGAATAGGGTATATATACTACATGTTAAGTGACTGACAAGTTGACAATGTAGAATTGGTTGCTGGGGAAATTGATAAGTACATTAATGACTGAGATGGTAAATAGGTTTATAGTGCTACAGCCAGGTGACAAGTTGCCTATGTAAAATCAGCTGGTAATACCAAATAGAATGTTTGGAATGTTTGGAAGCTTTAGAAGGTTTCTGATAGAGAAATAAAATAGGAGTTTGTATTAAGCATCTGAAGTGATAATTTCCAAAAGTTGTTCTTTAATAAAATCCGTGTTTAAAACGCCTCTGACTGTTTTCTTTAGGTAAACTCATAACAATTGGTGTCAGAAGTGGGATAAGTGCATTTGAGGCGGGTTTATCTATTCGAAAAGTGGTTTTATTGGTGTTTTTCAACTATTTATTTGTTCATCCATTTTTTTGTGTTTACTTTTAATAGTTATACTGGTTTGAGATTTAAAATGGCTGGAAAAGGTTTAAAACTTTCATGTTTGAAAGTGAGTGACTTAAAACAAGAATTAGAAGAACAAGATCTTGAAATAAGTGGTAATAAAGCTATTCTGCAAGAACGACTTCATGTGGCATTGGTTGAGGAAGGTTTGGATCCGGACACATTCCTCTTTGAAACCCCATATGGTGAGTTGAAGTCAGCTTTGGAAAAAAAAATTAGAAGAGAACAGAGATATATTTGAGGAAAAATTGCAGGAAAATCATAATTTCTTAAGAAATGAAATAAATAACATGGAAGATAAATTTGAGAAAAATCATAATTTTGTAAGAAATGAAATGAAAAACATGGAAGATAAATTTGAAAAGAAGTTTAAAAAACTACAGGAACACAATAATGGCATTGAAAGATCAATCTCTATGGTTGATGTTGCCTCTGTTAATCAAGTTAGAGAAGACACTTCTGTAAGTTATCAAAAAGCACCTATCATCCTGCCAAGTCATCCAATTGGGCTACCCACTTTTGATGGAAAGATGCCATGGGAAGATTACCGTTCCTTGCTTGAGACAGCTGCTGACATACATGGCTGGACACCTGCAGTGAAAGCTGCAATGCGTAGCCTGTCACTCCGTGGAGATGCATTAGCAGTTCTCCAAACAATCCCTATGGCTGATAGGCAGAACTTCGATGTGCTTCTGAGGCACATAGAAATGAGGTTTGGCCATCAACACATGGATCAACTTTACCATTCACAACTCAAGAATAGGATCCAGAAGCCAAACGAATCACTCCAAGAGTTCAAAAGTGATATTGCCCACCTGGTAAGAAAAGCCTACCCATCTGTGGATGATGGAGTATATGAGATTCTAGCCATTGAAAGGTTCCTGGATGGTCTTCGGGAACCTGAAACTCAACAAGCTATTAAATTGGCTCGCCCTCAGACACTCAGTGAGGCCTTCACCCAGGCTTTGGAATTTGAAGCAGTACGACAATCAGTGAAGGGTAATGCCCGAGTCCGGGCTGTTGAAGCAGAGGATAGGAGTGATGAGTCTCTGGAAGAAATGGTGAAGAAAGTCATAGAAAAGTTAAGAACAGGAAGGAGGGAGATACGTTGCTGGTGCTGTGGAGAGAGAGGGCACCTGCATAATAAGTGCCCAAATAAATCAACCACTGAGAAGAATCAGGAAAACTAAAGAGGGTTGATGTAAAGGGGCACCATCAACCTGTAGACAGAAGACCCTCTCCCCATGTACAAAATCAGTCATTGCAATGTTATCTGATAAACCCCACAGTCTTTACATTAATGGAATGGTGAATGGAAGCTCCTATAAATTACTTATAGATACTGGAGCCACTAAGACAATAATAAACTCCAAAACAGTAGCTAACCAGCAAGATATCTCACCAACAACCTGGAAGCTGAAAACTGCTACAGGTGGGCCTGTGAGTGTCTGTGGAGAGATGATTGCCACCTTCAAGATTGGTAAGGCCTGTTTTAAACATTGTGTACTTGTGGCAGAGATTAGTGAAGAAGTCATACTAGGCTTGAATTTTCTTTCTACTTTTGGCCTAGAGTTGGATTTTAGAAGGAAGACATTAACCATTGGTGGAGAAGAAGTTGTTCTACACTCTGGAAAAGACTTTACAGCCCAAATACAACTGCTGAAAGAAATCACAATACCAGCAAGGAGCCAGATTGTGACTCATGCTATGACAAAGGAGGATGTCCCTGTGGGGATTAATGTGTTGCTAGAACCAGAAATTCATGAGGGGGAGCTTGGTCACGGTGTCCTAGTGGCTAGGACACTTTTTCTTACTAGCCAAGAATTCCCTGTCCTCTTGATGAATGTGAATGATTATGAAGTTACTTTGAAGAGAAGTAGTACATTAGGACATTGCTCACCAGTCACATCTGTCATACAACAAATGCAGACAACACAACCACAGAAGAAGTGTCTCCCAGAGAAGCTGAAGGCCTTTGTTGAAGTATCCTGTCAAGATCTAGTCAAAGAACAACAAAATGAAGTAAGGGACCTCATAACTAATTATCAGGATATTTTTGATATAGGAGAGGGCCCAAAGGGCAGAACCAACATAGTTGAGCATGCAATAGATACTGGAAATGCCAAACCCATCTGCCAGAACCCTAGAAGGTTACCTCTATCTAAAAGAGAGGAAGCTAGAAAAATAATTAAGGAAATGGAAAATGAAGGAATAATTGAACCATCCAATAGCCCTTGGATTTCACCAGTGGTGCTTGTAAAAAAAAGGATAACACAGTCCGGTTCTGTGTGGACTATCGTCTTCTGAATGACGTCACCAAAAAAGACAGTTACCCTCTACCTCGAATTGATGACACACTGGATAGCCTGGAAGGTTGCAAGTTGTTTTCGACTCTGGACCTGAGAAGTGGATACTGGCAAGTTGGACTTGAACCTAAGGACAAAGAAAAAACTGCATTTTCAATTGGAGAAGGTCTTTGGCAATTCACTGTGATGCCATTTGGCTTGTGTAATGCTCCAGCAACCTTTGAAAGATTAATGGAGAATGTGTTGAGGGGACTGTCATGGGAAACTTGCCTTGTCTACCTGGATGACATCATTGTCTTGGGAAAGTCTTTCCAACATCAGCTGGAAAACTTGAAGCAAGTATTTGAAAGACTGAGACAAGCTAACCTGAAGCTCAACCCAAAGAAGTGCAATCTGTTTAAAAGACAGGTTAATTACCTAGGGCATGTGGTATCTGATAAAGGTGTGTCTATGAATCCTAAGAAGGTAACAGTCATAGCCAAGTGGCCAGTGCCCAAAGACAAATCAGAAGTGCGGAGTTTCCTTGGCCTTTGCACATATTATCGACGGTTTGTGATGGGATTCTCTGGTATAGCAAAACCCCTCATCAAGCTGACAGAGGAGAAACAGAGTTTTCTCTGGGACAAAAATTGCCAGCAGGCCTTCAACAGACTAAAAGAGACACTTTGCCAAGCACCTATATTGGCTTACCCAAGAGTTGAAGGCAAGTTCATTCTTGACACTGATGCCAGCAACACAGCAATTGGTGGAGTACTTTCTCAAGAGCAAGATGGGGAGGAAAAGGTCATTGGATATTTTAACAAGGTGCTGTCAAAACCTGAGCGTAACTACTGTGTTACTAGAAGAGAGCTGCTAGCAGTAGTGGATTCAATCAGCCACTTCCACAAATACTTATATGGATGTCAATTCCTGCTGAGAACTGATCATGCATCCTTGACATGACTTCTCCGGTTCAAGTCTCCTGAAGGACAAGTGGCAAGATGGATCCAGCACTTACAAGAATATGACTTTAAATTTGTACACTGAGCTGGAAATAGTCACCTGAATGCTGATGCCCTTTTTCGAAGACCCTGTGAGGAGGACTGCAAACACTGCTCATGCCAGGATGGGAAGGAAGTTTTGGTACATAGGACAACACTATTGCCAATGACCACTGGCAAGGTGCTGAGTTACTTAAGGATCAGGAAGAAGACCCTGATCTGAAGCACCTTTGGTTGTGGAAACGTTCTGCAAGAAGACCTAGTTGGCAAGAAATAGCACCTTTGCCACCACATGTCAAGTCTCTCTGGGCACAATGGGACTCTATTGTAGAAGACAGAGGAATCCTGAAAAGGAAGCTAGAGAATGCAGCTGGTGATCAGCAGAGGCTGCAAATTATTGTTCCCAGGAAAAGGATTCCTGAAGTGCTGAGACAAATACATGATGGAGTCTCTGGGGGCCATTTTGGAGTTCATAAGACACTGGAGAAAGTACGAGAGAGGTTTTACTGGCCAAATTCAAGCAAAGATGTCAAGAACTGGTGTCGCAATTGCACTGTTTGTGCATCTGCAAATGGCCCCTTGCATAGAAAGAAGGCCCCCATGAAACAATACAATGTTGGAGCACCTTTTGAGCTAATAGCCATTGACATAGCTGGACCATTTCCATTATCTGACAGTGGGAATAAGTATATCCTGGTAGTGATGGATTATTTCAGCAAATGGGTCGAAGCCTATGCCTTGCCAAATCAAGAAGCAGTCAGTGTTGCTGATGTAATAATCAAGGAATTTGTCAGTCAGTTTGGTGGCCCATTAGAGTTACATTCTGATCAAGGAAGGAACTTTGAGTCTTCAGTGTTTTCCCGTATGTGTGAGGTGTTGGGAATCCATAAGACAAGGACTATGCCCTTCACCCTCAGTCAGATGGAATGGTGGAGCATATGAACAGGACCATGGGAAAATACCTGTCAAAAGTTGTATCCAAGCATCAACGAGACTGGGACCAATATCTTCACCTATTCCTGATGGCATACCGAACCTCTGTCAATGAGTCTACAAAACTTTCACCAGCCAAGGTAGTGTTTGGGCAAGATATTAGACTTCCTTGTGACTTGAAGTTTGGATGTACACCTGGAGAGGATTTGGTAAGAGAGGACTATGTCACCCAGTTTCGGAAACAGATGGATGAGATTCATGAGATTGTTTGAACCAACATCCAAGGAACCAGTGACAAGATGAAAGAACGCTATGATATCAAGGCAGATCATGGTGGATACCAGCCTGGAGACTTAGTTTGGTTCTACAACCCACAGCGACATCAAGGGTACTCCCCTAAATTACAGACTTCCTGGGATGGACCTTTTGAAGTGGTTACTAGAATCAATGATGTAGTCTACCGGATCAAGAAACCTAGAGGAAAACCAAGAGTTGTCCACTTCAATCGACTGGCACCATTCCAGGGAGACAATACTGCAGGTAATGCCCAAGATGTGAGAGCTATTCAACCAGTTGATCCCAACTTTGAAGAATTAATGGCCAATTTGGACATGTTCCAGAAAGCTGAGGTTACAAAAGTCTGTTATCAATATTTGTTCACCCTACCAAAAGACTATGCTCTGGCTCACTGTGTAGCTAAAAATCTTGGAGCTTCTCAAGGTATTGCTACAGTTTTTAGGAAGAAGTTTAGAGGACTGAATGATCTGGAACTTCAGAGACCAGCTGTTGGAAGAACACTACACCTTCAGAGGCAAGGAAAACAGCTCTTCTGCTTGGTGACAAAAGATCAACCTCAGCAGGAGTCCACCTATCAAGCCTTGTGGGAGAGCCTAAATCATCTGCGGAATTGTCTTCAAACTCTGGGAGTGAAGCAGCTTGGAATTCCCCAATTAGGTTGTGGCTATGATGGGTTGGACTGGAAAATCGTGAGGCCAATGATTGAAACAATCTTCAAGGAAACTGGGATTACCATCTCAGTTTGCATGTTTGCTCCATGGGCAGCTAGTCAGTTGTATCCAGTAAGGCCACCCCCAATCTGGAGACCTGTAACTGTTCTGGGACAGAACAGTCTTAAGGAGGGAGCAGTGCTACGGCCAGGTGACAAGTTGCCTATGTAAAATCAGCTGGTAATACCAAATAGAATGTTTGGAATGTTTGGAAGCTTTAGAAGGTTTCTGATAGAGAAATAAAATAGGAGTTTGTATTAAGCAGTTGAAGTGATAATTTCCAAAAGTTGTTCTTTAATAAAATCTGTGTTTAAAACACTTCTGACTGTTTTCTTTAGGTAAACTTGTAACAATAGCAAATGTTAGGGTTTGTATATTATATTACTGATGACTGATGTATTGATGAGATCTTTTGACAGCTGGGAGATGTTTAATCTATCATTTACATTGAAGACTGAGAGAATGACATACTGAATTTAGGATATATTATTGGTCACTAGAAAGACAGCAGGATGTTTACAGTTCAAATTCTCAATACACCTATAATGCAAGCCTCTATCATTTCCACACGTTTCCTAATTTATTTATGGATGGATGAGATGACTAATTTATTTGTGACTGAAAAAAGGGTGAATCTATTCATGAATGCAATGATTTATAAAATTTTAACAATTTGTACTCAATTTATAAATTGAGCTTTCAATAAAAACTAGAGAAAAATTACTGTTTTATGAGCCTCAACATCAATTATAATTGAATTTTTCATATGGCTTGCATTAAAACGAATGGAGGTGTTAGTCTAGAATCTCTTGAAGAGAGAATTTTCATCAGAATTTCTACTGGACTCAACCTAAACTACCCTGGGTCTGGGGGGTACCCCCAGACCCCACCCCTCCAACCTCCAATCAAGTATATCAGTAACACTATATTGGGTATGAAGTTGAAATACACAGAGGAATACAACTCAAGCAGTCTTCTCCATTGAAGACCTTCCAGGACCCTCCTTCCCCCTTTCTTTAAGTATATATCAATGTTTATCTTATATTAGGTGTTAAGTTGAAATAGTTGAATACTTATATCGTTTGAAAAGACCAATGATTTTGATTAATACATCCACATCTACATTTACATGGGTTTAGCTACCTACATTTACACACCTACACAGACTTAGGTACCTACATTTACACACCTACACAGTACTAGGTATCTACATTTACACACCTATACCAATCTACCTACCTACATTTATGCACCTACATAGGTACATACATTTACACACCTACATAGGTACCTACATTCACACACCCACACACCTACGCAGGTACCTACATTCACACACCTACACAAGTTTAGGTACCTACATGTACATACCCACACAAGTTTAGGTTTCTACACCCACATACATTAAACTAGGTTTAGGTACTTACATCTACATTTAGATTTGTTCAGGCATGAGGCCTTGACATATTTTAAAACAAAAAAAGAAACCGACTTCAGTGAAATGATATAATACTCACGTACTAAAAAGTTTAAAATAAAGTATTTACTTTAAACTGAGAAAATTTTAAATTTCATACAAGTAATCTTTTGAAGTCGGCGCCAAATATTTTATGAAGTTGATAAGTAATTCTATCTAATATCAAAACTAACACTGTATTTTTTTGGAGGATGAAGCCCACATAGGTCTGAGACCTTTGCATGAGTAATGAATTGGATGATGGAGATTGATGAGTTGGACCTACAGTTTTAGGTGGGTTCCGAACCACCAGGAAGTGATTGATCAGAAATTCTATCTAATATCAAGATTAACACTGTATTTCAATTAAATGTATTTTACACTCCCCTTTACTGATATACAGTATCAGTTTTGATATTAGATTGTTCAATTATTTCGTCATGGAAAACATCACAGAGTAATTCTGTTATATTTTAGAAGTTTATGGGAAATTTGGCGCCGACTTCAAAAGATTACTTATTTTAAACTTTTTAGTACGTGAGTATTTTATCATTTCACTGAAGTTGGTTTCTTTTTTTGTTTTAAAATATGTTTTATTTTAAGCTTTTTAGTTGAATTTTCAAACTTTGAAAACATGAGAAATTTCTTAAAGCCTACATTATGAAATATTTATCAAATTAGCAAGCCAATAATTAATTTATAACATCGAAAGTTAAGTAACTAAAAATCCACTTATAAGAAAAGATAAACTAAGGAAAATTCTACAACGTTTTATTTAATGTGGAATATTGTATTTAGGAAAATTATAATAGCAAAAGGCTTCTTAAAAGTGAAATGGCTTTTGATTCATTTTGATGTGGTCCCTTTCAGAATATACCTACAATGAAATAGTAGGCCTATATTACGTTACAAGTGTGGAAAATATTGTGCTTACTGAAAATATGATAAGTAAACACAGGAGATGAAGTTGAGTGCGGTATTATCATACGAGTATGGTAAACATCTTCCTGGACGAGTTATGTACGATATTTTTTGTGATATTAGTCATATATATTTTTTTAATATAAAAAACATAAACTTTGAGCTAGTACAAAAGGATCATTAAACATAACCTCAAAATAGCCTATTGTACGCACATGTACGATAATGGCGAATAAATATTCTTAATCCATCACAGCAGCGAAACTAAAAATACTTCTGAGATCAGCTGTTTTTCCAAATTCTCCAACTTATGATTGAAACTAAATAACCTTATTCCTATGACTCAATAACATCAACTAAATTATTTACAATTTTCATATGAACATATGGACAGAAATGTTATATTCTTCTTATTCTCGATTCAAATTAAGTTCACATTATTGGTCAAAACGGGACATTAAAGACTTCTTTCACACTGAACCAGCTTTGGGTAACCAACGTCGTTTAGGCTACCCGGCATAATTGCATTGCACCATATGATTTCGAAAACCGTCTAGATGTAAAGTGCTCCATATGATACAATGATCAGCCTGGTAAACGACACCGGTTATCCGATTGGCGGTTATGTGTGGAACTATCCTATTCAAACTTGATTGAAATGAAGACATCGAAGAATGCTCCTTTTTGTTTAATATTGGGCTAAGTATTGGGCCGATCCTTGCGAAACTTGGATGGGACCAACGCTGAGCGATGCTCTTTCATTTAAAAAAAATTCATCGAAATCGGTTCAATATTGTTTGAATGATTGATGTACAAACATTAAAAAAAACAGGTCGAATATAGTAACCTTGTTGTTTTTGGAAGTCGGTTAAAAAGAGGTTCCAGAGGTTATGTGCGAGCCACTCGAACAACACAGATGGACTACTGAGTATCGACCAATATTGGAAATTTTTACTCACATCGACCGATCTGTCGTCTTACAGCTGCATAGTTCAAATAATGAATTATTGACAAATAATACAGAAATAACATTATAACTATGCTAATAAATATAGAAATTACAACAAATTAATACAAGGTGCGGCAGAACCGACTAGCAGTTTCAAGGAGCAATAAAAAGTGTCTCAGGATATATAAAGAAAAAATGTTTTCATTTTCTAAATTGGTCAAATATACCATTTTATATTAATTATTAGGTTTTGAAAATAATGTCCTGAAGATGGCGGCCGTTAGCATCAAAGCATTGTTGAAGGTAATCTCTGAAGTTTTGAGCAGCTCTTGCACACATATCGCGGGGTATGGCATCCACTTCGTCAATAATCCGCTGTTTCAACATTGCTAAAGTGTGAGGGCGGCCTTTGAAGACCTTTTCCTTCAGATATACCCCAAAGAAAGAAGCCGCAAATGCGATCTTCTCAAACTGCGGTTTGAAATCCCCAATGCAACAGAATGTCGTCGAGCAGAACGTACCGGTGATCGTTGGACTGCTGTTCTCACCCTCTGCACATTTTCTGGCGTTCTAATGTATTTGCGACGACCATGTATCTGTTCTTAGTGTACTACCAGTTTCCTCCAACTGCCGAACCCAGGACCGAATTGTGTTAGCATTAGGAACGGCGTTGTTGCGTGGAACGTTGAACTGTCTTCGAAAAGTTCGTTGTGTAGCGATCATAGATTTATTGTTTTCATAATAAGCGTGAAACGCAAAACCACGATGAGCACTGTTCCAAAGCATGTTGACTCCTGAAATGGGGTTAACTAATAAACAAAAAAAGACCATGTGCAAATTTGTAGCCCTATCACAGCTGATGTGACAATCGAAAAAAACTGCTTAGCCGCACCCTGTATAATCTATTCTACTTGCAGATCATTGATAAACTTGTACTGTAATACTTTTTGAAATCATGATAATCTTAGAAACGATTGTAAAGTTTCCAGTTAGATATCACGTCAAATCATGAACAATTTGTTGAGAGGTTCACAGGATTTTTTTGTAGAAAATACATTTACCTGCAATATGTCATCTAATATAAATAAAAAATACATGTAGCCTACATATGACAAAAAATATTGAATTTACTTTGTTGCTCTGAGTAAAAGGACATTATATTTTCTATTAAAATGGCATCAATACTTCATTTTAATAAGGTTTGTTATTTTTAATCTACTTTGTCATTGGATAGTCTAATAAATACAATTTTTAATGAATAGATTGAGCGCTATTGAATTCTAAGAGTGCTCTTAAGTGGTTCATGAGGACCAAAGATCACAGTCTCGTATCAGAGCTCTTGAATAGTCAGCAATAAATGCGATTCATACAAGGATAGAATGAGGCGGGGCATAGGACTGCTATGCGTCGTGATTTTATCAGCACAACTGGGGGTGGCGCCCCAGGCCCCACAATCACTTTCCCCATCAGCTCTATTTCTCTCAGCATGCAGTCGAATGCCTCCCAACAATAATACGACCAAAACAATAAAGAACATACCCAGTAAATGTTTTCCATGTAGTTCATTCCAATTGAGAAATCCATTAAAATAATACTGGAGCAAAAATAGTTATGTTATAGAATATAGAATAAGATAACATTTTCTCATATTTGCTCGGCAATTTATTAAAAAACACATTTGATCAAGGTTAATAAATTTTTCTTCACACTTTTCTGATCAGCTGGAAGAGCCTAGGACTAACTTCCACCCTAATAGTCCTAGAAGGTTGAAAGTTGAAATGTAACCTCAGTGGGAGGTGGCGAATAATAAAATCAAGGAGAATTTTATATGAGATCACAACAACTCGCATCGAGTAACCTAGTATATATATATATATTTTCAAGCAATATTCTCAAGTTGGACTCCAATTCCTCTTGAAATCTTTTTAATAGCTGAAATGGAAATAAAATATGATGTTTCTCTGGGTTTCTCTGGTAGACTGTAGACGATCTCACTGAAGCAAGTGAACCTTTTATGCTAAGGTCACTCAAGGTGTCCTTGAAACCACAAGTGGGCCTTCTCATAAAGTGCCACAGGCGAATAAACCCTAGGTTATGTATTGTGAGCGAGAACGTGTACTACTTAGTCTACTACCAAGCAAGAAACTCCTAGAGAAAAATACACAAAAGTCACTTGACAACAGTGCAATGTATTAATGCAAATCAAATAAATCATGTGGCTCGGTAATCATATGAACAAGGGTAAAATAGATCTCCAATTGAGATATTTATTAACTTTTCATGTGAAATTTATTCTTATTTGTTAAGAATAAGTATAACTCACTCAATCTGGCCATCTTATTCTTAACAAATATTTGACTGCAAGTCGTTAAATTTCACATGAAAAGTTAATATTAACAACGCAGTTCGTCATGGAACAAGAAATCCAGGAATGAGATATTTAGTATCCTAAACATTCTTTGAGAGTTCTTGGTTTTTTTTTACGAATTAGGAATGATTTTCCTGTGTGAGGAATTGGACCTAAGGGTCACTATTATATTGTTGAACGTCTTTACCAGATGTTACATGAATTAAACTTGATATAGTACACTGATTTATGCGACGATATTTGAACTATTGAACATAAATTTCGCACTCAAAAAGCTTTTATAACACTGTAATTATTATACCTGATCAGGATTTAACTCACGCACTTTCCTGGTAATCAGCTCCCTTTGTCGATGCACTTGATTTTTGTCAGCCTCGTGGACATCAGTATTTTTTGGAGTCGGTGGTGGTTTATCACAGTTTGACTTTTTACAATATAAAAAAGGTGGTCAAAAATACTCAACATAAGAAAGACATACATTTAACATGAATAAGGAACTTGAACAACTGTGCCACATATTTATAAAATTGAAGCCACAAATATTGGACACGCAAATCCTGCGTCCACCTCCATCAGCCTTCTAGAAGCAAGTCTATTATAGAACTTTTTCGGGAACCAGAAAAAGACCTAAAACAGCTGACAGATTTTCGGCAATTGGGCCTATAAATCAATCAGTCAGCCAAAATATGAGTTTATTTAAAGAGTAAATATGTAGCACTAATATTAAGATTTGAGAAGGGAGACTCAAAAATAGTCTCAGGGAATAAGTGAGCTTTCCTTTAAACATTTCAAATAATTTTCACAGAAATAAATTTACGAAACAAATAGTCAAACATTCCAGTACTTTGCTTGTGATAACAAGTTTAGCTTACATTGTCACGGCTTGAAGTGTAGATTCCTTATTTGACATAATTTTGGATATTAGACGGTTTATATAGAGCTTAGAATTCAATAATGCTTTGTAGAGTAACAATATGTTGTATATTCTTATTTAGAGTAGAGCTTTTCCACTATTATGATCGTAATCATATTCGCCAGAAAGGGTTTGAATTTTCGCTCTAACCGACGCCATCATTACAGACGAATGGCTGTCTGGAACGCGGTCTTTTCAAATAAATTGTGGAATGGCTGGCTGACCCAAAATGTTCCCTCACAATAGATGATTATGTTTTATGAATAATTTTCATTAGATAGACAAAAACAAACGAAATAAAGCGACACATTAGGCCTACTGCGGCTTGGTCCTAGACCGTCAGTCGGAAAGTCCGAATAACTTTTAAAAAAATAACTTAGTAGATTATTATTTGATCAGATTAATATTTTTCTTTTCTACAAGGCCTTAATTACAATGAAAAAGGAGAGCAGTCATGGGAAACTAACATAAAACATAACAGTACTATGAGAAAACGAATATGTTGCATTTCTGTACCGAATTATCATAATAAAAGCTTCAACGTCTTTACTTAGTTTAAAAGAGCTAGTTTCCCACTCACTTTAGCATAAATAAACAGTATTGAGTGAATGTAAGATATTATTTAATAAATACTAGCTATTTATCAAGTAACATGACATTTTTCTCTTACCTGATTTCACAGAGAACCTCTAGTTATGATTAATCTGGAAAAATACATATTATTATGAGAACAAGTCATAACAGTAGAATCAGGTTTGAATCATCAATTTAATATTACTTCGTATGTGAGCCTTAAGCCATCATTTTCATTTGGACAATGGAGTCCGTACTATGGCGATATGTGGGAAATTGTAATTTTCAATTTATTCGAATGGTGTATAAAAAATAGATTTCCAATATTGTTAACGATTAGAAGCATCAAATTTATGGAAGCACTATATCAGTGTTTGAAAATTGAAAAAAAAAAATGCTTCGATTGAGAGTATTTATTTCATACACATTTATTTTGATTTGGATCCGCAATTTTTTTTCAAAAATAGATAAAGAT
Source organism: Conomelus anceps (assembly GCA_948455865.1). Taxonomy (NCBI): domain Eukaryota; kingdom Metazoa; phylum Arthropoda; class Insecta; order Hemiptera; family Delphacidae; genus Conomelus; species Conomelus anceps. The sequence continues at coordinate 75,218,849 of OX418217.1, forward strand.
CTTCAGAATAGCTCCCAACTTCAAGCTGAACAGTAATTATCACATTATGAATCACGCTCAATCGAATAATTTCTCTTTAATGTCTCAAAGCCTTTTTCTAAAGCTCAGCACGCAAAGCATCAATCTTGTTCAGGGTCGCTTATTTTTTACTCCTCGCAATCGCCACTACTCTACAGATGTACATCTGTTCATCCATTTTATGATCTACTCATAACATCATGGTTTCCTTTCTTGAAAAACTATTCCACCTTGACAGCCCGCAGATTTTATCGGTTTCCTCTTTGCTTACTCTTGTAATAGCACTCGCTCAGCTAAAACTCTCCATCTCTTTATTTTTTCTCCATAGGATTCCTTAATCCACCACTTTTCCACATAATACAACTTTTTCCAACCTTTCTCTATAAGATCTCTTGAAACGTCAATTATCTTTCATAACTAGTTCTGTACCACGTCACAACAAAAATAACATGATATAATCATTTTAAATTCAAACTAAACAGCTACCATAAGCTAATTAACTTTATACATGGATTGATTCAGTTTGTTTCTTTCCTGGCTACTATTTATTTAATGATGTGTGATAAATATATTTGAATTAGTTTGAAGGCTTGGAAATTTCACTGTAGTCTAACGTCCCGCTACACGATAAACTCACAAGCACTAACAAATCCGTTACTGTGATAGGGAATTCGAATTATAGTGAATACTAGTGGCCCTTGTGGAAGTTCAGTTATCTTCTATTCATTCTTAATTATTTCAAAAATTTCATTAGGTCGAAGGTACCGTGTCTCGTTGAAATATTAATTACAGTGGAAAATTGACATGGACAGTAGTAACTGTGGACTCTATCCGACGATTGAACAAGTTATTGTGTTCGTGCGCAGTGCCTGAAGAGCGCCGAACAATAGGTTAATAATCACTATGCAGATTGAAGATGAGACGACGTAGTTATTAGAATGGAAGGCCAGAGAGCTCGTCCTTGTTCCATGGAGCTACGCAGTTTCACGTCAGACAGGTCATGGCGCGAGGAAGGGTGGTAAAGGAGAGTAACTAAAACAACACAGCATCTTCTGCCAACAACTTAACGAATTCCCGTCATATCACTCTGGCGTGTGCTAAGATTCGAAGCGGAGAAAACCCACCCCACTTACATTCATTTCAAACTTCAAACAACAAACATTGTTGAATCAACAATTCCACGAGAGCCTGTATCAACAATTTATGAGAACCTGGACCGGGATATGATGATTATGGATGTGAGTGATTTTTTTATTACTATACCATTATCAACAATCCTCAATTATTCTTTTCTTCCTCTTTTTCTTCTTTTTTCTCCTATTTCTTTTTATCCTTCTTCATCTTCTTCATCATCGTCGTCATCATCATCTTTCTCTTCATTCTGCTTCCTCTCCTTCTCCAATACCTTATTCTCCTTAGCTACAGTTTCGTCTACAGAGGACATCTAGGCGACCTGGACGTTTATGTATTAGCTTGTCTGAATATCATCCATTGGGACAATTTGTATTTAAAAATTGAAACTTGTTCATATTAAAAATTTGTATATATTTGTGAATGTTGAAACTAATTTGAAGCTTCAACAACTATTTGTAGAGGCAGATTCGGTAATCACGATCAAGCAGGCTGGATTAAGGTTTGATGATCTAATGCAGAGGATGACCGAGGGGAGAGAAGTGAGAAATATATTTTTGCCTATCCTAGAGGAAGAAAAGAAGAGAATGACAAGGTTACATGGATTGGCGATGTGGAGGAGGATCCAAATGGATAGCTGTGAGAAGGTGGAGAAGGGTTGCCGAGGACCGGGACGTTCGGAGGGAAGTAGTTTAAGGGGCCAGGGTCCTAAACAGGCTGTAGTGTCAATGAAGAAGAAAAATAAGATAAAGGAAATCATAGATGAGAAAGAAAAATCGTAGATGAAGGAGATTAAGAAGAATGGGAAGAAAAAAAAGGAGTAGAAGAATTTATATCGGTCAATGAGAAACTAATCGAAGAATAAGTTTTACATGTTTTGAAATGCTTTCTTTTCATGAATTTATTCCAAGGAATAAAAAAGTTGAGTCATTTTGAAAACATTAGATCTGAATTTTCCTGGTCTCATCTTCAGTAGTAATTCCGCTTTGGTTCCGCTTTGTACATTTTTAAATGTTGAGACTTCGACTGCTGTTGATAGACTATAATTTTAACGGCAGAATAAAGCAATGTGGAACGCTCCATTTCATTGCTCCAGAATGCTGTTTATAGGAGTCCAAAATAGAACGTCTTTCACTGTCTCTCTATGAATGACGCCTGAAATAAAAGTTTACTAACTTCACATATTTCACAAATTTGCAAAAGATTTGCCCGGCTTCATTATCATCCTTCATCTAATTTATTCGTAACAAATCGACTAATTTCGTAGTTCCAAATCATCCACTGCTCAGGTACAATGAATACAGATACTATAGTATCTGTATTCATTGTCAGGGATGAGATTTTTTTCTTTTATATTTTGGCACATTGTTTCTCCCCACTGGCATAGCGACAGTGGGGGTTTCTGGGCTACAAACCCCCTTGAGTCTGTAAAAGAGGTCCTAAAAACGAGTAGAGAGGCATCGATAAAAAACGATAATATTGGCTACTGAAGGTAAAAAAAATTTCTTACGTGAAGATTAAATAATGTTACAGCTTGAAAAATAATGTACTGTAGTTGAAGTTATGGAGGTAATGGGGAAAACAGGGCAAGTTTCTCAGGGCCTCAAGCGGTCACAGCATTTGTCCAACAAGTTTAAGCAAGTGACAAAAAGCATTAAAATAAGGGGCCCGAATTGCCTCTTCAATATCTAAAAACAAATTCTTTCTCCGGGGGAGAACCCTCAGATCACATAATTTGCTAGGATTCAATCACCATCCAAATTTACTTACAAAATTACCAAAAGTTAGAATTACAAATTGTATGTCTTATTATTTATATATAAGATTTAAAATGTTGATTGGTTTTTGCACATTTTCTAGTTGCAAGCTGAATCAAGTTCTATCCAAAGTCATAATGCTATTTATATTTTTACTCATTTTACTTATTCCTGTATTAGTGAATAGTTCGATGCGAATTCAAGAGATTACACAAAAATAAAATAGAAGTATTTTTCAAGGCTCTCTCTTGTGTCACTCAGTGCCCTTTCCCATAGCTTGCACAACTTTTTCATTGATTGGTTCTCAAATGGCCTGCACTCGAATTTGATCTTTAAATCGAAAATACAATTATTCGAATTAGTTACACATATACTTCTGAGTACAGCAGGCGAGTAGGCGTAGCTGGAAGACTTAATTAATCCTAGTTTGAAAATCGGGTCACTGATTGAAAATTGGTATTTATGGTGAAGGGGTACTCTGCCACACGGGCCACAAAAAACCTATGGGTGGCCCTGATTGTAATAATAATTTAAACCACTATCACTTGTTAAATTAGCACTATAAAAGTAGTATTTTTTATATTTGATACATTAGAATTTGTTCACAACTAATCAATTAACTAATATACGAAAAGTGGTTTTGAGTTTTGAGCAAACGATTCATGAAAGCAATGATATATCATATTTATTTAAGCTTTTACATTACCCAATTTATAAACTTTAATTTGATAAATACTGGTAGAATATTTCTGTCATAGAGCTTCAAATAAAGTTTTTAATATCGAAAATCTCAAAATTCTCCCATAATGTGGGCTAAAATGAATAAATTTAAGATTTTTTAGATAAAAGTTTTTTTTAATAAAAAAAAGGTTTTAGAGGGACTATTTATCAACATTTCCTGGGAAGGACCCCCAGACACCCCGGAAGCGCCCAAAAATCTCCGATAACCCCCCCCCCCCCCAAAGAAATCTTCGCTACGCTACTGTTCCTTCAATACTGCTATTACTTGGGCCCTATTACTGATTCAATCTCAATACACACTACCTATAAGATTAATTAATAAGAAACTGTCTTATAAGGCCCATTTTAACATTATATTGCAATTGAGCCAAACTACTTTGAGTTCCCACAATGCAACCCAGATCACACTGTCAATAATAATATCTTCGAGTGCACGTAGGCTTCCAGAAAGTTCAACGAGAAAATATCGATATGGAAGAAAACATACTATTGCAATATATAGTCCAATATACAGATCTATTGAAAAAAGAAAATTTTAACGATTGTAGAAAGAGGAAAGTCAAAATTCCCAATCGGTCCAAGTAGAAATCACAGTCTCATTGGAACTTTTGTTTGCCTATGGTGACGATACCACAGAAACAATCATTTTACATTTTTGGTCCTACAAAAATCCACATCATGAGCAAGATAAACCATCCTCAACCAATTTTGTATTGCGAATTCTTAAACATCGTATGCACATTACTTCGTTATTGCTGAATTGCTAATTTTACTGATTGCAGCAGACAAAATGATCGTTCCTTATTTTATTAGAGACCAACAGCGCCAATAAAGCTGAGATTGGAACTTCTGCCCAAACTGATAGAAATTTTTAATTTTCCTCTTTCTTCCAACGTTGAAATTATGTTTCTATCTCTCGTAGCTTCGAGGAAATAAATGTTTGAAATCTCTTCCATATTCTTTAATAACCCTATATTGTGTAGTTACTAGCAGGAGAATAGTTTTTTCATCAAAGATATTTGCTTCACAGTAAATCGTGATCTCATATCCAGCAGTTTGTGTTTCATATCCGTTTTCTGATGGAAATGCCTTGGGTTACGAGAGCTTAGCAAATAGTTTTCAAGAGTGAAAGTTATCAACATTGAAGCCTACGATTGGATTTGATGCCGGCTGCTGAATTGACAGCTCCCGGAAATCGCGAGCTTATAGGATGTCATCAAATTGTCGATCTCACGTCACGCGAACGCCGCCTGCTTTCCCTTTGACTGCAACCTGCATTACTTGCTAGAAGCCATCACTCCTCAAATCACGACCAAGTGTGACTTTTGCATGTCGGAAAAAGTCCTTTTCTTGTAGATACAAAAAATTCCACCAAAACATTCTTGCTTACATTATGTTGTATGTATTATTTTCCCTGTCAACGATATTATTTGTATTTCAAATAAATTTGTCACAAAATTGTTCAATTTCTATTAGAAGGGTTGTGACATGTCTTTGTATTAAGTAAAACGTTTCTCCATGATGGACAACATATTTTTCAATAGGTAACGTAGAGTGGCGTGGAACAAAGTATTAATTTTCAACCTGGTATTACTTATTCGTAAGTTATAATCATTTATATAATTTCGACAATATTAACCTCAACAATAACATTTCAACTTTAATATTTTCGGGAATATCACAGATTGATGGTCACAGCACTTCACAGCAATATTTAAATACCTCTTGAACCTAATATTTCAACTACTGGTTCAAATCTGAAGCAGAAGGGAGACAGAAGGGACTCTTACTTAATGAGTTTCGTCATGCAAATTTATTATTTAAAGGTTGCATAAATTTATAAGTTTTTATACTATTTGTATTTCATAGCGTTGAGGATATAACATTCCCTTCAACTGAGCGTGAAATGACAGTTCGCAAGTTGCGATTCCCTTGTAACAGCTCATGAAATGGGTTGAGTAAAGTGAGCAAATTTCACACTAATTCATCTCTAACCTCCAACTTATTATGAGACAGGAGAGATAAGTTGATGTGATTCAATAAGTCTTTGAATAAGTTAATTCAATGATTGCACAATACATTCTTATAGGATTGTATAGGATGAGTTCAGAATTGCTGTAAAACCTGTTACATAGGCCTAAGCATCAATGTGACGATCAACTTATCCGGATATGAAACGGAAATGGGAATGTCTGAAAGTCACAATCCATTTAAAAATAAGTTTCTTGTCCTGTTCATAGATGAAAAAGGTTAAAAAAATTATTTTGACTTTGGCTCTTGCAAAAATTGAAAAAAAAAATTATGATACGTCCGGATATGAGGAGGTGAGGATGTGACAGGTTCTATTGTACAAATCTACAAATAACCTTGTAAGCTTTTTATGATAAGATGAGCTAGATTCCCAAGTTGCACAGATTTTTTTTTCGGAGGATGAAGCCCACATAGGTCTGAGACCTGTGCGTGGGTAGTGAATTGGATGATAGTGATTGATGAGTTCGACCTACAGTTTTAGGTGGGTTCCGAACCACTAGGAAGTGATTTTACAGCAGAGAACAGAGTCTTTTTTGCTGGTCAATTCAATCTGTCACCGTTACAAAGATGACCAAGGAGTTTCGCAGCTTATCTCTGATTGAACAGATACCTGCTACGGCACTCGGCTATCACTTCCCAAACCTTTACTTACTACCTTTACAGTGTTGATATTCTCGTTATACTTATCGCACCAAACATATCAAGTAGAGTAGCACATTGCACGTTAGCAAGCCTAGACTTTACTAAGACAAGATTTTTGTGCAATAAGAATTATGCAGGATCAAAATGAAAAATGCTTCATGTCGTGAATGATTAAATTTCTGTAATGCTGTATGGTCATTAAAGGCTGTAAGTTATTGGGATACACGAAATTTGACTAAACCAATCTAACATATTACAGGCTTAGGCCTACATTGTTCTGAAGGCTCTGAAGGTTTATTAAGCTCCAAATTAATAGCTGAGCTCTTGATTGAACTCATTGGTGATGGGTAAATAATAAAATTGCATTCAAGTCTTTCTTTATAGCTTCCTAAATTACTACATAGACTATTATGGAATCTAGTATTTTTCTTACACTATAGGTTGATGTATTATGAAATATTCTCTCAGCGTGAATGATACTTGTATGTTACCAGAATCCTAATACTCTCTTCTCCAGATGTCGATGAAACCGGATCCACCAAACTTCTCTAAATAATCGAACATTAATAGTCTCTGATGAGATAGTAATCTATTATGCATCCGCAAATTCAGAATATGTCAAACCTCCACAAACAACTGATGAATTATTTATTCATTGTGAACGTCATCGAAAACGGATAACCGAATTCTCATTACGCGATCTTCAGGGCTTATAATGTTAGTAGAAGCTTATAAGCTCTGTTTCGATGGGGATACAATGTTGCTAATCAGAAACTATAGCAATAAGTTTTCGATATATTATCATTTCATACTTATGAATTAGAGTGAATAAAATTCCATGGATTATCTTAGTAATAAAATGTTCTTGTAAGCTGATTCTGATGTTCTGAAAAAAAATTAATTCACTCTATGAATAGGAGGCTAATATAATTTTCATACGAATGCTTAGCACAGTTAGAGCATTTATGTGTTTGACCCAAAAACTTAAGTGACATAGATGATGTCTGCAACCTAAACGATGTTTCATCCTATTAAACTGAAAAGCTCACGAGCTACACTCTCTATCAAAAGTGATTATCTGAAATTAATGAAATCAAATTTTGATTCAATAAGGCCTCGGCCACGGTGCGAGCGGTAGAAGAAATTTTCTTTTTTATGTAGATTACGCCTTGGAGACTCCAGTCAGAGTCTTGGAGTATAAGACAAGTCAGATCAACAATTATACACTAGATACCATAATTACTATATCAATTAGTTGAGGTGAGGCTTAATATTTTGATGTGAAAGGAACTCTTGTACACTATAAAAGGCTTTATCAACTAAATATTTTTTTAATTCTATATTTTTAAGACTCTATGTAAACTGCGGTAGCTTGTTGTAGAGTTTCCTACCAATATAATTAGGTTTTTTGTTTTAATAAGCTACTATTGTGACTCACCAAGTGATAATCTCCTCGGCTTCTTGTATTATAATCATGTACGTCAAGATTTTGGTTAGTATCACTCTTTTTTACATATGAAGTAGCTTCATACACATATAAGGAGGGTACCAAGCAGTTAGGAAACCAAGTCTCTTGAACATTGGCCTACATGAATCTAATCTATTTACTCTTTCCATGCACATAATTGCTTTCTTTTGGATCTTAAACACCCTATCAAGGTTTTGTTTTGATGAATTACCCCATACTAAGATAGCATACCTAATATGTGACAGTAAGAGCCCATGGTAAGCTGTAAAAAGTAACTTTTTGTCATTCAATCTAGCGAGCTGTCGCAGTACAAATACCCCAAATCTTTGCTGTAGCACATTGAAACAGCTCAAGCCCTGTTTTTGAATCTCTCAAATTTACATTTTAGATCAACAATATTCATACTAATTAATGACATACAAAACAATTCTTTTGTGAGAATAAAATCTATTCTACCACACAAAACATCAACCTCAATGAAAACGTTCCATCTTACCTTCAAGGCTTTTAGAAATTTCCTTCACCAGAATGTTAACTAAACTAGGAGCATTCATATCATGAGAATTATGAGCTCTAATATATAGCTAGGGTAGAATAATAATGCCATCCTCTGGCAAGCGTGTAATTACAACGCGTGATCTTTCTACCACGAAAACAGCTACAGTGAAATAAATGCTTTAACTGTTTTTATTCTTCAAATTATTATGAATGGCCTATTCCATTGAATAAGAAAGTCTTTTTGAGCAGAGAAATGTTGAATTATCACTGTGAGATGAGTACTAATGAATAATATTATAAACATATTACATTTGAATTATAAGAAGTATAAAGAGTACCTTATGAAGGATCAATCATCATCATATAACTCAATACCCACGCACAGCTTTCTGACCTTAGTAGGCTTTATACAAAAAAGTTGTTTAAAGGATAAAAATGTAGGATCATGGGCGAAAAATTGGATGCTTCCTATTTTATCATCAAGTACAAACTAACCCTGAAAAAGTGGCAGAAGGATGACAAAAGCGTACCTACATAAACTGCACTAGCTGTTTCTATTTTAAGCTCATTCCATTTTGGCCAGAATCCAAAGTAAGGAACGATTAAAGACATACGGCCGGTTGCACAAAAGCCAATTAAATTTAATCCCCTTAGAATGACGTCATTCTTCGGAAATTAAACTTAATAGAGAAAATTTATTTACAAGCGATAACGCCGTTTAGGTTAACCGGCTTAAGAGATACCTGAGATACCACCTGTTCACTGAGAATTAAATTTCACGAACTCCCGTTAAGTTACATTTTATAGGTTATTTTTATTCCACCAGAACACGGAACTGCAAATTAGGTCGTAGGTGTTAAAACCCATTAAAAATGAATAAAATCTATTAAGAAAATAATAATATTGAGATAGTTGAATAATGATTCAAATAATTCACAATGAAATGATTCTAATTCATCTTTTTTCTCAAATTCAGAATCAGCTTTTGATCAAATTACAGTGTTGCCAGATTGTGCCCGTTCAGTTAACGAAAAATAACTAATCTAAAAAATGATTTGAGATATCTAGTTAGCAGTGATCGAGTGTGTGTACATTAACAGAACAGGATCTGACATCCGGTCATGGATGAGACTGCAGTGATCTACTGGATAAAAAAGATCAAAAAAAGAATACGAAGTTCAGAGTTTTTTTAAGCCAAGTGCCCCTATAAAGGCAATCGTAGAGTCAGCTAAGGAACAAACAAAATATTCTGGTAAAAACGATTTTCTAATAGTACAAACAATATAATTTTCAAACAATATAAATGAACCTAGTCTAAAGCATCTTCCTGAGATAAATTGAAAAATTAAAGAGATTGTGCTACTCAGCCAAAAAACTAATGTAATAATAAGTACAATTCCGTATAGGTTTGATAGACCAGAGCTGAATGAAACCATTAAGTCAACAAATATATCAATTCGTAAAAAATAAGAATTCTAATCAATTGGAGATTTGTTTTCTAAATGAAAGGCTAAAAAACAAAACTTCGCCAACCATTGTTTACACCGAAATCGATCTGGCAAACTAATATTTTGTAATAGGCTGGCAGAGCTGATTGAAAGTCGTTTGTAGTCCACTGTTTCTAAACACATAGTTCTAAACAATCATCTAACGAACCTTTTTTAGTAAAGTGGTTCAAAACCGGGAAGGGAAACTAGTTTCAAATAATCAATATTCATATCTTCAATTGTGTTAAAAGACGTTAATCGATCAAAAAATCATACTTCGTATGTAGAAAGAGTGCTTTCGCCAAAATCTTGACGTACATGATTATAATACAAGAAGCCGAGGAGATTATTACTTGGTGAGTCACAATAGTAGCTTATTCAAACAAAACTCTAATTATATTGGTAGGAAACTCTACAACAAGCTACCGCAGTTTTCAAAAAGTCTCGAAAATATAGAAATATTAAAAGAATAACTGAAAAAATAATCAGTTGATAAAGCTTTTTATCGTGTACAAGAGTTTCTTTCACATCAAAATTAAGCCTCATCTCAACTAATTGATATAGTAATAATAATGGTAGGCTAACTAGTGTATAAGATTGTATAATTATTGCTAATCTGACTTGTCTCATAATCCTTGACTGGAGTCTCCAAGACGTAATCTACAAAAAATGGATCTTTGTGCAACAGAAATAAAGCTGTTACACTTACGATAGTTAGTTAACTGACATTAAACTCCTTATTTAATTGGCTTTTGTACAACCGGCCGATAGAGTATTGATTGGTCCAAGTCAGATGAACTGAAAAAGATATAAGAGATTGTAGGAAAGTAATCGAATTCATATTATTTGATTATAGAACAGTTATTATTTCTTCAAATTAGTAATATAGAACAAAAATTCAAAAAATTATTGAATTTGTGTATTCTAATAAAAATTCAGCTTTCATCGCATTATTTCCTCAGCGTTATCGTTGCTTTTTTCACTTTTGCTTTCATTAGCATCTCTCAGCCAATCTTCTCATCAAAAAGATATCGTTGATTTCAGAAAAATAATACGGCTCAGATTTTTCAGCTTGTAAAGACACAGTCTCAATTATCATCAGCTAGTGAGTTTTGTGTCGATGTGACGATTCGCTCATTTTAAATTACTGACCTTAATTTGCACCCAAGTATTGAAAATGAATATAAATTGGATTCCAAATTTTGTTATAAATTGTTAAGCTAATGCTAATTGATTATCTAGTAGGAATATAGTAATTGCTCATATAGACAATTGCCATTGCGAACGTGAATTTAAAACGGAAATTTTTTCCCGGAGCCACAAGATCATCACTAATTTATTTAAATCTCTCGGCTTGAGACTGAATAACTCATACATGTAAAGTACAATTCCCTTTTAAAAGAAAATGTATTCATTCTAAGTCAAATAGCACATACCCGATGCGGTGGTTTTCCTTTATTCTGGCTGTATTTTCCATCAAGATCAGGTCCTAAACGCAGACTTAGGATGTGATAATACTCTTGCGGCTGGAGCGCCACCGTTATTATCTTTCTCGTTTTTGAAAGAAGCTTTTCTCTGCAAAAGACCGAAATGCGAGGCTCAAGTTTTCCCTCGGGAATAGAATTATCTCGGATTTTCTTTCCCTTTCATATTAAAAGATTGGGAGCTACCGAGATTCACATAAAGATCAAATAAGAAAATTACCAGGGTACCATGTGCTCGTACAGTTGCCAGTCACGTACAAAGTGATTAAGACTCTTCATCTGAAACGCAATAAGATGCACTGGATGAAGTTGAAGAAGCCTTATTCCACTGGCTGGAACCACTGGCTGGAACAGTTTAACAGAGAAAATTGAATAATCCCAAACAAGATCATTGAAATATTCCATTACTACGATCTCTATTAATTATATTATGTAGGAATTATTCGTAGAAATTATTTAACTTCACGAATCAACAAATAACATTTTTATTTGTCCTACTTACAACGAGACTATTTCATAGACTAAATCCACAAACATTCTGATTTTGTTATTTCTAAATATTCTGATTCAACATATGATAATTATTCAGTTCAGCATATGACCTTTTCCTACATTCGGCCATTCTGATAAAGTGGCTTGTCCTAAAGCCTGAAAACGCAAAAAACAAAATAACAAAACACAAAAGAAACAGAAATTAAAATACAAACACAAATTAAATAGATGCCCAGGGCTTCATGAATTCAGCGTGTGTGCTGGTCTTCTTTGGCCCCTCATGTTCTCCAACACGGTGTAACCATAGAACTATATTACAGTAGTATAGTTCTATGGCTGTAACTCATTCATATCATTCTCTGATTTCTAGCTCTGCACCTCTGCTTCTAAATTTGCTTCACATCTTCTTCTTTTCTTCAGCTTAATCCCTATTTTCTGTGATGTCATTCTCATTTCGATCTTCCTCTTCCACCTGTGTTTCCACTTCTGCATTCTATTGATCCACAGCTGTAGTTCGAGAAATCTTGTTTACAATTTTCACTAGTTTAACCTTGTAATACTTTTTTGCAATCGGTCTAACATTAGACTTCCGCTTGCGACTAGTTGAGTCCGAATCTCTGGATGATGAGTTTGAATCACTCGATCCACTACTGGCTGATGAATCACTGTTGCTGCTTGAAGAATGTTTTTCATTCTTTTTCAGTTTCATATTTTTCTCTTCTTCCCTTTTCATTTTCTTCGCTTTCTCATCTTTTGCTTCGACTGCTTCCTCTGCGCCAAGTGATGCTGAGGTGTTATTTTGTTCGATCACAGGACTACTGTTTTGTGAGGAGCTTCCAGCCAAAGGCGATGAGAACTCATCAGAGGGGTGCTCTTCTTTAGATCTGATTTTTCGCTTCGTGTTAGATGAACCAGTTGCAGTATCAAACTGTTCCACTTTTTGTTTCTTAAATTTAGGCTCATCACAAGACTCTGTTTCCAAGCCTTCATACTTCCTTTAAATTACCTTTTCGCAATGAAATCCACCTAAAGAATTATTGCTAAACTTGAAATTTTCATTAGAACGGATTTGTTTGCCTCTATCATACAAGTCTTTCATTCTTTTATTATGTTTTACAATTCTTTCTTCTCTTTCACTTACACGTTTTTCTCTTTCAACTCTTTCTTCTGTTATGTTAATTAACAAATTTTCAATGAATTCCTCATCATAGTTTTCAGAATCTTTTATGAGTGAACACATCTGCGGCACCTTAGGGTTGCTAGGCAAAGCAAAATCCAACTCCCGTGCCAACACCAACAGATCAGCCCTTCCAGCTCTTGCCAAAAATGCCATGACGAGTAAATGATTAAGTATTGACAATAATACTTACCGAAATACTGTATCCAAAGTATTTTCTTCAATCCTGAAAACTCTCTGGATGAAATAACTCAATTCATCCCGGACGAGCCCCCAAAATTGTAGGAATTATTCGTAGAAATTATTTAACTTCACGAATCAACAAATAACATTTTTATTTGTCCTACTTACAACGAGACTATTTCATAGACTAAATCCACAAACATTCTGAGTTTTTTATCGTAGATATAAAATAGGCATTCTGGGACAATCTTGACCTTTGACCCCTGGCGCGGCACTCCACACGCCACCACCCTTCACCATCACTGCATTAACACATGCACTTAGTAGTCAATTACGGAATTCAACCTTATCAGCAATGATACCATTCTCATGCTAAATAAGAACAATTATCAGTAATTATCTCATCCGCTCAATCATTATTCCAAGGAAAACAATAATTAAATGAAATGGCCTTTGTTGAAAGCAACTCAAGTGATTATTTTTTACCTATATGAAGTCCAAGTTTAATAATATTTAATAATTTCCTAATTCAGCCTAAATCACTCTAATTCACGCTAATTCAGGCTAAATCATTCTAATTCAAGATAGGCCTATATGAAGTCCAAGTTTGATAATATTTAATAATTTCCTAATTCAGCCTAATTTGGGCTGAATCAGACTAATTATATCTAATTCCAAATGCCCCCCCCTCGCCCTAAAAAGGTTCCCCCTCACCCTAAAAAAGTTCAAAGTCACCCTAAAAAGGTTCCCCCTCACCATAAAAAGGTTCCCCCACACCATAAAAAATTTCCCCATCACCCAAAACAAATTTCCCCCTCACCCTAAACAAATTTCCCCCTCACCCTAATAACGTTACCCCTTTCACACTAATAACATTCCCCCTCGCACTAATAATGTTCCCCCTCGCCCTAATAACATTCCCCCTCGCCCTAAAAAAGTTTCCCCGCCCCCCTAAAAACGTTACCCCTCACCCTGAAAACGTTCCCCCTTTCCCTAAAAAAGGCCCCCCTCATCCTAAAAACGTCCCCCACCCTTCCTAAAAGTGGACCCCCTCATCCTAAAAGTGGACCCCACAACCTAAAAGTGGTCCCACACAACCGAAAAATGGTCCCTCTCATTCTGAAAATTCCAATGGAACAGTTTCAACAAGGAAGAGTTGATAGAGAGAGACCCCTACTTCCATCACGTGGCCCTGCCCACCAGCCTTCTCATTCCAGTTGTGTCTGCTCATGGATGGGTGACCTTAACTTATGAGCCTTACTCAGAGGTTCAGGATCCACTTAGGTACCCCTAACATGACACCCCAAGAAACTCTTACCCATATGCATGTGCACTCTACCCTAGTTCTCCCCTAGTGTCCCCTGGAGCTCCCCCTAGTACCCCTAGTGTTCACCTAGTGCGCCCCTAGTGTTCCCCTAGTACACCCCTTATTATTATTACCCCTGAATTCTCCTAGTGCTTCCCTAATGCTCCCCTAGTGTGCCCCTAGTGTTCCCCTTAATTCCCCTAGTGCTTCCCTAGTGCTCCCCTAGTGTTCCACAATGCTGCCAGTCATAATTGTTTCATTTTGGCTCAAACAGTCATTGGCAAGCAGTATCATCCCACCATCTGATGACTTAATTATGTAAAATGTTGAACAAAGGATTTCTATTACCTGAAATCCATCTATGAATCGGTAAACATATATAGCAGACACTATAAAAGTATGAGCAGAACTCAAGTAGCATCATTTTTCCACCATATGTTAACTGAGATGGACACAAAGTATAAGAAGTAAACTGTGGAAGACATTGCTCCAACCATCATGGAGATAGCCCAGCTGCGACGTGACATCAAGAGGAAGCATAAGGAGTTTATACTGGGCAAAATTGGAGGAAGAGGAGCACTTCAAACATTTTAAACCAATTACCAATCAACTCAAGAACATTAAAAACATTATCATGGAGCAACGTATCCCAGCACCAGCACCCCCACTCATGCATCCTCTTTCATCCTTGAGTCATGTACCTCCTACGCCACCAACATCACCCGGCTTGCCTTACCCATTCCAGTTGAATCTGCCAAGAAAACCTAAGGCACAACAATGGCTCCCACCCAGTATACCTTCACAAATCTCAAATCTCTGTCTGCTGCTGCTCTGCTCCTTGTATCACCATTCCTTGAATAGGCAATGTCGTGCTGCTTGCAGTCCTGATCAAGTTTGTTGATTCCTTGATCACCTCTTGGTAATCGTTTTTCAAGCTTTGTACCTGGTCCGCAGTACTGGTAGCCGGGAAGATGAAGTTCTACAGGTAGTAAGTCTATCGCTTTGTTGACTATTGTACCGGCTGCATTTGTGATTGCAGAAAGTACTCCTTTTCCTTTATACTTCTTTACTACTCTTGTTCAGGCAATATTCTTCTTATTTTTCTTCCTATTCATGCTCATCTTGGTTGACATATGGTGGTGTAATGAAGCTCCTTGGCTTATGTTGCTGCTTAAATATAAACTGTATCCTCCTCAACATCCATTGAAAGTATATGGTGTTACATTCTTCATGGGAGCAATGTAGCCCCCCTCCACCAGCTTATCCAGAATTGAGTTGATCTCATTCTCATGTCCAGTGTTGTCAACTGCTCTTAACTGATCCAAAAGTCTCAATCTGTCCACAAGTTTGTTGAAGTCATTGTAGTAGACATATTCAATCCGGCTTTGTGTCCATCTCAGTTAACATATGGTGGAGAAATGATGATACTTGAGCTCTGCACATACTTTTATAGTGTCTGCTATATATGTTTACCGATTCATAGATGGATTTCAGGTAATAGAAATCCTTTGTTCAACATTTTACATAATTAAGTCATAGGATGGTGGGATGATACTGTTTGACAATGACTGTTTGAGCCAAAATGAAACAATTATGACTGTCAGCATTGTGGAACACTATGGGAGCACTAGGGAAGCACTAGGGGAATTAAGGGGAACACTAGGGGCGCACTAGGGGAGCACTAGGGAAGCACTAGGAGAATTGAGGGGTGCACTAGGGGAACACTAGGGGCATTAAGGGGGCACTAGGGGCGCACTAGGTGAACACTAGGGGTACTAGGGGGAGCTCCAGGGGACACTAGGGTAGAGTGCACATACATATGGGTAAGAGTTTCTTGGAGTGTCATGTTAGGGGTACCTAAGTGGATCCCGAACCTCTGAGTAAGGCTCATAAGTTATGGTCACCCATCCATGAGCAGACACAACTGGAATGAGAAGGCTGGTGGGCAGGGCCATGTGATGGAAGTAGGGGTCTCTCTCTATCATCTCTTTCTTGTTGAATCTGTTTCATTGGAATTTTCAGAATGAGAGGGACCATTTTTCGGTTGTGTGGGACCACTTTTAGGTTGAGGGGTCCACTTTTAGGATGAGGGGGTCCACTTTTAGGAAGGGTGGGGGACGTTTTTAGGATGAGGGGGGCCTTTTTTAGGGAAAGGGGGAACGTTATTATGGTGTGGTGGCCTTTTTTAGGGTAAGGGGGAACGTTTTCAGGGTGAGGGGTAACGTTTTTAGGGGGCGGGGAAACTTTTTTAGGGCGAGGGGGAATGTTATTAGGGCGAGGGGGAACATTATTAGTGCGAGGGGGAATGTTATTAGTGTGAAAGGGGTAACGTTATTAGGGTGAGGGGGAAATTTGTTTTGGGTGATTGGAAAATTTTTTATGGTGTGGGGGAACCTTTTTAGGGTGAGGGGGAACCTTTTTAGGGTGACTTGGAACTTTTTTAGGGTGAGGGGGAACCTTTTTAGGGCGAGGGGGGGGGCATTTGGAATTAGATATAATTAGTCTGATTTAGCCCAAATTAGGCTGAATTAGGAAATTATTAAATATTATCAAACTTGGACTTCATATAGGCCTATCTTGAATTAGAATGATTTAGCCTGAATTAGCGCGAATTAGAGTGATTTAGGCTGAATTAGGAAATTATTAAATATTATTAAACTTGGATTTCATATAGTTAAAAAATAATTACTTGAGTTGCTTTCAACAAAGGCCATTTCAGTTAATTATTGTTTTCCTTGGAATAATGATTGAGCGGATTAGATAATTACTGATAATTGTTCTTATTTAGCATGAGAATGGTATCATTGCTGATAAGGTTGAATTCCATAATTGACTACTAAGTGCATGTGTTAATGCAGTGAGGGGGAAGGGGGGTGGCATGAGGAGTGATGTGCCAGGGGTCAAAGGTCAAGGTCATCCCAGAATGCCTATTTTATATCTACTTGTTATTTCTAAATATTCTGATTCAACATATGATAATTATTCAGTTCAGCATATGACCTTTTCCTACAATTATGTAATAGTGTTTTCAATAGTTGTAATTTTAGTAAAATTCATATTTCATATTCTTGTGAAAATACTGCAAATATCTGTGAATGACGTTGGATGTCAAATTGAAATGGAAGGAACACATCAAAATCAAAAGAAAACAACTTGACATCAAATACAGATAAATGTATTGGTTGCTAGGTCGCCAATCATATCTGTCCTTGAAAAATAAGATCAAGATGATCAAAAGATTTACAATCAGATTTTAAAACCAATTTGATGTGTCTGTGAAAGTAATATCAAAGTGATACAGAAATTTCAAAATAAGTATTGAGGAACATGGTCAATGAACCTTGATACATCAGAAACAGTGACCTGCACAGGGATCTACACATTCCCTTATGTATCTAATGATAGAAAAAGATTTTCTGCTCGTCATGAATCCAGACTTCTTCACCATGTCAACCCTGAGGCAACTCAGCTGTTTGATAATCAAGAAATTACTAGAAAGCTGAAGAGAATGAAGCCTTTTGAACTAGTGATTAGAGATTAGAACATTTAATGTGCGATCAGATAGACCATAATGTATAGTGCTCTCTAGAACTACTTTAGTCATAATGAAACTCAATAATTTCAATTCAAGAAGTAATTGAAAAGTTAATGTTTTGTCTTCAAAACTAGTTTTAATGAAATTTATCAGGAAAAATATTCTAGTACTTCAGTTTTCAGTTTGATCAAACTCCAATCAACAGAGCCATACAGCATTCATTTTGTTCATTTCTGAATAAATTTACAGAAAGAATGATTATGTTTCTACTTGCATATCTATGTCTGTAGAATAGAATAAGACATATGCGAAGAATGTTTCATAATACCATACATTATAAGCACCAAAAACATACAGCATTATCCATTTCTCACAAGAAGAGAATGTAAGAGAGATAGCATCACAAACAAACTTGAAGAAACTTTCGTGAGCGGTTATGTTGATGGTCGTTTCTCGGTCACCATCCACCAATCACTAGCAATCTTCAGCCAGCTTCTCAAAGTTAACGATGAGCTAGCAAACGATCATTGCTGAATTGTTGAGTCTCACTGAACCATAACCGAATTTGGAGAAGGCACTATTATTCGAAATGCTTGAGTCAGGATCAAATTACCCTGAAGTATCAAGCAATTGAATTGGGTCTAGAAACTTGGAACCAATTCCAAACAAAATAGCAACTTGCACTTTAATTTCCAATCAAGATGCCTTTTAGGTACCATTTTCGATTCTCAACAGTAATAGTTCTCATTCATTTTGATAACAACTAATATTCAAGAAATCTATCAACTACAATTTATAGAAGTAGTATAAAATTAAGAGATTCAGGACAACCTTGACCTTTGACCTTGACCATTGGAATACAGCAGTGACATCATACAGATGAAACCAGAATGAGTAAGTAACAGCTGGTGTGTGGGACCAGTGATGTAAGTAGGAGTAGGTCTCTCTACTCTACTTCTTCTTCCTCTTCTTCCTCTTCTTCCTCTTCTGAAAGGTTAAGTGTAAGAATGGCCTCAATGGTCAAGACTTCGCCTCTTTGTGTAATTCATCTCTCAGATCCAAGCTATATTTTTGTTATGTTTTTTATTTTTTAAACAATCACATCCATAATTTCTGCTGTACCATACTATACCTTAAAATATATATTTGATGTATTTATAATCTTTTCTGCTCAAACTATTCAACCATTACATTTACTTTTCAAAAACAACTGTACTTAACTTCAACTAGGGCAGTGGTTCCCAAACTTTTTTGCCTCGTGGACCCCTTGCCATGATTTTTTGTTTTAGGTGGACCCCCTGCATAAATATCATTAATTTTTTTTAAACTATAAGTTGAAATGTGTTTTTAAAGCTGATGAAGTAGGTCTACTACTGCTCACAGTAACCAATTCAAATTGTGGTGAAGAAAACATTAAAAAGCACATTAAAAACTTAGTAAATTTTTGTAATATAGTCTAATTTGAATTGAAATAATCAAATAGTATGACATATTGTTTTTGATTATAGTGAAATAGTATTAATGGAACCCAAGAAGTATAACGGCCGGTATTTTATTATCAACATTGTGTCCTTTGTAGTAATTGCAACATTTGCATCTATTAAAATCAGCAAGGCTGCTCAATGTGGGCAAACACGACACTCATTGTTAATGAAATGTGATAGAGAGAAAATTGAGGAGAGGAGGTGGAAAATAACAATGCATATAATTCACCTTTTTTAGAATATTGCATCAAATCTGTGACAAAAGGGCGATACAGATACAGTAATCAGTAGCGTAGCGAAAATCTTTTAATGGGGTGGCTTATTGGAGATTTGGGGGCCCCCGGGGGGTCTTAGGGGTATGGAATACCACCTATGGTGAGGGGGGACCGGAGATCCTCCCCCGGAAAAATTTTAATTAGTAGTCCCTCTAACGTCGTATACCAAGAGATTCTACTCATGTCTAGAAAAGCATTAATCCATTTATTTTAGTCCACATTAGGCTATGAGAAATTTTTTGAATTTTCGTTGCTGAGAGCTCAAAATCTGTAATTTTATACGATTATTTATTAAAATGAAGTTTATAAATTGGGTAAATTGAAAGTTTAAATTCGATAAATTACTGCTTTTATGAATCGTTTGCCTAAGAACTTGACCCCACTTTTCGTTTATTGTTAGTTAATTGATTAGTTGTGAACAAATTTTAATGTATAAAATCTAAAAAATACTACATTTATAAAACCAATTTAACAAGTTATAGTGGTTTCAAATTATTATTACAATCAGGGCCATCCAGAAACATTTTAGTGGCCCGGGACAGAGTTGAGGCTGGAGGATCCCTTACACATTCACCCTAAACACCAATTTCCAATTAATGACTCGATTTCTTAACTAGCATTGCCTAACTCTTTAAGCTATGCCTAGTTGCCTACTGTACTCAAAAAAATCTGAGTAACAAATTTGAATATTTTCTTCAATTTTAAGATAAAATTCGAATGTAAGCCAACTGATAACTATTCGTCAAAAAAGCTGTGGAAGCAAGCAAAAAGAGTACTGAGTGGCACCAGAGAGAGCAATAAACTTCTCTTTTTTTGTGTAATCTTTTGAACTATTCACTAATATTGGAATACCAGCATGTAAAATTATAAAAATTATTATGACTGAATGGAAATTTGTTCAACTAGAAAAGAGCGAATGAATTAATGACACATCCAATTCCAAACTTTAACTTACAGTAATTCTGTAATTACATAAATAGATGGTGACAGAACCTCAAAGCATTGAGGATTCTGAAAAAAATTGTTCTCAAGTTCTTGAAAGTGCAAGTTTTAGCTTTTTTTTTATGGCTATCAACCCTCATATTATTTGTTGATTGATTCATGGCGTGACAAATTTCACAATCACAATAAAACTCAAACCCAAATTCAAACCCATGTTTGGGGGCTCCAAAAATACTGAGACCCACCAGCATTGTGGGGTCTTTGAAGGCCCAAAGTCGAGGCAATTAGGGGACTCTTGTTTATAAACGTTGAAATTTGAAAATAATCTAGATGCAGCCTACTTGAATCTCTACTTCGCATTACTTTTCTGTCAAACTGGAAAAAAGACCCTGGAGGCCCCTAGCAGTACAATTTGGGGCCCCTTATTTTATTTTTGTTTTATCACTTGCTTACATTTGTAAAATGATGTGGCCCATTGAAGTTGAGGCCAAGGAAACTTGCCTTGTTCGTCTCATCCCCTCTATAGCTTTAATTAGAGTATTTTTTAAGTTAATGAAAGTATTAAAATTATAGTTTTTTTCTCTAGCTGTAATATTATTTAAGCTACTCTCCACATATGAAAACTTTTTTTCACCTCCAGTAACCGTTATTATCGTATTTTTATTGATGCCTCCCAACTCATTTTTAGGGCCTCTTTCACAGGTTGTAACCTGGAGCCCCCCCCCCTTAATAACGCCAATGACAGTAATGAAGTGTTTTAACAAGAATATTAAAAATTGACTCCAAAAAAGTTAATCAAAAGATAAGAACAAATTTATTAGAATTGAATAGACTAATAAGATTCCTAGTTCGATTTAAAATTATCAAATACGTAGAGTAATAAAAGGAAGCTTATTAGACCTTATTAGAAGTTCTTGTAAATGTGGAAAGTAAAACTAATCACTAATACTATAGCTATATTTTCGAAATAAATGTAATTTATTGTGCACAGATTTGTTTTCCATCAGAATAATTTTAAACAATTAATTGAATAAGCAAGAGCTTACTAGAATGTTGAAGAAAGTCGGTATGGTTTGATAATTTAAAGACATTAGGCTCCTTTTATCATAATAATAACCCTGAAATAGCTTGAATAGTTTGGTACCTACCTAAATTGTTGAGTGACCTACCAATAAATGTTCCTTTTTAAAATATGATAGAATATCATTCAAATATAAATACGAGGCTCCTTTTGTTTATAACTTTAAAATATATGAGGCGACGTTTGCTTATAACAATATTGCTGAAAATAGCTTGAAATATTAAGAACCTGACTTGTTTAGTGACCTACCAGTAAATTTTAATAGTTTTTAAATATAATAGAAGATAACTGAATAATATGGGGCTTGTTTTTCTCATAATAATGCAACTAAAAACGGAAATTCATATCTGGTAAACCTGAGCTGTTTAGTCACCTACCAGTGAAGGCTTATAATCTTCCAATATAAGAAAACTGAGTATGAATTCTCTGGTTTAAAAATGTTTTCATTTTGATGAAGATTCTGTTCAGAAGTGAAATGCATACCTCAAGTATCTCCAGTATAAATGAGTAAAAATCCTAATTTACTTAGAAATACAGTGTCAGGTTTGATATTAGATTGTACATAGCATATACCAAGCCCCGACCCAAAGACATTCGCTATTGTGGACCCCCATTAACATATCATGGACCCCCAATTTTATTTTTCACTGACATGGACCCCCTGGCAGGTCCCCGTGGACCCCAGGGGTCCACATGGACCACTTTGGGAACCACTGAACTAGGGGATCTGAGAGTTGCTAATATTAATAATACTTTCATCATACACCTACATTGTAAATTTACACAAATAAAGTCATCTGAATCTGAATCTGAATCCCCTGTCTCCCTCTCTCTCTCTGGGCACCTAACCCCTCCCGCCATCCTTCCACTACCCTGCACTCCCACCATCCTTCCACCCATGTGGGGATCTGGTTCTAGAGTGATGACCTTGAGGAGATCTTATTCTAGAGTGATGACCTTGGGGAGATCCGATTCTAGAGTATACATAGAAGTGCTCTTGCTGGTAGATTCATAGTTTCTCAGTGAACATCTTACAGTGAACTTCTTACAGTGCTCAATCTGCTAGATTACATACAGAACTTCAGTTGTATTTTAAATGTAAGTACAATTGCTTTATACTTAGGACTTTGAAAATATTTCTAAATGTTTAGGAGTAATGTATAATGTTTTTTTTTTAAATTCCATTAACTTAAAAATAGTCTAATAACTTACATGCAAGAGGACTCTTGAATAAAGTGTAACTGAGACCTTCATACAGGGACATGTGGAGAGTTTGTGAAATGCTACTACATTTCTTGACCTATCATCATTTTGGATTGTTTCAATCTATCCTAACCTATAAAAAAATTCCATAACCAAAATAGCTATATCTAAATCTATATCTAAATTGACATAACCTCAAAATGGATAACCTATAAGGAATGATCTTATCTAATACTATGTAATCTATTGCATCAAATCTAAATCTCAAGTCAACATAACCCCAAAATGGATAACCCATAAGGAATGATCTCATCCAAGCTAATAATCTATCACAATTCAATTCTTGGTTTCACCATGCTGAGACTGTAATTAACATGCTGACCACCAGATTACGCCAAGCATACTTTCTTTTCTACTTGAGCAAACCTCTTGCTTTAGTTTTGTGTGACCAGCTCCTTTAACAAGACGTCTGTATTGTTCCAGATACACTCAAGGAAAAGCATTCAAGGACCCTGGTTCTACAAATCATCGTTCCCGATCTACAAATCATCATTCAAGATCTACTCAAGGACCCTGGTTCTACAAATCATCATTCCCGATCTACTCAAGCACCCCGGTTCTACAAATCAAGATCTACTCAAGGACCCTGGTTCTACAAATCAATCTACTCAAGGACCCCATATCTACAAATCAATAAAAGTACGTATCTATCCCCTCACCTATAATCCTTTATTGATCAAACTATAGAAATATGTTTTCTGTTTCAGATTAGTCATAAATGTGATGCAATATTGTGAAATAACATGTGTACATACTTGAGCAATTATTACTTTTGTGTGACCAGCTTCTTTTAACAAGACGTCTGTATTGTTCCAGTTACACGCAAGGAAAAAAGCATCGATCCAAATATACTTGCAAGGACTCCCTTTCTATAGATCAATAAAAGTAAGCATCTATCCCCTCACTTATAGTATTGGATGTGATCATTCCTTATAAGTTATTCATTTTGAGTTTGTGTTGGCTTTAGATTTATAGGTTAGATTTGATGCAATAGATCATAGTATCAGCTTGGATGAGATCATTCTTCATAGGCTATCAATTTTTTGAGGTTATGCTGACTTTAGATTTTATAGTCTAGATTTGATGCAATTGCTATTTTATACTATTTATAGATTAGATTTAATGTGATGCAATAGCTATTTTGGTTATGGAATTTTTTTATAGGTTAGGATGGATTGAAACAATCCAAAATGATGATAGGTCAAGAAATGTAGTAGCATTTCACAAACTCTCCACATGTCCCTGTATGAAGGTCTCAGTTACACTTTATTCAAGAGTCCTCTTGCATGTAAGTTATTAGACTATTTTTAAGTTAATGGAATTTAAAAAAAAAACATTATACATTACTCCTAAACATTTAGAAATATTTTCAAAGTCCTAAGTATAAAGCAATTGTACTTACATTTAAAATACAACTGAAGTTCTGTATGTAATCTAGCAGATTGAGCACTGTAAGAAGTTCACTGTAAGATGTTCACTGAGAAACTATGAATCTACCAGCAAGAGCACTTCTATGTATACTCTAGAATCGGATCTCCCCAAGGTCATCACTCTAGAATAAGATCTCCTCAAGGTCATCACTCTAGAACCAGATCCCCACATGGGTGGAAGGATGGTGGGAGTGCAGGGTAGTGGAAGGATGGTGGGAGGGGTTAGGTGCCCAGAGAGAGAGAGGGAGACAGGGGATTCAGATTCAGATTCAGATGACTTTATTTGTGTAAATTTACAATGTAGGTGAATGATAAAAGTATTATTAATATTAGCAACTCTCAGATCCCCTAGTTCAGTGGTTCCCAAAGTGGTCCATGTGGACCCCTGGGGTCCACGGGGACCTGCCAGGGGGTCCATGTCAGTGAAAAATAAAATTGGGGGTCCATGATATGTTAATGGGGGTCCACAATAGCGAATGTCTTTGGGTCGGGGCTTGGTATATGCTATGTACAATCTAATATCAAACCTGACACTGTATTTCTAAGTAAATTAGGATTTTTACTCATTTATACTGGAGATACTTGAGGTATGCATTTCACTTCTGAACAGAATCTTCATCAAAATGAAAACATTTTTAAACCAGAGAATTCATACTCAGTTTTCTTATATTGGAAGATTATAAGCCTTCACTGGTAGGTGACTAAACAGCTCAGGTTTACCAGATATGAATTTCCGTTTTTAGTTGCATTATTATGAGAAAAACAAGCCCCATATTATTCAGTTATCTTCTATTATATTTAAAAACTATTAAAATTTACTGGTAGGTCACTAAACAAGTCAGGTTCTTAATATTTCAAGCTATTTTCAGCAATATTGTTATAAGCAAACGTCGCCTCATATATTTTAAAGTTATAAACAAAAGGAGCCTCGTATTTATATTTGAATGATATTCTATCATATTTTAAAAAGGAACATTTATTGGTAGGTCACTCAACAATTTAGGTAGGTACCAAACTATTCAAGCTATTTCAGGGTTATTATTATGATAAAAGGAGCCTAATGTCTTTAAATTATCAAACCATACCGACTTTCTTCAACATTCTAGTAAGCTCTTGCTTATTCAATTAATTGTTTAAAATTATTCTGATGGAAAACAAATCTGTGCACAATAAATTACATTTATTTCGAAAATATAGCTATAGTATTAGTGATTAGTTTTACTTTCCACGTTTACAAGAACTTCTAATAAGGTCTAATAAGCTTCCTTTTATTACTCTACGTATTTGATAATTTTAAATCGAACTAGGAATCTTATTAGTCTATTCAATTCTAATAAATTTGTTCTTATCTTTTGATTAACTTTTTTGGAGTCAATTTTTAATATTCTTGTTAAAACACTTCATTACTGTCATTGGCGTAATTACGGGGGGGGGGGGGGCTCCAGGTTACAACCTGTGAAAGAGGCCCTAAAAATGAGTTGGGAGGCATCAATAAAAATACGATAATAACGGTTACTGGAGGTGAAAAAAAGTTTTCATATGTGGAGAGTAGCTTAAATAATATTACAGCTAGAGAAAAAAACTATAATTTTAATACTTTCATTAACTTAAAAAATACTCTAATTAAAGCTATAGAGGGGATGAGACGAACAAGGCAAGTTTCCTTGGCCTCAACTTCAATGGGCCACATCATTTTACAAATGTAAGCAAGTGATAAAACAAAAATAAAATAAGGGGCCCCAAATTGTACTGCTAGGGGCCTCCAGGGTCTTTTTTCCAGTTTGACAGAAAAGTAATGCGAAGTAGAGATTCAAGTAGGCTGCATCTAGATTATTTTCAAATTTCAACGTTTATAAACAAGAGTCCCCTAATTGCCTCGACTTTGGGCCTTCAAAGACCCCACAATGCTGGTGGGTCTCAGTATTTTTGGAGCCCCCAAACATGGGTTTGAATTTGGGTTTGAGTTTTAGTGTGATCGTGAAATTTGTCACGCCATGAATCAATCAACAAATAATATGAGGGTTGATAGCCATAAAAAAAAAGCTAAAACTTGCACTTTCAGGAACTTGAGAACAATTTTTTTCAGAATCCTCAATGCTTTGAGGTTCTGTCACCATCTATTTATGTAATTACAGAATTACTGTAAGTTAAAGTTTGGAATTGGATGTGACATTAATTCATTCGCTCTTTTCTAGTTGAACAAAGTTCCATTCAGTCATAATAATTTTTATAATTTTACATGCCGGTATTCCAATATTAGTGAATAGTTCAAAAGATTACACAAAAAAAAGAGAAGTTTATTGCTCTCTCTGGTGCCACTTTTTAAAATATAAAGCACCAAAATAGTTCTACTATCTCTTTTTCCGATGATACAGCTGTTACAGTCTTTAGTGATACTTGGGAGTCTACTCATCAAAACGCTGAAGTCCTTCTCCATAAAATTGAGCTATGGTATGTATGTTCAATGTATGATGAATTGTTACATTTGGAATTCACCTCTGTTCTTTCAGGAAAAAACACCAAAGGGGCAACCAGCTCAGTAGATAATCAAGGCAGATAGCTAAGAAATAAATATGTGATCTATTTTTTTCTTATGCAATATATATCTGAGAAAGATACCTAATTTCAGCTACATAGGAAACGAAGTAACTCCATTTCCTGAAACTGCATCAATCTTTCCTACCACTGACACTATTTACTTTTTATTCCCCGAAATAATATCCTGAAATAAATATGAGAAGCCTCTTTCTTATACAAATGGAGAAGTGCAGTCCAAATAAAGGATGGGTAAGAATTAGGGTAGAAGATAGATAATAGCTCACACAAAACTTTATAGACTGCAACTGTAGGATGTTTAAAAAGAGCGCTCCACAATATATGACATATTTCACCTAAAACGAATGTATTAGTTTACAGTTCATCAATAAATTTTGAGAATTGTTTGAATGAACATTTTTCAAAAGCTCTATACAAAAGCTTAAGGCACTGTGAAATCCAAGGATCTAAGGATCTCAGGGAAATATCCCTAAGATCCTTCATTTGCTGCATATTTAACTCACAGCTTTTCTATCTTTCAAAAACCTTAACCCCCCGTTTGTTATGACTAGGGATTTGACAGAATCGAGGTAATCAAGAGTTTTTGCGGCAAGAAATTTATTCTTCGTTTAACTACCTATGTCAACAGGAAAAGTAATGTAAAAAACAAACAAGCTTTCGAATGAAAGTGCGAAAACAGCTTTTAATTTCCCTTTTGTCCTGAATTTCACAGTGCTAGGTCAATCTTGAGAGTTGGCTTTATATTCAGCAGATTTTAACAATCTTATGAAACATAAAAAAGCTTATCTCTTCTTTTAAAGTTATAAATAATTGTTGTACACTAAAGAAGGAATGTCTTCAACGAATAGTCTGCAATAAGAAATTACATTGGTTAAAAACGTGCTTCTCGGCAAGGTTTTGAAAATTATCTTTCTTTTAACAAGCCCTTATTGCACTATATGGTACGTTATTTATTCTAAAAGTGGTAATTTGATTCAATTATTGAATTGCCATAATATGCAGACAATTTTAATGTATGTGTGTAACAATACAATGTAATATGCAATATGCAGTACTGATGCCCCGATCACTGCTATACATCCTTATTCTAATGCCCTTATTGATTAATTTCATAAAGCTACTGTATCAGTATTCAGCAATAATAATACTTTAATGGATACTCCCTAACATGTTTACAATCGCAAGCTCAAAAAATTAACTTTTCAAATCATGAAGTGGAGACGAATGGAGAAGTACAGTCAAAAAAAAAGAAAGGATGGGTAAGAATTCAGATGTAAGATAATTACTCACATTCTGATTATTTTAAAAAGCCATATTTTCATTATTTAAAAAAGCTATTTTTGTGTTTCTAGACTTAAATGGTCTAGACATTGGTCAAAATTCACTTGAATGGTCTGTAACAAAACTAACGTTTGTTACGGTTCAAGTTGCACGAAAATACTCCAAAAGTCAGTGGTAATTTGCAAAATTTCTTTTAAAGCCACTGGTGGGTCGGAAGAAAGGTTGGAAACCGCTGTTATAAGCTGATTAAATCACAGATAAAAAACATTTACACTAATCCACTATGTGCCAGCTAAACCCACATAGCTCTGCAGCATTTTATTGAGATAGATAAGTAGCCTGTTCTCATAGCTTAATATCCTGCTCACCATGAGCCCAGGGCATGAGAAAAATTTCACGAATAATTCTATTACATCAATGGAAACTCAATCGCTTCGTCGTGGAAACTCAATACATTTTCCACGAGAAACAAGATCAACAAAATCATCGGTTGTTGTTGTTAATTCAGTGTTGGAAGAGTTTCGCTTAATCGATAAGTGCTTTCAGGTCTCCATTAAGCCGAACTAAGTCTCAATGAATTTCCATCATGCTGACCAAATAGCTGTTTTCCATTTCAAGCATTAAAGCTGCTAGAAGGGCAATCGCAGCAGGCAGCACTGGTGTAGTAGAGTCAGCCAATTGGATCGGCTAGGCCGTTTTTCTGGATGGGATTGAATAATATATGATTGAGAGAAAGCAATCGGATGCTCCTGGATGGGCAGCGGAAAGGCCAGTATTAAAGCGGACCTGCGGAGCGAGAGAGAGAGCGTGAGAGATTGAGAGTGTGAGAGAGCTACTATACGTTGGAATTTCCCTGTTCTCTGTATTGTGAGCGAAAATGAGATTCGGACTGTTACACCGTGAGATTCGGGTTCAAACTTCACTGAAATTATTCATAATGAAATGATAAATATCGCTATTGAAAGAAATCAGCAGATAAAAAATATAGTAGCCCGAGTCTTCCAATTACTGATTTATTGCAAAATCCTTCAAATCCTGGAAAATCTTTTAAATAAATTATTTGATTAAAATTTTGGAATATATTAATAAAATTTTATTGTCACACAATTCCAATGAACTCAATACATTTGAATATTATGAATCCTATTGAATTTCTCGATAGGATATTGTAAAAGGCCCATGCTTTACGAAACTGAAATAGATTTTCAAAATTAGATTAATGTGACTCTTCAATTTGTTACTCATTTAACGCATAATGAATCATTTACTACTATTGACTCATATTGATTTATCTTAATACTGTTTGTTAATTAAAATTAAGAGTTTGAGCTCCTAATATTACTATGAAAATTGCAAAGTTCTTCATTTAGCCTACTCATTCATATATTTGTTTATTCATATACTGCATGCAAAGAAACAAAAGGCTTCAAGCCCAAAACTGTTTCTACTATTTGAATCTCGTTTTTATAAAACTTCAGTAAGCCTGTAACAAACGACTCCAAAGCATCTTATATTACAGTAATAATCTCCAAAAAATTGAAATTGAAATTGAAATCTTTATTGGCCATCAAATACATTATAACTACATTAGGCTTCGTCATTTATATAATACAAAATATACATAAAATTACAAAAGTACATAAACTTAAAAATAACTATTTATCAAACAGGCAGGCAACACGAAAAATTCCTGAACAGAGTACAATGGATTTTTCAGGAGCATTATCCTCACATTCATTTTAAACTCTGATGCAGATTGGCTACGAGCAACAAGTGGCAATCTATTAAATGCCCTTATGGATAAGATTTTATAATGACATTGATGCTTTTTCAGTCTTACAAAAGGTACATTTAGATTATGGCATTGTCTAGTATAGTGTTCATGCAGCTCAGACCTACATTTTAGAGCATCAAGGTCACTCTTCACTCTAAACAAAAGAAGCATAACATACAAGCTATGTACAGTCATAATTTTTTGTGATATGAATAGGGGACGACAATGCTCAAAGTATTCGGCATTAGCCATAAGCCTCACCACCTTTTTCTGAAGCAGAAGTACCCTATTCACATTAGATGCTCCACCCCAAAGAATGAGCCCATACACAATGACACTCTGAAAAAACCCAAAATAAGACGTTCTCAGATAGTGTTGTGGAACAAGAGTTTTGAGTTTTCTTATGAGAAAAATAACTCTACTGAGTCGACCACATACCCAGTCAATGTGACACGTCCAAGTTAATTCATTTTACCAAAAATATCATTTTAATATTAATATCATGTCATGCAAGAAATTAAAATAATATTATATTTATAATTAATATGCAGGGTTTTCTACGCTCGATTCATTGGTAATTCGATTCATCGTTTGTTATTCAACTTTATAATAGCGTTTAATAAAGGTATTTCTTTTTCTCAAAGCAAACAGCATTGAAGGATTCTCGGAAGCCAGGATAGTAGAAAGAAAGTATCGGTCGTTTCCATGGAATCCATTTCCTTGCCTCTTGTTTCACCCTCAACATCATGCAGATAAATTTTAATTAAAGAAAAAGGTAGGCTGCTCCTTTCTGGATATCGGATTTCAAAATCGTGGAACCGTTATTCTCTCATTGCCTTGAACGCAATTAAAACTTTTCAGAGCCGCTGATGATTTCGAGATTTTTCATAAAATTGAACTTTTCCATTCCAATATTATAATGTTGCTTATTGAAATTTTTTATTATTCAGATATATATATACTCATTTATCTTTCACTATTGTTGTTTATCAACATTACGTTCGTAATTTAACTTCTGTAAATTTTTCTCTTCCTTACATTATTGACATTGCCATTAAGTTTCAAGTTTTTATTTTCAAAAGTGTCTGTTACTAGTATTATAAATTTTTGTGCTCCATTGCAGCAGTCATTGGTTTTCTGGTGTTTTGAATCAATGACAATAAAGATGAACAACTACAACCTCACTGGCCAACACACAAGTTTCCCTATGTTGGCAGTGCCAAAATTCCGACTAAATACACTTTTTATAATTTTACATAACTTTAAATTTAATTTCAATTTAATTTCTAATTGTTTATCTTCTCAGGTGGTATTTATTGCACTTATATTCATCGCTTTTCAAATACATCTTAATTTCTATTGTAACAGTGTACGGTAGATAGTCTGTCTATCTCTACATGATATTCGGGTTCTTTTACTTATTCTGAATTATCATAAATTTATTCATCACAAAAATAACAATTATCATATGAATTCATATCAAATAAGTAACAATAAATTTATATTGATAGCTTAATCCAACTTATAATTACCTTCAAGCTTGTATCGTTCTTGCAGTGGAAAAAATTCATGTTTCATACATATTTATAAGAACATACGTATTTGAGACATCTGACTTATAAATCAAGTGTGAACGCCCTGAATTGAATATCTGGATTCTGAAGGCTCATATACATTATATGAGGCTAGTAGAACCTTTTATCATACTAATTTTTAATTTTTATATTTATGTAGGCCTACAAGTTAGAAAGATTTCAATTCTTACATGCATTATTTCTGGTAATGATGAAACAGAGCAAACGATGCAGCAATTTATCACAATCCATTTTGACTCGAACCATAGGATCATCCAATCTTCTCTTTGTATTGACGAACCCGCTCATTCTATACAGAAAAAAGGGAAATTCCATCACTCCACATCTTCTCTCCTTCTCACATCCATCGTTCATCTCAAATCTTGCTCCCGCCACTCAGAAACAGAGCAAAAACCCGAGCACAGAACACATCACCTGAATCCATCACTTTTCTGTAAAAAACGATGCTGTCATGTTCTAGTGGCGACAAATTACTGTTCCCATTCCCAAAACACGGAGGCTGCCTAGTTTGAGCGCAACGCAATGCAAAAGCAAATAGGCCTACGTTCATACGTTTCTGGTTTTTCTCATCAGAATGCTCTAAAGCTAAACTAACAATAAATTTCTCACAACAGTGGTTCAGCTAGAAGATTACAGCTGAAGGATCTAGAATTATATGTCTTTTATTTTTTTGATCTTATCACAAAAATAAAAGACACACAAATTCCTCACAACTCCACTCTTGCATCTTTCGATATAACAAATCTATACACCAACATACCTGTCAATGAAACAATAGAAATAATACAGAACATCCTTATTCACAACAACACAGCTACAGAACATATGAATTAAATAATAGACATCCTAAAAATCATCACTCAACAAAATTACTTTACCTTCAACAACAAATTCTACTCACAACCTGATGGACTGCCAATGGGCTCACAAATCTCAAGTGTATTTGCTGAAATCTATCTCCAAGACTGCGAAAACACTCATATACTCTTTAATAACAAATTTTCACAGAACATAATATACTGGCACAGATATGTAGATGATGTTCTATTGCTATACAGAGGAAACAAAAGACAATGTGAACAACTTCGATCATACATAAACAAAATACATAAGAACATTCAATACACAGCTGAATATGAGCAAAACAATTAAATAAACTTCCTAGACCTCTCAATTACAAAGAACACAAACCAACAACACAGCTTCAACATCTACAGAATACCAACAATGACAGATACCCTAATACACAGCACCTCCAATCATCCAACGCAACACAAACACTCAGCATTCAGGTCAATGCTACACAGACTCAACAACACACCGCTATCCACCGACAATTACAACACTGAACTAAATACAATAAAATACCTAGCACAAGAAAACGGCTACAAACACGACCTAATTGACAAACTCAATCATAAAATAAGAAACAAAAAACAAAACACCAACACCACTGACAAAAAATACATCACAATGACATACATTAATCCACAATCAAACAGACTAGCAGAAATCATCAAAAAAGCCGGCCACACCATCTCATTCAGAACAAAAAACAAAATAAAAAATGCACTTACACTCAAAACCACACCAAACACAAACAAATACGATCTCCCAGGGATCTACAAACTGAACTGCTCTGATTGTAACAAATTCTACATAGGACAAACAGGCCGCACATTCAAACAACGTTACAAGGAACATTTTCAAGCCCTGACATCAAAAGCTGAATCGAATTTCGCTGACCATATCATTCAAACTGGACACACTTTTACTGACATCAGTACCAACCTTCACATTCTACATATAACATCTAAAGGACACGAACTCAACACCTTGGAACAATTTGAAATATACAAACACACCACACACAATAAACAAAACATTCTCAATGAACAACTAAATTTTAAATCACACAAACTTCTTGATCACATTTTACAAAAACCTCAACTCTTCTAACCAAAACACTGACATGATGATCTAGGAACCCACGCCTCTGAAGATGGATCTCAAAGATTCGAAAGCGCTCGGCCTACAGATTAAGTAAGTTATACTTATTCTTAATGAATATTTGACTGCAAGTCGTTAAATTTCACATGAAAAGATTATACTCATAATTATAATGATATTATACAATCCAGATGTATATTATTATGCACTTATTGATTGATACAATGAAATTCCACTGAAGTAGTGATGTACCGAACTATGTAAAGATGAAATTATTATAGATACTTATCAAAAGCATAAGCTTATGACGCACAAAGACAGGGAGTGTCTTGGAGTCAGAAGCCAAGCGATGTTTTCAAAATAACGGTGAATTGAGATGAAGAAATAGAACATGTTAGGATTAGGCTCTTAATGTAATGCCAGTAACAATTTTCCAGGTTAACGAGATTAACTATTACCGATGTGGACATTTTGGCGACTTCATATTTTTCTACATTAAAGAGAATACAACATTTTAAACAGGCTGCAGTTTGATGGACTAAAAGAGAGTCACATCTTCTCCAAGTCTGGTTTGAGATGTTAGAGACTGAAAACTATTTCTTCTGTTTTTCTACTTCAAAGAAAAACCAACGAAAATAAGCACTTTTTCCAATAATCCACTCATGCTCTTAACTTCTGACCTCCGCTCAACTTCTAAATGCTTTATGAAAATATTCAATACATGCCAAATACTATTGGAACTTATCGTTATTTTTTTTCTTTAAAGGATGAAGAATTAAATAGTGAGAACAATGTGGTTTCTGATCCCAGTATTGTAGCTTCGCTGTTTAATGATCATTTCCTCCAGTCAAATGATGATGTTTCTGGGCAAAGGTCGTGGAGGGATAGTATGAGGCTCCTTAAAAATTCTCAGAGACAGGAAAACTCATTCTGCTTCAGGGAGTTGAGGGCTATTGAGCTAAAAAAAATTATTTTAGGCTTGAGAAATACTAAATCGGCTGGGTGGGATGACATTCCAAGTGCAGTCATAAAAGCGGTATGTCCTATAATATTAGAACCTCTGAGACATGCTGTAAATCTGAGCTTGTCAAGTGGCGAATTCCCAGGCAAACTCAAGTTTGCTATAATTAAACCACTCTACAAGAAGGAGGATATCAAAGATGTTAAAAACTATCGTCCTGTGGCCCTTCTGACCATTTTTTCTAAAATCTTTGAGAGGGCTGCATTCAACCAGGTCATCAGATTTCTGGAGGGCCATTGCATATTACATGAGAGGCAGTTTGGTTTCCGTAAGAATCACTCAACTAAATCTGCAATCTTTGAAATGGTTACTGGAGTGTTGAGGGCACTGGATGGATCTCAAAGTGCTCTTGGTCTCTTTTGTGACCTGTCAAGGGCCTTTGACATGGTTGACCATGAGTTACTGTTGAGAAAATTGAATTTTTATGGATTTACTGGCAAATCATTGAGGTTCTTCAAATCTTATCTGTATGATAGATTTCAGGCAGTTAGACTGATGACAGGAAATGGCTGTATGGTTACATCGGAGTGGAAGAGGACTTTATGTGGTGTTCCTCAGGGATCAATTCTAGGTCCAATCCTTTTTATTATTTTCATTAATGACCTACCTCACAGTGTTGACTCAGATCTGATTTTGTATGCCGATGATACTTCGGTGCTTATAGAAGACAAGAATGATTGTGTGGTACAAGGAAAGGCAGTCCGAGTACTGAACCAACTGAGTCACTGGTTCAGTTGCAATTATCTTAAGTTGAATCTGGCTAAAACAAATTTTGTAAAATTTTCTACAATTGGAGGTCCTACGGGTTTTGTTGAGAATATCTATTCTGGTAGGGGAGAAGAATGTCATTCCTCAGGATTGAGTCAGTTTCTTGGAGTAGAGCTGCAGAAAAATATGAAGTGGGATACTCATTTGAGGGCGCTTGATATTAAATTATCTAGAGCTCTTTTTGCCTTAAGAACTATAGCGAGGGTTGCAAATGTCAGGACCTCTCTAGCTGTCTACCACGGCTATTTTTTGTCCCATATTCGCTACAGTATTATATTTTGGGGTTGTAGTGAAACCAATATTCGGACAATTTTTTGTAGACAGAAGAAAGCAATAAGGTTGATTGAGAGGGTGCACTCCCGAGTATCGTGTAGACCGATTTTTAAAAGGCAGAAACTTCTCACTGTACCGGCTCTTTATTTTTTTGAGATAGCCTCTTATGTTTATAAAAATAGGGGAAAATTTATGGAGGACAACCTTTCCCATAATTACAACACAAGACATAAGACAACAAATTTACAATATCCAACACACAGACTCACATTACTAGGTAATCACATTATGCTGGGCTTAAGGTTTTTAATTGCCTTCCAAATAAATTGAAAATTATCAATAGCTATAATGTGTTCATTGCTGCTTTAAAGGATTTGTTGATTGAAGCCTGTCCATACACAATAGGAGAATGCTACAGTTTGTTTTCAAATTCATTTTGACCCTATAAAATAGGAAATAATTTGAAATTTAGTAGAGATATTAGATAGGGTCCATTATAAATTGAATTTCTCGTATCCGGCTCAAAACACTCACATGTTTGAATTAACTTAGTTATTATTGTTTTTTTTTGTTTTTTTTTTGTCTATAAAATAAAATGAATAATGAACGAACATATTTGATAATAGACTAACATAAGATAATTAATTATCTTGAATATTTTAAATATTAGGTTTTATTTTAATTCTTTGGTTGCAGCAGAATGAGATGCGACAAATCGCACAAAGATTATTTAAATGTAACGACACAGTGCTTGGGCTGGTGTTTTGCCAGATATAAATGTCCGATATTGTGGAAAATCTGTAAATCTGGCAACACACTTTGATTTCCATGGCTTTGTTGCACTTGTCTTGGGGCATGACGAGATACGTGCGATGGTCCATGTTTAGCACTTAAAATAGAATTTAAAAAAAGGTTCCTTCATTTTTTTTAATAGTAATTTGACGACTGTACCTGCTGTAACCTAATGGCTATGTAACTGAAATTGCATTGACGTGTCATACACCGCTAGAGCTATGCTCATCATAATGCGGTTTCATGTGACAAAATAATAATAATAATAATGAAGCCCGCATAGGTCTGAGATCTGCGCGTGGGTAATGAGTTGGATGATGGCTACTCAATGCCATGGAAAGTAAAGTTTCTGCTGCTTTCAGGAAAATGTTGTAGCCAATTAAATTTTGGGTCAACGAAAATTAATTGGCTGTAACTCGGTTAATGACACCATCAGCATGAGACAATGTTACTACTAATGTACATTCCAGAGCAAGGCTTAATTTCTGAATTGAGATGTACCGGAGCTGTAACTTACCGGGGGGTCTGGGGTATAGTTTACCTCCCAGCAAAAGGGGGGTTTGGGGGTCCTCCCCCGGGAGATGTTTGAAATTCACACTTGAATTTGTGCATTCTAAACGCATTTGAGCATGGTTAGTAATGCACATAGGCCTATTATATTACATAATATACAAAATAATAAGATTTAGGTTTTTTTCAAATAAGGTCTTCTAAACCATTTTGTAGAGAACTTGAAAACCATAACTACAAAAGTCAAAAATTCAAGTCAGGTTTAAAAAGGGTCCCATTTTTCAGTTTTCCGCTTACCGTA
This sequence comes from Conomelus anceps, assembly GCA_948455865.1. Taxonomy (NCBI): domain Eukaryota; kingdom Metazoa; phylum Arthropoda; class Insecta; order Hemiptera; family Delphacidae; genus Conomelus; species Conomelus anceps. Next base: position 75,256,095 of record OX418217.1, read on the forward strand.
TACATTGGAAACGATAATTAAGATTCATCAATTTCTCTGCTCTCACCAAAGTTAAAGCTAATAAAATGCTCCAAAAAAATCAGCTCCCCCTGTCCTGTTCTCCCCCTAATATAAAGTGGACAATGGGTAAAATTTCGCGAAATATCTTTCAGATATTTGAAGGGTTTATTGCGTGAGGACGACTCTTCACAGAACTACTAGTCGTAGGGTAACTCAACTTACTCTTTGGTATGTATGTGCTTAGTAGTATCTAATATCTATAATAAGTTTTTAACCGACTTCCAAAAAGAGCAAGGTTCTATTATTCGACCTGTTTTTGCTTTTATGTTTGTACATCAATCATTCGAACACTATTGAACCGATTTCGATGAATTTTTTTTTAATGAAAGAGCATCGCTCAGTGGTGGTCCTATCCAAGTTTCGCAAGGATCGGCCCAATATTATACAAAAAGGAGCATTCTTCGATGTCTTCATTTCAATCAAGTTTGAATAGGATAGTTCCACACATAACCGCCAGTCGGATAACAAGTATCGTTTACCAGGCTGATCATTGTATCATATGGAGCGCTTCACATCTAGACAATCTTCGAAATCATATGATGCAATGCAATTATGCCGGGTAAACGACATCGGTTACCCAAAGCTGGTTCAGTGTGAAACAAGCCTGTAATGTCCCGTTTTGACCAATCACGTGAACTTAATTTGAATTGAGAATAAGAAGAACATAATATTTCTGTTCATATGTTCAAATGAAAATTGTAAATAATTTAGTTCATGTTATGGAGTCGTAGGAATAAGGTTATTTAGTTTCAATCATGAGTTGAAGTGAAAAATGTTTTTGGAATCATTCATTTCAAAAAAATAATCTATTATATAAAATTGAATGTGTGTATGTATGTTTGTATGTATGTATGTTCCCATTAAACTCCAAAACCGCTGAACCGATTTGAATGAAATTTTCAGGGACGATGTAGAATAGTCCTGAGATGGTTCCTGTGAAGTTTGGGAGTTCATGATGCCCCCCATTTTTTTCTGGGGGGCAAAACGTAGGCTACTGTACCTCTTAATATTTATGTGTCCTAATTGAACTCAGAATCCGCTGAACCGATTTCAATGAAATTTTCAGTGACGATGTAGAATAGTTCTGAGATGGTTCCTGTGAAGTTTGGGAGTACAAAGCCCCCCCATTTTTTTCTCCGGGGGTTAGGGGGGGCATACTTATACTTTGATATTTTGTGTCCTAACCGCTGAAGCGATTTCGATGAAATTTTCTGGCACAATGTACAATAGTCCCAAGATAGTTTCTGTGAAGTTTGGCAGTTCAAAGCCCCCCATTTTTTTCTCCGGGGGGGAGGGGGGCTTACTTATACTTTGATATTTTGTGTCCTAACCGCTGAAGCGATTTCGATGAAATTTTCTGGCACAATGTAGAATAGTCCCAAGATAGTTTCTGTGGAGTTTGGCAGTTCAAAGCCCACCATTTTTTTCTCCGGGGGGGAGGGGGGCATACTTATACTTTGATATTTTGTGTCCTAACCGCTGAAGCGATTTCGATGAAATTTTCTGGCACAATGTAGAATAGTCCCAAGATAGTTTCTGTAAAGTTTGGCAGTTCAAAGCCCCCCATTTTTTCTCCGGGGGGGAGGGGGGCTTACTTATACTTTGATATTTTGTGTCCTAACCGCTGAAGCGATTTCGATGAAATTTTCTGGCACAATGTAGAATAGTCCCAAGATAGTTTCTGTGGAGTTTGGCAGTTCAAAGCCCCCCATTTTTTTCTCCGGGGGGGAGGGGGGCATACTTATACTTTGATATTTTGTGTCCTAACCGCTGAAGCGATTTTGATGAAATTTTCTGGCACAATGTGGAATAGTCCCAAAATAGTTTCTGTAAAGTTTGGTAGTTCAAAGCCCCCCATTTTTTTCTCCGGGGGGGAGGGGGGCATACTTATACTTTGATATTTTGTGTCCTAACCGCTGAAGCAATTTCGATGAAATTTTCTGGCACAATGTAGAATAGTCCCAAGATAGTTTCTGTGAAGTTTGGCAGTTCAAAGCCCCCCATTTTTTTCCGCGAGTGGGGGGAGGGGCTGCTTACTTACTTACTTACTAGTCATACTTTTTTTAATATTTTTCTACTATTCGGTAGATCTTTTTAAGATGAACTAAAATATTGATTTTACATTTTTAAAACTTCAAGCTTAACTTGAAATTATTTGTAAATATCAATCTCAATATCAATATCCATTTACAATTTATATTTTTTTAAAAACATGTACAATTAATAAAATTCCTGAAAATATGTTGTTACAAAATATGTACAAAAATTAGGTGTGTTTTTATTTGGGCATAGCCCGTCTACCTGCCCCACGCATTCCTCATTATCACAGCCCACTATGCCCCCTCTCATTGCTGCCACTGGCGTAGCAACGCACGCCGGGTACCGCTAGTTGAACAATATTCTTCAAAGTTATTGATTTTTCGTAATAATCGCCAATTCACAGAGAATTTGGGAAAACAGCTGATCTTAGAAGTATTTTTAGTTTCACTGATGTGATTGATTTTGAGGTTATGTTTGATGATGCTTGTTGTACTAGCTCAAAGTTTATGTTTTTTATGTTTTAGACTAAGTTAGTATCACGAAATATATCGTATGTAACACGCCCGGCAAGTGATTACACTTGATAGAAAGTAGGTACTTTCCATAGATTTGTCACGTATGGAAAGTGCCTCTTTTCCGTACTAGATCGGAAAAATCAGCTGACAAATAGGGCCTTATAGCCGTACAAGATAGGAAAAAACATATGGCGTGCGGCAAAAAATTTTCCATTGACTAACATATATATATATATATAGTCAACTCATTACATTACTCATATGACATTACATTACATTACCTATGACTCAATACCTGTCTCGAATATTATCCAGCTGATTGCACTAGGCTATCATTATTTTGGTTTATATCTGGGAATTCGCCCATCAAATTCTGAATCTAAATAAAGCAGCTGATTCACTTGTCTTGAATACTTTTGAATGTCTCGCATATTATCCAGCTGCTTGTATCTTGCCTTTCTATCAAGTGTAACAAAAAATATCATACATTACACGGCTGTAAACTTTTGCCGGTTCTCGCATATTCACGTTTCTGCACTCGGCTGCGCCTCGTGCATTAACTATCATATGCTCGACCGGCAAAACGTTATTTTCTAGCCTAGTAACGTAATATACTATTACCGTACTCGTATGATAACAGTGCACTCGACTTCGTCTCGTGCGTTAACTTATAATACTGTAGCGGATATGAAATTGGAGAGAATTGAAAGAAAGAAGAAACAATGGTTCTCGGTGTTATCTGCTATGTAAATGTTTACTTTTAAGCCATTAATTAATTACACTGCTTTTGACACTTTTATATTGTTTACTTGATAATCAGTAGAATGTTCTAACTTAGTTGTTTGATTAGAGATTAATGGAATCTTTTCGAATATTGTAGAAAGTGCTAATTTCCTTGATTTATTTATTTAGAAGTTGGTAGAGAAATCTAGAGATATCTCAATTATGTTAAAGTGTACAAATAGAGGAAGTCTCTTGTAAATGAGTTTAGTCTTGGTAGAAATTTATCGTGATAAACAAGTGTGACAGTAAAGTAGTTCAGTTATTGTTCTACGTTGATAAGTGGCAGTAGTGACAGTTCGCATTAAAACAGACAGTGAAATCCCGTTGGCGCTTTTACAAACCATGCAATGAACTTTTGTTGTCTGTAGTGATAATTCTCTTGACAGTTCATAAGTGATAATTCTTTTATCTATTACTGTATTGATGGACTTGTGCTACGTAAGTTAATTGTTCTTCCTCGACATTTCTTGTTGAGTATTATTGGACAGTTTATTGTACAGTTATTATTTAATATTAGATCGGCCTTTTGACATTTAGTGATTGATTTTCGTTTAGTTTATTGAAAACTCATTATCAGTTGAACAATATCGTTTTATCTGTTTCCGATTGCTTATTTTTCTGTAAGACATTACTGAACAGTGAGTGTTGTGATTATTTGTGTAAATAAAGTGCGAGTGATAAATTTAAGTGTTGCCAGTGTTATTTTAGACATAGAACCAACGAACCCATAAGACCAATAGAAGGGGCTTGTGCACTAGCGTAGTATTACAGGAGGTGAAGCCAAGTCCGCCATCCATGTAGTGGATAGAAAGATGAAATCGTGTTTTCAAGAGCAGAAAATTTCAATGCGCGCTCTCCAAATAATCTGCAGTTTAACACACTTAGGATTAAGATATAACTTTCAAACTTGGCATGAGTACAGACAATTAGTTTCTGACGATAACAGTGGCATTATAAAAGTTAATGGTTACCTCTATATATTTTAATTAGTTGTTTAAAGTTATATTTTTTGTCTGAGTTTCAAACCATGACATGAAAAGGTGAGTCGGCTACCAAAATTTTCATCTTTTGGGTAGAGATGTGATCAAAGCGAGAAAGTTGTAGAGAAATAATGGAATGATTTTTTAATGATTTTTATTTTAATGTACAACTTATACTTTGGATACAATGTTAGGTTTAAGTGCAATGTTGAAACGCGATCGGGATGATGCGCTGTTGTCAGCTGGCTTGCGCATCCGGGACCACAAAGCCAATTATTCACTTATTTCTTGTGTTTGATTCAATACTTCCTTGAAGGCTTATTATTTTAATGTAATAATATTATAGTTAGATTGTTTTTAGTAAATTGATGATTAAATTAGTCCAACTTTTAAATTCCTCCATTGTGAACGCAAATGAACAAAATCAAAATAGGAAAATGTTTATTAGAACATTAATAAATAAAAATTCATCTTTAAGTCATGTAACTAAATTGAATCTTATAAATCAATGACTACATAAAGTTGAATGTTTTCTCAATTTGTCTAATGGGGTAATAGCCTATTGTAAAGGCCGTACTTTCGCTATCCAGAATGAAATAATTTCCATATGGGCGCCAACCAAACCAACTTTGGGTTGATAAAAAAAAGTATTCTTCAAGCACTCGCAAAGACACTGAGCACAATATATATATATATATATATATATATATATATATATATATATATATCACAAAAAAGGCACTATTAAAGCAGTATTGAATTAGCTATTAATTTATTAGCACTATTAAATTATACACAATAATTGATATTGCAGAAGGCATAACAAAAAATAATGTTACATTCAAGATAGGCCAATTGAAACGTCTAGAACATGACTCATTTATACTCAAAATTTAAAGACCTAATGCTTAATAAGGCAATACGTATTCAAAAGAGTTTTCCAAGTTGAAAGCAAGTTTCCTAATAAGTTATAGTTAGATCAACCTAGGAATTAATAATAATGACATAAAACAAGATTAACCTTGGCCTATCCCTAACATGGGATAGGCTAAACAATATACAATGAGTTCAATCAGGATCCTGAATTAAAATGATAGGTTTTACATAAAACATTATTACTGGAACAGTGTATTCAATTTGTGGACCTAGATTTTAATTTAAAACTTAGAGACATTGCATTACAAGAAGATTGAGTAAATATAGTAAAATAACTAAGATGATCACCTATCTATAAACATAACTGCATAATATCCTACGATCCTTGAACTATCTGAATCGGGATTCTAATATTTAACAAATAAAATAGTAATACTGATTAGGCTAATCAAATCATAGACTTCAATTTCATATTATTCTATTATGGTTTTATTGTCCAAATAGCCTAGATTGGAATAAATGATCAGATAGACACAATTAGTATTTACAAATTATGATGTTTGAAATTTAGCAGTTTAAAAAATTGCAAGTTAATTCAAAGAAAAACTGCTTGATTCTACAAATTATTGACCTAACTAATGATGTGAGAGTTGATTCTCTCAATTAGTATTGAATCAAAGAGTAAGCCCCAATTCAATCAAATTTGATTTTCATCTTGATAATAGTTTAATGATGTTAAGACTCTAAAAGTATATGAAAACATAGTAGCCTACTTTAAAAAAAAACATAGGATAATATCTTAAAATAATTTATTCCAATATAGGCTATTTGGACAATAAAATCAAAATAGAATAATATGAAACTGATGATCTGATTAGCATACTTGGATTTCAATGCTAACATTTATTTTCATTAAATTGTGAAAATATATGTAAATTTGGAATAAATAGCAAAAACTGGCTAATCAAGCGCTCGCCACTGGGGTGAGTCATCCCTGCGCCGCTATCTTTGTAGTGGACGAGCGCATAACAAGTGGCTTCACCTCGGCGACAAGAAGCCCCTTCTATTGTGTTTGCTGCATAGAACCCGTAACAATACAGTAAACACAATTTTCCGCCCTTGTAACGTAATATAGGCCTACTATTTCAGTATAGGTACCGTATATTCTGAAAGAGACCACATCAAAATGAATCAAAAACCATTTCTCTTTCAAGAAGCATCTCGCTATTATAATTTTCCTAAATATAATATTCCACATTAAATAGAGCGTTGTAGAATAATTTTCCTCAGTTTATCTATCCTCATAGGTGTATTTTTAGTACCGTACTTAGGTTTGGATGTTATATTGGCTTGCTAATTTGATAAATATTTCACAATGTAGGCTTTAAGAAATTTCTCATGTTTTCAAAATTTGAAAATTCAACTAAAAAGCTTAAAATAAAACAAATTTTAAAACAAAAAAAAACCGACTTCAATGAAATGATACTCAAACATTGAATAATACTCATGTACTAAAAAGGTTAAAATAAAGTATTTACTTTAAACTGAGATAGTTTTAAATTTCATACAAGTAATCTTCGGAAGTCGGCGCCAAATATTTTATAAAGTTGATAAGAAATTCTATCTAATATCAAAACTAACACTGTATTTTTTTGGAGGATGAAGCCCACATAGGTCTGAGACCTTTGCGTGGGTAATGAATTGGATGATGGTGATTGATGAGTTGGACCAACAGTTTTAGGTAGGTTCCGAACCACCGGGAAGTGATTTTACAGCAGAGAACAGTGTCTTTTTTGCTGGCCAATCTAATCGGTCACCGTTACAAACAGGACCTACGAGGACGCAGCTTATCTCTATCTGATTGAACCTGCTAACTTGATAGATACCTGCTACGGCTCGCGGCTATCACTTCCCGGTATGCTGTTATTAGGTATTTCGTCATGGAAAACATCACAGAGTAATTCTGTTACATTTTAGAAGTTTATGGGAAATTTGGCGCCGACTTCAAAAGATTACTTGTATGAAATTTAATATTTTCTCAGTTTAAAGTAAATACTTTATTTTAACCTTTTTAGTACGTGAGTATTATTCAATGTTTGAGTATCATTTCATTGAAGTCGGTTTCTTTTTTTTTAATTTGTTTTATGTAATTATAAACTATTTAAGCCGCGGCTGATACGACTATACTGCTCATGTAGCAGATGAGACGTGACTGCTTGAAATCGCCTCAACTTATTTTATCTATAAATATATATATAGCTGCATCAAGACCAGCTGACGGCTTAATAATTTTAAACTCACAGCTGTTATCACTCCAAACGGTTAGAGCCCTCTTGAGTCGTTTCATAGGAATTTGGTTCCATCGATTCACATGTGAGGAAGTATGATCTAGCAGTCGTATCGACCGCCTCATAGGAATTACACCTTTACAGAGAGGGCCCAGGAGAGCGTTGCTTATCTAATCTGATTGCACAGATACTTATGGCTCACGGCTATCACTTCCCCAATTGTTTAAAACATACCTGCCATGGTCTACAGACTACTACAGCTACTTATCAAATGATATGCAAAGTAAATGATTTGAGGATGTGACGTATCCGGCGAGTGATTCCTTTAGTTGAAAAGAAAAAATATCTCATGAATGTAGCTCATAAGATGAAAGTTAATAAGACAAGAAACAGGTAATTCATGGTTATGAATACCTTCAAGATGATCAGTACATCAAATACAGCCGATCTGTTCACCTATTTCGCCCTACTATGATGGAGCTGTATCAATTCGTTACTATTTCATAAATCAAATCCGTCACCCGTCACACCTAGGGCTCACTTTGACCGAGGCATTCATTAATTAAGTTGTAGACAAGTGGGTTTCCCATAATTATGATGAAAGAAGGGAAAAAACCACAAGTAAGTGTACAGCATTTCAAACAAAATTATTCCTTCAATGGTGAATTTTTAGTTTGAATTATCTATATATGTATATCAATGCAGCCTTACAATTGCCTGTATGCCTACTAATCCTACTGTCGGGCAGTTGCTATCAAGAAAGTAAAATTCAACTCATTTTATTTCTAAAAGAAATGAACAATTTATATATCAATTTTAAATTCACTACTCTATTCCGCCACTTTAGGGGTAAATTATTACTACCACTCAAGGGATCACTATTCTACTCTACCACTTTAGGGGTCAAATTAGGGATAATTTGTTAAACGAATCTACAGAGGGTGGGAGATTCAGTTTTAATTCATAGAATTGCGGAATATTATTATTTTTTTAAATAATTTTTTGTTTAAAAAATTAATCTTCATTGAATGATGAATATTAAAATTAAGATACTGATGATTAGTGAAATTAATGATCCACTTGAATTTCATAATAAGCATATATCTAGGTGTCAGAATATCGGAGAATATCTATGGAGAGCCCCGCAATATCTGTATTCACTGTAAGAGGGATTGACTCATGCTTGATACTCCCAATTTTTCATGTCGAAATTTCAAACTTTTCACGAGGGAGAACCACCAGACCCTTTTTATGGTGGGAGGGGGGGTTCAAACCCCAGGCCTATCAAAAGTATCACTCTAAATAGGCCTATGCCCCTCACCCTGAGAAATTTTCTAGATCCGCCCCTGAGCAGTGCTATATAGCAGAGTTAGATGTAGTTCAGCTATATAGCTCTGCTAGAGGTTGAAAAAGTGTCTTCAAAAATCTGCTATATAGCATCTGTCCATTTGAAAGCAAATAAAACTTTATAGCAGAGCTACAAATAGCCGTTGGGCTATAAATAGCAGATTGATTGGTCAGCCCTGCTATATATAGCACAGTTATATAGTGTAAACACAGTTGTTTTTCAAACAGCATAAAATGTAGCTGGAAAAAGGTCTGAATGAACAGAATTTTAATGGAGTATGCAGTTAGGCTGACTGCTGGCGTCCAACATTATGTCCGATGATATTTAATGTCCGATGAGATGGCTACTCCATCACGTGTTAGTTGTTGGTGCCACTTCAGACCCGAGAGAATGTTTGTGGTAGGCTACTACAACTCTTGACATCCCGCCACCAGCATCAGACCAGGAGTGAGGTGCTCTAATTGTTTTATAAAGAGAGCCCCTGCCTGCCTGCTATGCTGCTATGTATAGACGACGGTGCAGCAGTGTGCATGCATTCTCAAAGGAGGTCGGCGGTGGTTGCTATGTCCATTAGCGTTTGGCGGTGACATCGAAAGCAAGTCTCGCTCGCTTCGGCTAATGGACGTCAGGGAAGCACTTGCCATCAAAGTTGACTGCTGCTGTTACACTATAATGCACATATAACAAGACACCAACTTTACTATGCAACGCACTTCCTGAATTATATGGATGATGAAAAAAATTTGCTGTTTCATAATGCTATAATTATAGAGTCTTGCTGATCAGGACACCCCATGTTCATTTCTTTGGGAGCTCATAAAATGATTGAGAATGGAGAAAATGAAAAAGTTCGAAATGAGGACGGGGAAATTGAGTGGCGCTGATTCGAATGGTTTTAGTAAGCGATTCATTAAAGAACTTGTGATGAATGATTTATACGTATTTAAGTTCTTCTATGAAGATTCTCGATAAATTGATAGAACCCCTTTATTATTCAAAGCTCTGTTAATTAACTAGTAGTGAGAAAGTCATGTCCTAAGCCTCTGAATTCCTCTCAGTCTACTCATAAGTGACAAGCTAGAAGTGAGCATGTGACTATCCTTTACCTTGCAAACTAATTCTTTTTCAAATTTATCCTTTTTCTAGTTTCTCCTCTTCTCATCATTTTAACACATAGAGATACCTGAAATTCATTGCTCTCATGTCTCAATAATTTGAAATATTTCTCTACGGCTTGTTCAAAATTCTCTCTCAAAAAACTTTTCAATTTACATCACTTTAACGGTTAAAGATTATGTCTAGGATAATTGTTCATGTGTTTTAAAAACATTCTTCCAATCAAACATTTTATGTTAGCCTAAAAACCTACAAAGACCTGTACACTGTAGCCTACAGCATTTTTATAAAATAATTATGCTGTGATTTTGGAATTCATTTTTCGGCATTTTGCAAATTTTAAATATTGTTTCAGTTTCCATGGAGGATGATAATTGAAGGAAAAAGGACTGATAATTTAATACTAATTAAATAAGTATTAATTAGTATTATGCTTGATTGTGCTGTAAGATAATTAGATAAACTTTCAAAGCACTTTATTGATGTTTCAAAATTTACTTTAAGTTTTGAAAGTTTCGGTTAATTTATAACATGTAGCCAACTCTCTACTGTTAAAACAAGGGATATGGAATCCTTTTTATCTCTAGAATGAGATACTCAATATGATAAATATCATGAGTCAGTATGAGAGGTGAAAATAATAAGGCCTGGGATGGTTCTTGTTATATAGACGCACCCGAGCAGAAGGAAAAGAACAAACAACTCGGAATGACATAGACATTGACAATACATGAAAACGACGGCACAAATTAACGAGACCATTATTTTCCTTCTGAATCTGTTTTCTCTGATGCGAGTTTCCACAATGAGTTTCCCATCTGAAAAAAGAAGCCTACGGCCTCCATGGCCTGCTATACCATTCTTTAATAAACCAGAGAAATATCATAAATCAATTTCCCAACTCCAACTTTATACTGAGTAAATTACTCATAAATATGTATTTTTCTACATGTTATGGTGTAAAGGTTGGGTTGGATATGACATTTATTATATTTATTATTTATTTATTTATTTTATTTATTTATTCATTATATGATTCTTTGATATGTATTATAATGTTTAAACTGCAAAAGTTTATTCATAATATTGTTTGCTTCCATACCTTCTGATAAATACTAAATAAGCAATCAAGTCACTAACTCAGCCATTTTTTTCCATAAAAAATCATAGCAAAAAACTTGAGGAAAATGTCTGAGCTTAAAGCAATCGAGGAATTCAAGGAATTTCTATTTAATGAAATATAAAAATGACCAATGGAATAGAAAAGTACTGAAGAAGAAATTTAGAAAAAAATGCGTTACAAATTTACCCTAAACAGTGGTCATTTTGTCGTATCATCGCTTATCATTGTTTTAGCTCTTTGCCCCTTAGATCTCTCTTGAAAAGTTTTTGTTGGTTGTTTTAGATGGTTCATAGGACATCCGACCCCAATTTCATCAGTTGGGTATTCCAAAAAATTCCTCCTGCACTAAGTTTGACTTGAGAAGAATAGCAAGAAGAATGTGGCAAATGACAAGAAACCCAAGAATAAAGACCGATTTGAATAGGATTACTAATAACTTAAGACGATTGATACAGGATTTGAGACAGCAGGATATTAATATTTACCTAGAAGAGCTCAGTAATGACTCCAGTACCAACTATTCATTATGGAAAGCAGCTAAAAAATTTAAGAGACCAGTTGAACAAGTTGCTCCAATAAGGAAATATGATGGATCATGGGCTCACAGCAATAAGGATAAAGCAGACTTATTTGCTAATCATTTAGAGAAAACATTTACTCCTCATGAAAGCAGAACTCCAGATGATGAGATAGATAGAACCACACAGCCAAGAACTCCAGATAATATCCCTTCAACTTCTCCAAGAGAAATCCAGAAAGAAATGAAAAACATGGCAAAAAATAAATCACCAGGATATGATCTTATTACAGGAGAAATATTACTATGTCTTCCTAGAAAAGCAATTGTAAAATTGTGTCATTTATTCAATGCAGCCTTCCACTTGAAATATGTGCCAAGCCTATGGAAAGTAGCTGAAGTTATAATGATTCCAAAGCCAGGAAAGCCTCTGAATGAAGTAACCTCCTATAGACCAATATCTCTTCTACCAATACTATCAAAACTTTTTGAAAGAATTCTATTAGCAAGACTGAAGCCAATTCTTCAAGAACAACAGCTTATACCTTTACATCAGTTTGGATTTCGCAGCAAACACTCAACAATTGATCAAGTGCACAGACTAACAGATGTAATAGAAAGAAGTCTGGAAGAGAAAAAAGTTTGTTCTACTGTATTCTTAGATATAGCACAAGCCTTTGACAAAGTTTGGCATGAAGGCTTGTGTCACAAGTTAGATCAGTTTCTACCATCAGAATATAGCCAACTACTGAAGTCTTACTTGGAGGAAAGATATTTTAGAGTAAAGATAGATGATGAATACTCCACATTAAGGCAAATTAAAGCTGGGGTACCTCAAGGAAGTGTACTAGGACTTCTCTTCTACCTGCTATACACAAGTGACATTCCAAAGCCAGAAGGGGTTACCATAGCTACATTTGCAGATGACATAGCAATTCTTTCAGTTGCAGAAAAAGTTGAAGAGTCTACAGAAAAACTACAAAGAGCAGTTAATGAAGTCAACACATGGACAAATCATTGGCTCATTAAACTCAATGATACAAAGTCTGTGCATGTGAATTTCACTAACAAGAAAGTCCAATATATTCCAGTTTACATTAATGAAAAAGTCATTCCTCATGCAAATACTGCCAAATATTTGGGTATGACGCTGGATGTCAAGCTCAAATGGAAAGCACATGTCAAGAAGAAAAGGGAAGAACTAGGAATCAAATTCAGGAAAATGTATTGGTTGCTGGGAAGAGGATCCAAGCTGACAGTATACAACAAAATTCTTCTGTACAAACAGCTACTGAAGCCTGTATGGACCTATGGTATTCAACTTTGGGGCTGTACCAAATCATCTAATGTTCAAATAATACAACGTTTTCAAAACAAAGTACTGAGGAATATAGTAAATGCTCCTTGGTACATCAGGAATGCTGATCTTCACCGTGATCTTCAAGTGGAGACAGTCACTACAGCGATAGAGAGGTTTGCAGCTAAGCATGAAGAGAGACTCCACCAACATGAGAACATTGAGGCGATCCAGCTGCTTGACGTTTGTGGTCTGGTCCGGAGGCTCGACAGAATAAAACCACATGAGCTAGTGAAGTGAAGTGTGCTTATGTGTTTAGTGTACAAAAAAAGGTGATAGTGTAAATTTCAAGCCTTGAAACATGATCAAATAGTAACCAAACCTAATTATTATATAAGTTTGGTAATGTCTCTACTTAGTAAAATTAGGATAGAATAAATAGCTTATTAGTTTCTCACTAGGTGCTAATTCAAATAATAGGAAAAAAACTAAGTTTGGCAACTGAAGAATGACTAGAGGTTATCTACTGAACAATTTGAAACACACGCTAATGACCAATTGCAGCAAAATTACTAAGCTGAACTTAAAAGAATCAGATACAATAAGAACTTCACAGTAGGTCAGTGGATCATAAACCGATAAGGGATAAGTGAAGAAGTTTTGGGGGAAAAATCTTGGCTACTAATAATATATTTTTAAATTATTTTTGAATAGAGCCGGTTACCTTGATCATACTTTAATACCCTTCATCCTATCCATTCCTTTCAAATTCCACTCTTGGAAGAAGATAAGATCCTTCATTATTTGATTAATAAAAACTAATGGTGCTCGATATACTTATTGACTCCCCTACTCGTGTATTCTATGTATTTACGTCTAAATGTAGTCAATCACTTAAATTTCTATGAAATTCTGGTTTACCACACTACAAAGCGATTTGTCAAACAGTACTGCATTTTAGAACAGCTTCACAACTAACTTACGCATCTATAGATTGCCTCTTGTCGATGTTTAGAGAGATTGCCATTGCATTACAGTAGAGCGATCATTGATGGCAAGAGAAAGCATTTATTCGAGTTGATGAGAAAGGGATTTTGTTTACGTTCTGTGTCATTGAAAGGGAAGTCTACTCCATGTCATGAACCCCTCGAATCCGGAGTCTATTGACGGGCTTTAGGTTCCCCTATGAGGAGATTTCCTCCAGCAAACGAAACAAATTTCCGCTTTCTTTCATTCGTGAGTTTGGTTGTGTGAGTGTGTGCTACTGAAAACTTGATCAATTACCAAACATGCATTCGCTTCTTCATGAAGAAAGATTTCAGATGATTAGATGCTTCTCATTGTCTGTAGAGTATCTCCTGTTTTTTTTCTTGTCATTTATTCTACTCTTTTATCATATTGCTTTATCCATCTTCATATTATTTCTTCTTTCTTTCTCCTTCAGTATTGTATTCTCTACGATTTACTATTCCTTCTTCATTATGTTTGGCATTTAGGCCTATAGTATCAAAATCTTTTTTTTTTCTGAATGTTTCTTCAAATCGTTTAGAGCTGTATTTGAGTTAGATGAGGATTGTCTTGGCGTTAAGCCTCTATTGGTTGTGAATGTGTATGTATTCAATAAATAAATAGAGTGTGATCATCATCAATTTATTTTTGGAGCAGTAGTTAATTATTATTATTATTATTATTTATAAGAAATATTGAAATACCTTTTCTTAATGTTTCTAATATTGCACAATAATAGTCTTCATCCAAATAAGTGAAAATCATTCACGTGAGGAACAATGTGAAGAATCTTTGAAGGTGAGCCTCAAAACCTTCTGTATTGTACATTCAGTAATTACTACCAGTGGCGGACGGATCCACGGGGGTTAAGGGGAAATTTTTACCCATCCCCCAAATGCAGAAGAAATATAAAAAGGGAAATAAAAAGAAGAAAAAACGGTAGGAAGGGAAATAATAACAGTGAAAAATGGAAAGTTGAAGAAAATGATGGATAGTTCTCAAAGTTATAGAAAAGCAAGAAAAATTAGACTGCATTGACAAACTAAGAATTAATTTTCTATTGCAAACAATGAGAGGAATCAGGGGGATAGAAAAATTTTGGAATGTTGATAAGCCCTGAGAGACAATAAATTTTGACAAAAGAATAAAAAAAGACGACTTGAATCGCTGAAAATGTGGTTTTGGAGGTATTATCTTCAAAAAATTTCCGGGGAAGTACCCCGGACCACCCTTTTGAATGAACAATCCACACTGAGTCTAGAATTACTGTTAGAAAACCCCTCCTCCTTTTAAAATAAATTTTTAAGTACAGTACTATACTGTACTCCATTCAGGTGAGGTGTGGGATCGAAATTAGCAGTTTTAAGAAGGCCTACTTTAAAGTTTGGCTACTTGAATAATAAAATTGTAGGGGAGAGTTCGGATATCCCCCTGACAATGATGCTTTTTTTGTAGATTACGTCTTGGAGACTCCAGTGAATGATAGCTTTGTAAGCTATGACAGATTAGACAACTTTGTAAGATAGGACAAGTCAGATCAATAATTATACCATTTTATACACTAGTTACCAAAACTACTATTATCATTTAGTTGAGGTAAGGCTTAATTTTGATGTGACAGGAACTCTTGTACACTATAAAAAGCTTATCAACTAAATATTTTTCCAATTGTTTTTTTTAATATTTTTATATTTTCAAGACTCTTTAACCCCCCAGACTGACCGTCTAGTTACGCCACTGGTTGTAAATATATTGTGTAGGCCTACTTCAGTAGTTGGTATGTTAATAATGCCAGTTCAAAAATGCTCTCTCGATTGTCAATACATGAAAAAGCAGATTCGTGTTATTAGGCCTACTACACATTCACTCAGATAGTCACCCTAGTCACCCAGAAGCCTAGGCCCTAGATCCTCAAAAATAGTTTAAAAAAGAATAGTTTTTCAATTGCGAATGATGAAAGTAATTTTACTTGTAAATTTCATTTTTAATTAACATTTTGTGTCAGTGTCGTAACTGAGGGGAAAGGGGCGTAGTTCCCCTCCCCCAAGAGAATAAAGAAATTTTGGAATTTTAGCAGGCCTTGTGAGACAATTTTCGGCGAAAGAGTGAAGAAGATGTCTGGAATCGCTGAAAATGTGGTTTTGGGGGGAAATATTTTTTTAGCACGTTTCCAGGGGAGTACCACCCGAACCTCTTTTCGAAAGAATTTCTACGGTACTGTACGGTAACCCAATTAGGAGCGGTGAGGGATCAAATAAATATAGCAGATTGAAAGTTTCTAGTTGGACCTAATGATCTCTCATTAACAACAACACAAGAACTAGATAGAATTTACTCTGACGCTTAACGTGGGTTGAAATATGTTAATATAATAGAATTCATTCCTCTAATCACTTGAATTTAAGGCCATTTTAGAGAGATAATTTTTCAAAAATTTTCTTGAGGAATGCACCCGAACCACCGTTTTGAAATAAATAGTCATGTATATTGCCCCAATTTATAGTTAAATGACTTCTCCTTCACCCCCTGCTGTGAACAATATATTATTGTTGCACCGACAGTCTAACCCTCCCTAAAAAATCTTTGATCATCCCCCTCCCCGTAGACTGACCCTGTAAATACGCCACTGCTTTGTGTGATGAAACGATACATTGTAGGGCCCATTTCTGTCAAAACAACGAGAAAATTGAAAGGTTATTAAATTCTGTCTCGTTATTTTTTATGCCTTCTAGAAACAAATTCCTCATAATGTAATTATTTTTCTAATAATTCTCTATTACATTGAGTAGACAGTTAAGAGTACAACATTTTTGGACTAAGGATCTAGGTTGATCATGATATCTGGGTGAATGTAAATTAGGGATGAGAGAGAACAATAGTTGTTTTATTCAATAAAATTTCCCTAGATTGAAGGTATAATAGGGGAGCAATTGAATTTGTTTGTCTAAAACTAATTTGTTTGAAAGTATTTCAAGCGTTCTACAAAAAGGAATAGTATTTAAAAAACCAAAAGTTGGTTTCATTGAAAATACCCTCAAATTGCCTCAAATTCACTATTTCAAACCTCATTTCCAAGCACCCACCACACGGATCACACACCCCCCCCCCCACCCCCGGAGGTCCACCCTCAGGTGTCTCCCCCACCCACCAATATTCTGCTGGATCTACCCCTGTTTACTAAAGTGTATTGTTCGATTTTATTGAAGTGGACGGTCATGCCAGTGACGGTAAATGCCAGTTGAAGTTTTAAATAAGATTCAATTTTATTCTTCTTATAATAATTTCATCTGATTAAGTATGGTTAGATGTATTAGGCAATCACCTTACCCAGGGGACCAATAAGTAATATTTCCTCGTTGAAAAGAGAAATGTGCTCACTGGGATTCATTGCATAGAACGAGTCATATCCGTACAGTCTACCAAAGGATAAAGTTATATTTCCATCAAGAGGGTGATGTTCAGAGTTCAGTGTTAGTTCAATGTTAGTGCATTCAGTGTTATTTTGCAGTGCATCGCATATTGACAGGTTCGGGTAATTTAGCAATCTCTTTACCATACCTCATCCATCCCTACTCATCAGAGGATTTCTGACATATTGACACAACAGACTAGAGATCTACAAAAGGTAAGATAAAATTTCTAATGGTTATTCAACACTATTAACCCTTCAAATTAGCAACAGAACATTTTAAAAGAGTTGTTCTACATGAACATTTAAATAAAAGGAAAAGTTGTTGAACTTTATTGATAAATAGCTGATGGAAATCGATGAATGCTACTGTACAAAAATATCAGTCAAAGCCGGGTCGTGGTTTGCGTCAGGTCCGCGGTTCGATTCCCGGCGGTGACTGATTTTTTTGTACAGTAGCATTCATCGATTTCCATCAGCTATTTATCAATCAAGTTGAACAGCTTTTCCTTTTATTTAAATGTTCATGTAGAACAACTCTTTTAAAATGTTCTGTTGCTAATTTAAAGGGTTAATAGTGTTGAATAAACATTAGAAATTTTATCTACGAAAAGGATAGATGAGAGAAATGGATCTCTAATGTTCAATTTTATTCAATAATCTAAGAGCATCTTTTCTAATGCTTGGTCATCGCCAATTGGAGCTGTTATGAACCCCCTCCCAACCACTACAGTATTCACCTAAGTATTCGGCAAGTTTGTTAGAAAAATAGGCTTTTTTCTAACCATCTTGATATTAGGTTTAAAAATAATTTATTAATTTCAAATTCCTCAAAGTGCTAATAATTACCACAGTGCCACAATGTCGGATATTGACAACAGCATTAAATCGCTGATGGAAATCGATGAATGCTACTGTACAAAAAAATCAGTCCCCGCCGGGAATCGAACCGCGGACCTGACGCAAACCAAGACCTGGTGGTGATGATATTTTTGTACTTAGGTGAATACTGTAGTGGTTGAATATGAATTTTCAACAGCTGGGGGGGGGGGGGGGGGGGGGGTTCATAACAGCTCTCATTGGCGATGACCAAGCATTAGAAAAGATGCTCTTAGATTATTTAATAAAATTGAACATTAGAGATCCATTTCTCTCATCTATCCTTTTCGTAAGGTCAACAGGAAATGAACAAAATGAAACACCTTTTCCTTCTGTATTCTGGTAGGTATTACTGCACCCTATACACAACACATAATATGGCTCTTGGGAATTTATAGTATTTTTTTTTCTAAAGAAATATTTTTTTAATAAACGCATTTGAAGTGAGACAAATTAGCACACGAATGAATAATAGCGATCAGATTTTGTATCACTAAATTAGTACAAGATCATCCGCTTGCAGCGCTGTCGGTCGATCTCCAGATCGCCTATACAGCAACATAGAACCCATGTTTCTACGCTCTATTACGCAGCACTGACGCAAGAGTCAATGAAATGAAGTGGTGTCACTATCAAGTACGCTCTTTCACGCACATAACGCAGCAAAACAAACAGGTTCCATTGCAATACATCAGTCGGGTGGCTCCCGATTAGGCTCCGTATTATCAGAAGTTACGCACTATGCAATGTTTCATAAAACGCACTATTCAAGCCATAGCCTAAAATAAATGGATTTAAGCCTTCCTAGACATGAGCTTAAAATGACTTGGAATGTGATTTAAAAAAAAGCTTTTTAAAAGATTTTAACAAAAAGCTTTTGTTCAACATTTTTCCGGGGCAGGGCTATTCCATATCCCTCAGACCCACCATGGTAATTCGGCAACCCCAGATACGTCTATGGCCTGATATGAATTCAGTGTTATTATTATCATTATTTTTCCTTTTAAAGGGGTGCTTGACCAGTCCAACCTTGGGCTCCGATACCCAAGGAGTCCTGACAAGCGGTTAAAGGCAAGACTGCTCCACACGTCCGTGTGACCATGCCAGGTCCGTCATCCACAAATCATGTGCTCTGAGCAGCCTATCTGCATTTGGCCTATCAGTGAAGAGTCACTTTTTTCACAAGCCGGGATTGATTTTAAAATCGAAACTCGCAGCGTTTGGCGTACCCCACCTAGGACACCAATTATCGGCACAACTAGCTTAAGAAATTATCATTATTAGCTTACTAGCTTATCATTATTATATTATTATTATTATTATTATTATTATTATTATTATTATTATTATTATTATTATTATTATTATTATTATTATTATTATTATTATTATTATTATTATTATTATTATTATAATGCGTCCTCCTACTCCTCTAGATGAATGTAGAGCAAGGCAAGTGATTGGCACATTATTCCCACAACATTCTGTGCGTGAAGAGGAGGACTTTGGTGAAGAGGCAGAAGTCACTTTATTCACACCAGATGAAGTGCAGGGGGCAGTATCAACAATGAAGCAAGGGAAAGCCTCAGGACCTGATGGTTTGCCTGCAGAGGTACCTGCAGAGGTACTGAGACTAGTGAATGAATAAATACCTGGACTGCTGCAGAATGTTTATAATGCATGCCTGAAATTTGGATTCAGACTAGGATTCAATTTGGATTCAGACTAGGGCGATCAACAATTGATGCAGTCCATGAGGTGTGCAAAGCAGTGCAAGAGGCAGAAAGCTATAACCACTTCTCCAAAAGGATGGTGCTGCTTGTAACACTAGACATCAAGAATGGCATCAGCATATCGCACTGTGTCAGAGCCTGCTATTATGCTGGTTGCAGGGGTCATCCCAATCACCCTTCTAGCACAGGAGCGATATAATATATATCAAAAATGTAAAGCTGGAGAAAGGAAAGAAGATATTGCAAGAGTTGAAAGGAACAGAACTTTCCAAGCATGGCAGAACGACTGGACTCTTGAAGCACGTGGACAATGGACATCAAGGCTGATACCCAGAGTCAAGCAGTGGGTAAACCGGCCTCATGGAGAAGTGGGGTACTTTGTGACACAGTTCCTGACTGGTCATGGATATTTCCGATCTTTTCTCCATCAGTTGGGCAAAGCAGATACACCTGAATGTCTTTACTGTCCTAAAAGTAGAGATGATGTTGAACACACCTTCTTTCTGTGTAGCAGGTGGGAAGAACTAAGAGAAAGAGTGCAGGCAGAACTGGGTTGGTTATCCCCAGAAAACGTTGTTTCTGTTATGCTCCAAGGCAAGCAGCAATGGGTGAAGATGGCTAACTATATAATCACCATACTACAGACAAAGAAGAGAGATCTTGTTGCAGCAGGGTAGCTTGAATAAGCTAAAGGAATGAGAGGCCGTTCTGAAGTAATGTGATAAACAGTTCCAGGCGGTCTCTAGGTTTGGAGGTGGTTTTAGCCAATAGTTCATGCTCATGTACATGTCAAATGGCAAAACGCCTTAATAAAAGAAAAAAAAATTATTATTATTATTATTATTATTATTAAAATGTACTGGATATATTCTGAAACAAAATAAAAAGTGAATTAAATGAAGTTAAAGTAAAGAACAATGAAGAGGCATAAGTGGTCAGAGTGATAGGCTTCAGTGACAGGTGATAGCGATTATTACTGTTCATGTTTAAAACGGTTTCTATCACTTTTGTCGATAATTCTACCCTCTGATGCACTTGACTTTATTAGAAATTTCTAAGCTGGCTATAGAGCTGAACCCTTCGGAGTGTCTAGTTGAGCTGAGCTAAGCCTGGGTAATTGCCCGTTAATACCTTCTGATGTGTGGACACACTGATGTGGCGTTGAGCTTGCCATTAGAATGGATTATTATTAACAAAGCTTATTCTTACCTTCACCATTTACGCTCACTCGAGGGATTCATTTGTTAATAATTCTTCATCATGAAGCTTCAACTCTATGAACATCCTTCGTCTCATGATCAGCATTCGTAGAATAAATAATCGAGAATGGTGGGTTCTGTCACTTCTGTGAAGTTTATAGCTTGAATCGTGAACAGCTTGTGGCTGTTTGAGGAGGAATATGGCTTGCAGTAGCATAATACTTCTGCACTGGGTGATTTATTCTCATGATAAGACCATAGAAATCTAGTGAGAAATAAAAAAGTAATTAAAAATAATTTTATTGGACAAATCTTTTAACAGCGACTGTAAATTGATAACTGTATTTCTATTTCAAGAAAGTTGCTCATCACAAGTCAAAATTTCTTGCTATCTGAGCCTGATGCTCACCAGATAAGCCAGTGCTTACCTAAAAAAATTGTTATATGGCGTTTCCAAATTTTATTTAGACTTATATCTGGTTAAAGGATGAAATTTTATTTTCAGGATGATAAGGTTAATTAATGATGAGAAAATACTACTTCTTGCCTACAATTAAAAGATTATATCAAAAGATGAAATCATGTCAGTCAACAAATATTTTGTTCTTATACTTTTTAGAAGTGAAGATCTTCATCATCGAATATGATCTTCCTGAATAGAGAACAACTTTTATTAAAATGAAAAAGTAGATAGTTCCAATAAAATTTCTGATCTTGTAGCATGTAAATAACTGTAGTAGCCAATTTTGACTGTAGGAGACTCTTTAGACCTCAACATTATGTTTTGGTCCAAAGAGCATACTACGCAAGGAGTGAGGTAGGTTGGCATTACTTTACTCACTCAGCTAATGGAGTTTTATCTATGTCAAGTCCACCGAAACAAATTCTGAATCTTTATACTTGAAAGTCCACTCTCATCTTTACACAGGGTCTGGTTGCACAGGTGAGTGTCTATACTACATAGTACACACCTCTAAGATACTTTTCTGCGACGAAGTCATCATTCGACAAAGACGCTTGGAAACCAACACAATTATAAAGATCTAAACTTGTAGCTATTTAAAAATCATCATCTTTATATTTTTGTAGATCCCAACTATTGCTTTTTTAAGCTACTGGAAAGCATCTTGAGCTGCATTGTTCAGACTCGAGCACTTAGAAGTTAATTTATTTTCGAACTTGAGTTAAAGTTTTAGCATATAACCATGACAATTGTAGCATCCGGGTAGCATCCGGAATCCGCAGCATATTACTGGAGAAATTACCATCATCACGGCAATTTCAGTTTATCATCATCATCATCATCATCCTCCTCCTCTCTGCCTCTTTCATGATTTGGAGTAACTTGTTGGAAACTGTGAGAGCTCTGAATAAACTTGGAAAGAACAAGAAAATCCAAACAAAATCTCCAGAAAGTTGCAAGAAACACGCCATTCACGATCCCCAAGTGCTCAAACTCCAACCAGGAGCCACAAACTTTCACAAACTCCGACTCACGTAGACAGCTTACCTCTTCTCCTAATATTTCATGAAACCAAGTCTTTGTTATGAAACGTCCTTTCTAATCATTCTTCAAGTTATTCTCTTGTGAAAGTGAATTTTCAAACCGATGCCTATGCAAACATAGCCAATAATGGAAAAGCAAGCCACGTTGAATTGTGGATGTGTATTTCATAGAACTGACAAACGAAACCTATCCAATTCCTCATTCCTTTCAGTTCACCAAGAAATAAGAAATAAACCGTTCCTGTTGATGTTGACCACAGACTGTATCTGTTGAATATATTAGAGCAGAGAGCTCTGAGAAAAGAGTCCAATTCCATTCTCCATTCATGATAAGCTGCTTTCACTTACTTTTTAGTTGTACAGATAGGATTTCTATAAAATAAACAAGCACTGATCTTCTATAAGAAATGTTCGCATTGACAGTGTTTGATATAAATCCAAACTCGAGCAAGAGGAGATCAATCTCACAGAAACAAAACAATATTATTTCCAGAACCATAGGCTATAAGGTCAAGAATGGATAGAAAGAAAAAAATCACCAGTAGAATGACTCAAAACTTGATGATCAATGCATAAAGAGAAAATCTCTAAACATATCATCCCTTTTGGTTTTGGTCATATTTTTTTTCAAAGTCTCTTAGACTGGAGATTATTAGGCTTCTGAAATGTAGTCTATTGCAATAAATAAAAAAAAATTCATCAATTATTTTCTGAGATATGAGCACTTAAAGTTAATTTTTGGGGGGCAACCAGTATCATGAACGGTTGTGAATAGAAAAGTGTAAATTCCAGGATCAATGTAACAAAGTATTGTTTTTGTAATGAGTTATTTCATTTTTCAAAATTTTCATTTTTTTGAAACCTTAATTACAGAAAAATTATATTCCTAATTGAAAAACAAAATATGTCATTGAAATCTCTGATATCCGTTCTAGTAAAAGAGATATTATTGTAAATCTAAATTAAATCGTTGGGTAGCTACGTTGCCCCAAAGTTTTCTTGGATTCTCTTTAGTTTTACCATAGACGAACCATCAAGTTATCAAGACGAACCATCACCTTACTATCCCTGATCAATGGTTTTACAGAGTCAACTTCCTCATGCAAATGTGCAAGCACGTTCACTCACACATATGCAAGGACTTGCTATGTTGCCGGTTTGAACCACATTCGTTCATCACTCAATCGCCCTTATCAATGCCCCCTCACGCGCAACACCCGCACTCGCTCTGTCTACCGCAGTGGTTCCCAAAGTGGTCCATGTGGACCCCCTGGGGTCCACGGGAACCTGCCAGGGGGTCCATGTCAGTGGAAAATAAAATTGGGGGTCCATGATATGTTAATGGGGGTCCACAATAGCGAATGCTTTGGATCGGGGCTTGGTATATGCTATGTACAAACTAATATCAAAACTGACACTGTATTTCTAAGTTAATTAGTATTTTTACTCACTTATACTGGAGGTATGCATTTCACTTCTAAACAGAATCTTCATCAGCCTAGAAGTGAAATACATCCCTCTAATATCTCCAGTACGGTATACGTGAGTAAAAATCATAATTTACTTAGAAATACAGTGTCTTTTTTATATTAGATTGTTCATCAAGTTTTTCCTAATGAAAAACTTCACAGAGTACCAGTAGGCTACTTATGTACTTGTATAATAGGCTACTGTTATACGTACATGCAAGCAAGCATTATATCTATTTGAAATAATAGCGCTTTCTATGAAAACATTTTTAAATCAGAGAATTCATACTTAGTTTTCTTATATTTGAAAATTATAAGCCTTCACTGGTAGATCACTATAAACAGCTCAGGTTTACCAGATATAAATTTCCGTTTCTAGTTGTATTATTATGAGAAAAGCTAGCCCCATATCCTTCACTTATCTTCTATTATATTTTAGAACTATTAATATTTATTGGTTGGTCACTAAACAAGTCAGGTACTTAATATTTCAAGCTATTTTCAGCATTATTTTTGTAAGCAAAATCGCCTCATATATATATATATATATATATATATATATATATATATACATTTTAAGTTATAAACAAAAGGAGCCTCGTATTTATATTTGAATCATTGAATGATATTCAATCATATTTCAAAAAGGAACGTTTATTGGTAGGTCACTCAACAACTTAGGTAGGTACCAAACTATTCAAGCTATTTCAGGTTTATTATTATGAGAAAAGGAGCCTAATGTCTTTAAATTATCAAACCATAACGACTTTCTTTAACATTCTAGCAAGCTGTTGCTTATTCAATTGTTCAAAATTATTCTGATGGAAAACAAATCTGTGCACAATAGATTACATTTATTTCGAAAATAAATTCTAGCTATAGTATTAGTGTTTAGTTTTTATTTTCCACGTTTACAAAAACTTCTAATAAGGTCTAATAAGCTTCCTTTTATTACTCTACGTATTTGATGATTTTAAATCGAATAGGAATCTTAGTAGTCTATTCAATTCTAATAAATTTGTTCTTATCTTTTGATTAACTTTTTTGGAGTCAATTTTTAATATTCTTGTTTAAACACTCCATTACTGTCATTGGCGTAGTAAGGGGGGTTCCAGGTTACAACCCCCCCCCCCCCCTTTAGCCTTTGAAAGAGGCCCCAAAAATGAGTAGGTTGGCATCAATAAAAATTGGATAATATCGGTTTCTGGAGGTGAAAAAAAGTTTTCATATGTGAAGAGTAGCTTAAATAATGTTTCAGCTAGAAAAAAACTATAATTTTAATACTTTAATTAACTTAAAAAATACTTCTTGCAAGTTTCCTTGGGCCTCAACGTCAATGGGCCACATCATTTTACAAATGTAAGCAAGTGATAGAAGAAAAATAAAATAAGTTGCCCCAAATTGTACATACAGCTAGGGCCTCTTTTTTCCAGTTTCGACCTCTAGAGGCCCCTTAGAAGTATAACACCCTAGAGGCCGCGGGCCCTACGGACCCGTTTTTATTGCCAGTATAGTCATGCGAAGTAGAAATTCAAGTAGGCTGCATTTAGAATATTTTTAAATTTCAACGTTTATACATAACAGTCCCCTAATTGCCTCGGCTTTGGGCCTTCAGAGACTCCACGATGCTGGTGGGTCCCAATATTTTTGGAGCCCCCAAACATGGGTTTAAATTTCCCCAGACCACTTGAATGAAGTTGACACAGTAGGCTTGAAAGGAGAAAAGGTCTCTTAATATTTTTGCAGACGGGCTTCAAATGCTCATTTCTGTTACTGTTCAAATCTGATACTCGAAAGAGTTTTATTGTGATCGTGAAATTTTTCAAGTCATGAATCAATCAACAAATAATATGAGGGTTGATAGCCATAAAAAACTAAAAGTTGCACTTTCAAGAACTTAAGAATTTTTTTTCAAAATCCCCAATGTTTTGAGGTTTTGTCACCATCTATTTATGTATTTACAAAATTACTATAAGTTAAAGTTTGCAATTGGATGTGTTATTAATTCATTCGTTCTTTGCAAGTTGAAAAAGTTCCATTCAAAGTCATAATAATTTTTATATAATTTTACACATTTTACATAGCCTACCGGTATTCCAAGATTAGTGAATAGTTCAAAAGATTACACAAAAATAGAAGAGAAGTTTATTGCTCTCTCTGGTACCACTCAGTACCCTTTACCCTATAGCTACCACAGCTTTTTCGACGAATGGTTATCAGTTGGCTTACATTCGAATTTTATCTTTAAATTGAAGAAAAAATTCTAATTAGTTACATAAATGTTTTTGAGTACAGAAGATAACTAGGCATAGCTTAAAGACTTAAGCAATGCTAGTTGGGAAATCAAGTCATTAATTGGAAATTGGTGTTTAGGGTGAAGGTGTAAGGGTGCCTCCAGCCTCAACTGGGCCACTAAAATGTCTCTGGGTGGCCCTGATTGTAATAATAATTTGAAACCACTATAACTTGTTGAATTGGCTTTATAAAAGTAGTATTTTTTAGATGTTATACATTAAAATTTGTTCACAACTAATCAATTAACTGAAAATAAACGAAAAGTGGGTTGAAGTTCTTAGGCATAAACATATTCAACGATTCATAAAAGCAGTGATTTATCGAATTTAAGCTTCCACTTTACCGGATTTATAAAATCATTTTAATAAATACTCGTATAAAATTACTGATTTCGAGTCTCAAATCAAGTTCTCAGCATCGAAAATTCAAAAATTTTCCCATAATGTGGACTAAAATGAATGGATTAATGCTATTCTAGACATGAGTAGAATCTCTTGGGATACGACGTTGGAGGGACTACTTATTAAATTTTTTCCGGGGGAGGATCCCCGGGCCCCCCTTACCCTAGGGCGTATTCCATACCCCTGAGACCCCCTGGGGGCCCCCAAATCTCCAATAAGCCCCCCCATTAAAAGATTTTCGCTATGTTACTGATTACTGTATCTGTATCGCCCTTTTGTCACAAATTTGATGCAATTTCTAAAAAAGGTGAAATTATATTCATTGTTATTTTCCACCTCCTCTCCTCAATTCTCTCTCTATCACATTTCATTAACAATGAGTGTCGTGTTTGCCCACATTGAGTAGGCTTGCTGATTTTAATAGATGCGAATGTTTCAATTACTACAAAGGACACAATGTTGATAATAAAATACCGGCCGTTATACTTCTTGGGTTCCATTAATACTATTTCACTATAACCAAAAACAATATGTCATACTATTTGATTATTTAAATTCAAATTAACTACATTACAAAAATTTACTAAGTTTATGTGCTTTTTAATGTTTTCTTATGTTACCACAATTTGAATTGGTTTACTGTGAGCAGTAGTAGACCTACTTCATCAGCTTTAAAAACACATTTCAACTTATAGTTAAAAAAAATTAATGACATTTATGCAGGGGGTCCACCTAAAACCAAAAATCATGGCAAGGGGTCCATGAGGCAAAAATGTTTGGGAACCACTGGTCTACCGGATGCATTTTGTTTACAGTTCTCGAATAATTATTACTTTGAATGGCATGTCTCCAGTAGCACTCTCACATTTCCTTTCCGCTCTCTCACTCTCTTTCACCCTCCTTCTTTTTCTCTCAAATAAACATATGCCAAATTGTTTCAAAGGAAGCAAACGAATTTTTCTTTATTTCTAAGATTTTTGCGATTGTTCCATAAACTGTAAGTTAGTGTAACTTACTCTTGTGATTACATTATGGTTTATTGGAAAAAAACATAGTGAATGGGATTATATTGTAGGACTTCTTTGATGGATAATAAAGAGGCTTCCAATGAAAACTGTAGTCGAATTGCAATTGAAAAAGTTGCTCTACAAACAGAAATTTACTACAAATGATGAGATGAAATACTAAAAAAAGAAAATATTACAATTGAGTATTTTATTGTACTCAATATTATAATTCTGTTGTATTATTTAACACAAAAATTAGGCAATGAATAAAAACATTTTTCATTTCAATCCTATGTAAAATTTTATTAGCAAACTGAGCTGTTTTACCTGCATCTGGGTGGTGTAACCATAGCGGATTTGAACTTCACATCTTGAAATAACGACCATGTAAATATTAATTACCTATTGCCATAGACGAACATTCAATGTCATCGTCTTTGGTATTTTGCTGTGATTATTATAAAATGCATCAATCAACTTGTCACATTTTAAAATCAGTTTCAATAAATAAATATGTGAACATATACCGTACTATAAAATAAAATACAATTTCATAACGAAATGATCTTAGTATAAAATGAAAATGAGAAAAAAGCAAAATAATAATTATTATTATATAAATCCATCAAATCAAGATTTTTTAATCTTAGTGCACTTTGGATGACATATATTGCACATATTTGGCGGGCCGCTTAGCGCAGTTGATTGGGGCGTCGCAACTTCAGCTTGCTGTCGTTCAGCGCCAGCGGTCGTGGGTTCAAATCGCGCTCCTACGTCTGGCATTTATGCGTTATCATTCACCTCATTTCCCACGCACAAGTCTCGGACTCATGTGGGCATCATCAGCAATTAAAGAATATGCACTTTTAACATTTACTATCGATTTGTGTTACCTACTCTACATTTGTCTGACTGACTACAATTTATCTGACAATACTGACTTCTTCAGCTAATTCGTTCTCTGACTGAATAAAGACACTTTATCTCAATTATTCTATCATGAACTACATGACAATTCGTTGAGAAAATAACTAATAAATGTTTTTCCTACTTTTTTCACTTACTTATGAAACTTGGTTACTGTGCGATACAGTGATTCAGGTTTTTCTGTATATCGACAAATTGGCAAAATTTTCAAATTGAGAACTCTTCTGAAAGTAAATTTAATGATCTGGAACTTCTTTCCTGCAACTTTTATGTGTTAAAGTGAGCATTTATATGATAAATGCAACGAAACATGAAGGTGACTTATTTTTCACAAAGGAGGCAAAAATACCTGATTTTTGAAAATTGATTGTGAATGACCAATTGAACGGATATATTGTTATATAATTATCAATCGACGTAGAATTTCATATTCTTCTATTTCAACTTTTGCAAACTCAGAGAACTCTCTCTTAAAATACCTAGAGTGGATTAAAAAAAACTTCCAGCATTATACCAATTTTTGTCCATCAAAAGAGTGAACAAAATTTGAGTGGGCTCTAGTGTCAAACGAAGGAAACAAATTTTTCTTTATAGAAAATTCTTGCGATTGTTCCATATACTGTATCTTAATCATAAAATATGATTACATTATTGGAGAGCTTACATTGTGAATGGAATTATATTATAGGACTTCTTTTATAGATAACATTTAAATATAGAATTCTAAATATAGAATTCTATTTATAATGTTGCATAGACAACATTGAATTTTGGGGGGTTTTCAAGCAAGGAATAGTAACCCCCCCCCCCCACAACCGAATAGTGGGTTTTTATTCAATCAGAAACTATTTTTTATAATCATGAAATTATTAGGTGTGTCTTTATTGTATGTTTGTTCAAAAAATTGAGGCATAAGTGAACGACATACAAAAATTGAAAGACATACGAGATTCTTTGGAAATAAATAATGTAAAGTATAATTGCAAAAAAATAACTAAAATAATTATTTCAACTTAAGAAGATAATTAAGGAAATTAGAGAGGATATGATTGAATTTGGAGTAACCCTGGGTGAATTGAAAAATAAAAAACAAAATATTGAAAGACATGACCCAACTAATGCTTTGCCTTGCCATTATTAACACAAAAAAAACTCCTTATGATAATGTCATTAATCAATTATTAGTTTTATTATTGTAGAATTCTGTACAATATTAGGTTAAAAATGAAACATGGCACAAAACAATGCACCAAACTACTCATTCCACCCTAAGTGAACAGAGGTCTCAAACTGAACAGGCTCTCTAGCCGTCAGACATATCGGATTATTTTTGTGAATGAAAGATCAGGTATTAGAATATCTGTGGCTCAGGCTTGGAAACTATAATTTGCTTTACTAGATTATGAGTAGCAGAACGACTCTGCCTCCCTCCCAAGAAGGCCTAGTCAGCCCAGGCGAAGAGTGGAGCAGACGTGAGCCGAGAGACTTGGCAACGTTCCAGGGGTATGGAAAGCTACATACTAATCCACCAGAGTGATTCAAAACCGGACCAAACTCGATTGACTTGATTGTAGACTCGTTTGTTTGTTGCCTTGAGTCGGGACTCAAGAATTGGTCAGAGTCACGGTGGCTGGCGCACAGCCTTTTGAAGATAGATCTTGTTTTCACTAATACGAGTAGGCCTATACCTTAATAAAACTTCAAGAAACACTTCTAAGTGGAAATTGTGACTCACGTTATGGCGTGACGGTCGTTTCACTCTGTTGTCAAGAGCAACGTCAGACGACCCACAGTACACTGCTTTGTAGTACGACCAGTGCACTGTGGGTCGTCTGACGATGCACTTGACAAAAGAGTGAAACGGCCGTTACGCCATACATGAGTCACAATTGCACTTGAAAGAGTTTTTTAAAGTTTTATTAATATTTCAACTTCTCTATATAGGCTCAAAAGAATCTCTAAAGGAGCTTGAACCAGGATAAGAGGAGGATTGCAAGAAATGAAGATGGAAAGGAGAGGATTGAATAATCTGAAAAAAGACAGCTTTTGATAAAAATATACAACAGAGCAGAAGAGGGCAGGAAACTCTCAACAATAGAATTAGATTATATTGCGGTCTTGAGACAGCACACAAAACAATAGCTGACAGATATGGACTTTATTCATTTTGTCACTTCTGAGCCTGGAATTCGATTCGAAAAAGGATAACTACGGATAAAACAGATTGGTTGAGATATGAAGATGATGGTAGTTGTAATGCAATAACACGAGTAGTATAAATAGTATATGTTTTACTCGTTTGTACAGTTTATACAGTCCGTTTGTATAGCCCGTTACATCGAGCTACCTTCCATCTAATTAAAATATAACCGTATGTTTTCAGCTTCCTATTCCTCTTTCTTCTAAACGACATTTCATCAAGTTCTTTGAAAGTTTGGTACTAACTAACAGAAGTCAGACATCAAGGATGAATTCTATAATAAGTAACAATATTAAAGAAATAAATTTTAATACATTTACAAAAACTATTTGTGTGCATACTTATTAATATATTTGCTTCAATGAACTAACCTCCCGAAACAAAATATTTCGTTCAATGCATGTATTTAACGTATATATTTACATAATAATGACATTTGATTGATGATAAAAACGCTGTTAACAACTCATAGCATGGGGAGTATAACACAATTTCAGTACAAAAAAGTGGAAACATTCAAGTAAATCTTAAACATTTAGAATTGTAATGATTTAAATAACAAAATAAATCTTATTAAATAAGTTTAATAAATTTTGTTGATAAAAAAAAAATGCAAAAGAAGGAAATAAATTTTTCTTTAACTTGTGCTTTGAATAAATTGTTAGTTCTACAGAAAATGTGAATTTAACCCCATGAAACAGAAATAAACCTTATCCATGGTTTGTGACAATGAATACTATTTCCCCTTTTCCTATTGACTATGTGAGGATTCCAATCCAACTTCATTGTCACTGTATCTTTTCAATAAATTCTTCCATTCTGTCCGGGTAGAGCTCTACGATTGAAAAGCTATCGGCAGTTGTTGAGAATCCTTTTTCATTCTATTGATTCTCTGCAATGAAGTTGCGTGCCATTGGCTGTTGAAACGAATGCTAATGTTGCTGTTGACACACAAAATTTATCAGCTCACCCAAATTGAGCTTCGAAACAGCTTCAATTAACGACTACAAGAGGTTTCCACTCATTGAATAGTTTTTTGTTGTAAAACGCAACTCATTTATTTTGTTTTTTCATTCATTCATTCATTATACATTATTATCTCTCCTGTCAATAGAATCTACTCCAAATTGAATATCTGTAATAAAATCATAACCTCTTGAATATTATATTATTAAATTATTCAATGAATGAAATATTATAATCGACTAAATTTATCATTAAAGGAAGAATGCTGCTACATTTAGGAATTTTTCTTTGTAGCCACAATCAATGGATGTTTCAATTATAAATTCCACAATCAATGGATGTTTCAATTATAAATTGAACCATTGGGTAAATAATATGAATGGAAACAACGATGAAACCATAGTTTGATTCATGAAACGAATATTGTCGAGCCAATTTATTTTTTCATCAGATAGTTTATACAGCATTAACTTTTTATTGTAAATTTAACGACTTTTAGTCAATTTTTAATTGTGAATATATAATATTTGTACTCACTCTTGGCCAAACGTTCTCGAGTCATGAAGAGTGAGTACAAATATTATTTATTCACAATTAATTAAAAATTGACTAAAAGTCGTTAAATTTACAATAAAACGTTAATATTAACAACGCAGATCGTTATGGAACAAGAAATCCAAGAAGATAGTTTATCATTGTGAATTGACGTTCTATAATAGCCAGAATATAAATAAAATCAGGATTCTCTAATCTGTCTGTCCACAGTAGCATTTCAAGAAAGCATTCCACTTGTGCAATCATATTGATTGTACTTATAAGCTATAGAAAATTGAAATAGGTACGATAAAATGCATCAAATAGAATCGTTAAACCAATAAACCTGCCTTGAGAAGAATATCTAAACAGAAACAAAGGCTGTTACAAGAGTTCGATAGCCTGGGAGTGAATTATGAATTGCTTATCGTTAGGGAGTACGTTGGTAACCGAGGCGTGTAATGTACGGTGAGTCGGCCAGTGAGGTCCGATCCCCCGAGGAAACTGTGAGTTATGAGAAGACATGAGATACATGCGATGAGAGGGAAATGGTTCACTTCGCTGCTCATGGAAATCTTACAAGAAAGCTGAGAATCGTTTTTCTTTCGTTGTCGAATGATTGAAGAGTGTTCAGTTATCTCAGAATGAGTAAGTTATCTCATATTCAACAGCTACGGTACTTCCGATAGTGCCGTTGATATTGCAATGGTAAAACTACTAGCAACATCGTTTCTTTGTACAGTGTGCCTCGGTTAATCGAGGTAATGTGGACCGACTGCACATCGGATAGTTAAAAACTCAGATAAACTGGACTCTGCCGTGGTAAAATACAGAAATAAATTAAAATGTGCCCAAATATGTTGTAAAGGCATCGTATTTTATAAATTCAACTATAGCTGGCCCGACGCGCGTTTCTGTGTTTTCATAAAAATTCTCCTTGATTTTATTATTCGCCACCTCCCGCTGAGGTTACATTTCAAATTAGGAAAGAAGTTAGTCCTAGGGCTCTTCCAGCTGATCATAGAGGCCTCCTTCGTTGTTTTCTTAAACACCACCCCTGAATGAAGAAACATTTCAAATTTAAACCTCCTACGACTATAAGGGTAGAAACTAGTATAATTATTTTATTATTCGCCACCTCCCATCCACCTGCATTTCAAATTTCTAGCTGGATTGGTTAACAGATGTCATCAACCCGGCATAATTACATTTCATCATACCCAGTAAATATATATATCATACCCAGTCACATGTTTCTTACATACTGCAAGGCTCCGACTACACGGTACATGCAAAGTCTTTGCGTTTCAGACAGCGTAAATAACGCCGATAAGGGTGTGCCATATGATTGAAAACTGTTGACTTCTATCAGCTGTTCCTTTAAGGATAGATTTCTCCTTTTTCTGTCCTTCAGCGAGGATTTTTTAACTGCCAAACTCCACAGGAACCATCTCGGGACTATTCTACATTGTGCCTGAATATTTCATAAAAATCGGTTCAGCGGTTCCGGAGTCTATAGGGAACATACATGCATACATACAGACAGACATTCATTTTTATAAATATAGATTGACGAAACACACAATTTCGCCGCATATTAGTGCACCTCGGTTTATCCAAAATTCGGTTAATCGGGGCTTGGACAACCAGAGTTTCACTTTAGTGTCGTTCTCGTATTCACTGAAATCTCAAGATTCTTCCATTTTCTCACAATTTCATGAGTTCGAGGATCATTCCAATAATAATCCACACAATATCTTTCAATTGCATAACTTTTTCCATTTTTCCAATCAATTCCATCAGTATAGACAATTGTTTCTCAATTCATAGGATTTGAAAGCTTCAGATGTTCAGGGCAACTTTGCTCCTCTATCCATTGGATCATCGAGTACCGGTCATAGAATTCCCATTCCATTAAATTCTAGAAATGTGAAGCGTTCGCGACGTCCATGCATAGTTGGGAATGTCTTCAAAGTCTAGTCGACTTTTATCTGGGCTGTAGGGAGAATTTGAAGATATTCCCCTCTTTGAAATTGGCAACCGACATTGAAAAAAGTTTTATTTGTGTTTTTATGGGAATGAAAATATTTTCTAGGTGATATCCCCCGAAAAAAATTATGGATTCGTCCCTGCTTATCAGCTATTTTATTCCCTCACGTTATTCGGCTACGAATTCTATGGCTTGCATTCGACTCGCGTTTTACAATTATTAGGATGAATGGGCGAGCATTGTGGTATCATGATAGTGAATGGGTATTCCAGAGTCAGGCAAGGAGAAACCAAGTTCCAGTGGTTGTCTAATCATCTGCTGTGATATTTACACGTACATATTTACATTCATGCTATTTATGAATAAAATTAATATCGTCTGAACTTTAAAATTCCTGTTATCGAACCAAGGCATGCTTTAAATTTATAAGATAACTGTGATTGCTCGATTCGCTGTTTTAGAGTGATAAAACAAAGCTGTAAATACAAGCTGACAGTATCGATTGCTGGGTGATCAGTGGCAGAGGTGTGAAACAAGCGCCAATGCGGACACAATTTATCACATCAGCTTCTGGCCGAGTATAAAACTGTCTAATGGGATCCATCAATCAGCACCATAGTATTTTCTCTGTCTGCGTGCTGTCACACAGAAAACAACGAAGCGACACTTATTTCCGTACACAACGAGTTCGACCGTATAGTACTTGTGTCCAGTCTATTCACAGGACTCCGGTAAGTAAACAACCAAAACTAATTCGTAGCACCATATGCCTAATAAACCTGCGGTAGTTTGGTGTGATATTTTCAAAGCGTGAAAATAAAACTTCCGTTTTTGCTTAAGAAAACCTCAATCTCCGAGATTTATGGCCTGTGCAGGCTTTCCAATCGGAAATTATGCTATTTATGCAATTTAATTATTCATAGTCTCTCTTATACGTTACTGTGTACTGCTGTGCAGGTTATTTCCATGGCGCTAAATGTTATCTAATCCGCTTGAAAAAAAGACTGAAGTAAGCTCTCACTGTTTAATCATAACGTTCAAACTTTCAATAATCTAAATATAAATTTAATCATTTTAATGAAGAGTCTTTTATCAGTCTGCGTAAAGCATTATCAATCAGCTTTGAACACCATTTGGTTATGAAACATAAAATGCACTTTCAATGTTTCAATAATATCCACGCTCAAGGAAGTCTTCATTTAATATATAAAATATGCAGTCAATAGGAAAATATTTTCATCATATTTATCGATTCATCAATCTAATGAAAAAGTAATAAATTTGTCACTCTGTCACTCTTAATTACAACTGTTTCAGTAGTGATGTGAAAATGTATGTTATGATTACTGTATGTTATGGATTACTTAGGATATTTTTCAGGATTTATTAATGCATTTTCTCATGTCGTTCCTGGCTCTTGTTTGTGCAAACTGTTAACAACTACCCCTTCCTCGTCTGGACCCTGCTGGAACGTTTACACTTCAGTAACAATATCTCAATACTTCAAAGTACTGTACTTTATACTTTGTTATTGCGTTGGATATGGATTAGAGCTTACGTTAGCTCTTTGTTCACGTACTGTTTTTAAGTCATCCGAAAAACATCACCTAAACTGAAAATGATGATGATGATTCGTGATATTCATGTAGATATCCAAATTGGCTTCTTTTTTGAATGAGACATTCCAACTGCATAGTTCATAAATTTATAACTTCTAAAATACTAATTTCCTGAAGCACTAGAATAGTGCCTGCGCCATTATTATTATTTCAAATTCGTGCCTGCGCGGGTGACTATTATTTCAAATTCGTTTGAAGCTCGCTCGCAAATACTGTAATGGAGCAACTTGCGCTTCCATTTTGGCGGGAAACTGAAGGCAACCATGCAAATGCTCAATTTGTAACCACAACCGCCTGGAATTGGCCTGGTTCAAAGCACTCGGAGAGGACGATCATATTGCAGGCTCATGTAATAAATACTAATTCCCCCCAGTTGGAAAGTTTGTGTTCACTAATACAATATTATTATAACAAATTCATGCTTTGCCTTATGTCTTTGAGTTCATGTGCATTACTAAAGTTTTTAGTACATAATAACGTGAAAAATGCTGCATCCCTCTTCAAGCGAAGCTTGTGCTGGGCGAGGGTGTTCTCTAAAAGTAATGTAATTTATATAATATACAAAAACAAAATTTATCCATCTACTAAGAATGAAATCTATCTACAAATAAATTTTGGAAAACACGTTGTAGGCTACTTAATTGGTTATTAATTTGTGTTAAAAAATACAATTTTATATTTACAGCAAAATAATAATATACCGTACATTTATATAATATATTCTATTTTAGCTTAACTAATTTGATAATATAGTTGAAGACCTCGTCTAAATAAGCTATAATTGGGCGTCCCAGAGATGTTTACGTTCGCAGTTTCCAATTCAATTGAAAGGGAGCAATGTACGAATAGTTTATACTTTATTAAATACTTCATAAAAACCGCTCTTCAGACTTTAATCTGTTGTGAGAACTGAATAGCTATCGTCTAATAAACTCTTGGTATTGAAAGATATTGTCCAAACCCATGCAAAATGGAAGAATTATTTCTCTTAGAAATGACTTGCCTAGGCAATTAATGTTGTTTTTTTTGTAATTTATTCATTTTTATTTCAGTATTTACCTTTAGAATAAAAATGCTTAAAGCCAAAAGAATCTACTTCTATTAAATGATACTCAAAAATTAAATACTCACGTACTAAAAGTTAGTGTTCACTTTAAAAACTGAATGAAACAATTTTAAATTTAATTTAAGTAACCTTTTGAAGTCGGCGTCAAACTTTTTATAAGCTAAATGGTATATAGAATGTTTTATAAACTTCTAGAATATTATATAGAATGTTTATAAACTTCTAAAATATTACATAGAATGTTTTATAAACTCATTAAATATTTGGTGCCGACTTCAAAATGCTACTTGTATCAAATTTTCAATTTTCTCAGTGAATAATTTATTTTAAACTTTTTCATACGTATTCAATTTTCGAGTATCATTTCATTAAAGTCGGGTTTTTTTTTTGTTTTAATTTATTCATTCAAGCTTTTTAGTTGAATATTCAAATTTTGAAAACGAGAAATTTATGAAATGCTTATCATATGAGTATGATCAATATTACATAATAAATTGAAGAGCCGAAGTAACTAAAAATATAACTATAAGAAAAGTTAATAAACTAAGTAGAATACTACAACTCTTTATTAAACGTAGAATACTGTATCTTTGAAAATTATAATAGCAAAAGACTTCATAATAGTGAAATGGCTTTTGATTCGTCGCTCTAATTTGGTCCTTTTCAGAGTATACCAACTAAATAAACTTATTCCTACGACTATAAAATTATCAATGAATTATATACGAATTTAAATTATTTTTAATGTTCATACAAACAGAAGTATTATATTTTTATTACTCCTAATTCAAATAAATAATAAACCGATAAAACGGAGTATCCAAGGTCGAATTAAATAATAATAATTATAGAACCCGACAGGGCCTTATAGAAATTGTGCCGTGTCCGTCCGTCCGTCCGTCCGTCAGTGCCCTAGTGCTTGAAGGAAGAGTTTATACTTTTGGAACTTGGTTTATAGCTTCTTTGTAGTCCAAGTGAGATCGCTATTGATTTTGGTGTATGAGGGTGTGATATAAAAATAATAATGAGTTAAAAAATATTTTCAAACGGATGGACAGACAACCGCACGATTACAATAAGGCCCTGTCGGGTCCTTAATAAATTGTGTTAATATTCGTTTCTGATCAGTTGGTATTCGTACGTCTGATGGACTTTGACAACTTTCAACTTGTATATTTCACCTGATTGGTCGAAACGAGGCTTGTTCGACACGTGCCCGGCTTTAGATAACCGATTTCGTTTACCCGGCATAATTACATTGAATCATATGATTTCAAAAATCGGGTAAGTGATAACGGCACCGATTATGTGTAAAACTAGCCTAAGACATCTATGAATGCTCCTTTTTGCTTGATATTGGGCTAAGCATTGGGACGATCCTTGCTAAATTCTTCCATTTTAAATAAAATAATGAAATCAGTTTAATAGTTCTCGAGTAAATGATAATAATTATACAAATTTTTAAAAAACGAATTGACAACCTCCTTCTTGTTGGAAGTTGTTAAAAAAGGCTTTCCAGCTTAGTTACATTGGGAAGCATATCGCCGCTCCAAATCAATTTCAATTTTCAATTTTTTTTTATTTATTCACATAGCACATATTTATGTAGAATATACATATTATGTATAATATACATCACGATCTTACAATGAATAATAGAACCCGCATAGACTATAGCGTCTGTGTGCGAAAGCGGTTCTTTCAGTCCTTTTAGATGTATATTGAACTTATATCAACATAAATTCTTATTTATCTAATGACATTACAGAAAATATCAGTTATTGGATACAATACAGTAGAAATAAAGTGAAAATGAAAAAGAATCCACCAGAACACCTGAGCCGGAATGTTATCACTCATAATCCAATCAGAAGAGGAAATACATGCTATCGAGAGTCTACTGGCTACCCTATATTTTAATATGTTGTCCACTGGATTTCAGAGCTCAAACCCCCAAACGCGGACCAGCAACACCCCAGAAACACCAGCCGGGTAAACGAAATCGGTTATCCAAAGCCGGGTACGTGTGGAACAAGCCTCGTTTCGATCAATCAGGTACTGAAAAACAAACTCCACAAGATATGGAAAAATAGAGCTTCAAATTCAAATCAGCGAACTTGAGTGGGTTCCTATTTGTTGATATTCTGGTTGGTAATCACGATGAAAGCTCAATATCGCATAGTCTACTTTGAAGGTGAATACGTGCTGGAACTAGGCTGATATCGCCTAATAAACATCAATCTAAAGGAGAATCTCGTGTACATCAACATGAATTTTCCATGAGTTGTTAGTGCACGATATGCTTTACATCACCATACATCGAGATTGATCACATGGGTAGAGTCAAACATCAGCCGACATAAGTGATATGGCTGAGAGCAGAGGTAATCGTAATGAATAGTAACTAACCATCCACGTCTATACCCCGGAATCAAAGGCCGTTAATTCATCTATTGTAATTTGCTTCCTAGCTCAAAGCGGTTCTCTGTAACTGATTGGCATCACGCATGAATAATCTGGTTAATGGTTAAAGGCTGTCAGAAACAGTTACTGCTTATCATGTTATTACCAATATATAATTAATCTATTGGAAAAATGCACTAATTTTGTTTGTATTTGAATGATCACTCAAAATCGTAAAACAGATACGCTAATTGACTTATAACGTTAAATTTTCAATTTTAACATTAACAATTGAAGCTAAAAATGGTATCCATAGTTATTTTTTATAATAAAATTGTTACCTGCTGAGTAAATTAACTGCGTTCATTTGAAAATTTTATTATCAGTTACAAAAATCATATTCAAATAAAATTATATAATGTAACCCAGTTACAACGTCTTTGCGATTCACAAACTTTATTGAAAACCTACACAAATTTTCTTTTCAAAACTTCTCAAATATTTTGAGATCAATCAACCGAGAATTGATCCATCGAACTTGTTCCAACATCTAGATTCTGAAAATATAATGTAGCGTTTTATTTCTGAAGCCTGGGTTTCCTAGAGCTAGCCCAGTTAATAAATGGTTTTATCTCCCCCGGTGGTTCGGAACCCACCTAAAACTGTAGGTCCAACTCATCAATCGCCATCATCCAATTCATTACCCACGCAAAGGTCTCAGACCTATGTGGGCTTCATCCTCCGAAAAAAAAATTAGTAAAAAGCTGCAACTCCCAGGTGTTAAACCACTACTAGGGGTATATTTTCCAAAAGTCCCCGAAGATGTACCCTCTAAAAATTATATAATTGAATTCAAAAATAAATAATTTTAATTAATTTGCAGTCCCCTAGTCACAAGAGAGTTCCCATGAAAGAGAGTATGAGAGTCATCACAGATACACTAAATCTGAAGCCTACTGTCACAAATCCGGTGATCTTCATACGAACGGAACGGTTTTCATATCTTGATCTACTCTGGCCTTACTTCACTAGAAAATCAGTGCCTTAGCTACTGTACTTTGAGTAGACTACATGTAAGTTATCTGCAGAAGTCACAACATCAACTGAATTACTAGCTAAAAGAGTTGAATCGAGTCTTTTAGAAGAAAAATGAAGAATACTAAACCATTGTGGAAGATACGAACCATTTGAGGTTTCAACTAAGTTGATCCTCTAATAACATATAAATGATTTTTTGTAGCTAATTGAGTGAGTGATCTTCTACATACAGAAAAATGGCGAAGCAACAAAAACTAGCTATTTTAAATTGCGTTGCAGCATCTTGGTAAATTTTATTTAAACTTCTTTTGATTTTTCTTTTTACAATCATTATTCAACCATATTAGAATGATTTCAATTGATCATCCTACCTGTGTACCAGGTGAGTTATACCAGCAACTTAAACCAGCTTCACAGAAATTTGTCCTATAAAGAGAATTTTGTTCAAAAACTTCAATTACAACACTTTTGGTGATTTTTTATCACAAAGCAATGAACCCGCGTTACGCGTCGCAATTGATGGAGATCAAGACGTACGCGCCAATGACGACAGCGGAGAGAGCGGCAGAAGCGACCGATGTCACCGACGCTGGCGTCGGACGCTGACTGAGCGTCGGGACGCCCAGCGTCGTTTCATCAGTTATGCCCCGGCGTCCCGTGCATTGTCATGGCAACCGCATCCCGTTTTGCCACGCCTGTCATGGACGTCTACATAGACAACGACAGCAACATTTCCAGTTATAGTCGGGCTGGGGCAGCGCAGGCCCACGCGGCCCTCTATGCCCTACCTAATGGAACGGAAAAGCACCTGGCGAGAAACGAGTTTTCCCTAGAAACTCGAACCGTCCGTAGCAAATGGTTATGACAGGTGGGAGGTGTGGGGGTAGTGACCTAGTGAGAGTGGGAACGGGTGACCCTAGTCTCACGCACACGCTTCCATTACACTGGACTAGATGCACTTTACCAACCTCCCACAAACTTATTTCGAAGACGAAGAACTCTACGATATAGAAAAAGCTATTCTTTCGCAGCGACTTAAAGAAGACTGTGGAAAAGTTCCACCGTACTGTTGATCATTTATAAAATATTGGTTTTCCGCTCAACTCCACACAAAACAATGCCCCTTTGTTTGGAAAGTACTACTTTGTAGTTGAGAGAACTCTTCTTATAGTTATCAATAATAAATCAATTCCGCATCGTTTTATAAGCAAAGTATAGAATGGCAATAGATAGTTTCTCAATAGATCTTTGAAGCTCTAAAAGGTAACAATAGTTTAAGAGCTGTTGCAAACGATTTCTGTTGCATAAGGTACTCATTAAATTAGAATAAATTTACTTTACTCTATGTAGGGTGAGTTTGACTGAAGTAAATGTGGCAGTAATTATGACATTTTGGATAAAACAGCCTAACTGCAGTACAAAGTTGATCACAAGTTAGTTTGAAGTGACTGACAATTGAATAAACTGACAAATATACATAAACAGAATTTATTAATTTCGAATTCCTTTAATTGCTATTACTTTATACAGAAGACTTCCGCAATGGCGGATTTTGACAACAGCATTGAAAAGCTGATAGGAATCGATGAATGCTACTGTACAAAAATATCAGTCACCACCGGGAATCGAACCACGGACCTCTCAATTGCCGGTTGAGCGCCTTAACCACTAGACCATGGAGACCTTTCTGCACAGGAGCATTCATTTTCAACTTGGCCATATCGGCTCGTATCTCACAAGTTAGTTTGAAGTGACTGACAATTGAATAAACTGACAAATATACATAAACAGAATTTATTAATTTCGAATTCCTTTAATTGCTATTACTTTATACTGAAGACTTCCGCAATGGCGGATATTGACAACAGCATTGAAAAGCTGATAGGAATCGATGAATGCTACTGTACAAAAATATCAGTCACCACCGGGAATCGAACCACGGACCTCTCAATTGCCGGTTGAGCGCCTTAACCACTAGACCATGGAGACCTTACTGCACAGGAGCATTCATTTTCAACTTGGCCATATCGGCTCGTATCTCACAAGTTAGTTTGAAGTGACTGACAATTGAATAAACTGACAAATATACATAAACAGAATTTATTAATTTCGAATTCCTTTAATTGCTATTACTTTATACTGAAGACTTCCGCAATAGCGGATATTGACAACAGCATTGAAAAGCTGATAGGAATCGATTTTCAATGCTGTTGCCAATATCCGCCATTGCGGAAGTCTTCAGTATAAAGTAATAGCAATTAAAGGAATTCGAAATTAATAAATTCTGTTTACAAAGTTGATGTTATTTATTAGCAATAAGGCATTGAATTAAAGCGATTAGAATCTACAGCATTTCTTTTTATTTCGGCTATTATATTAAAAAATTTATGTTTCTCCTGAGAAATGTCGAATACTGTTACATAATGTTGAAAATAATGTTTCAAAAGCTACTAGTTAATTAGGAAATAACTTTCCTGTTATGTGACAAATATAAAACGCAATGCTGACAATATATTAATATAATTATTTTAAAAATTATTATTATTATTATTATTATCATAATTATTATTATTATTATTATTATTATTATTATTATTATTATTATTATTATTATTATTATTATCATTATTATTATAATTATCATTATTATTATTATATGCCAGCAAGAACCAGTCCCTGAACAAGAAAATGGATATGGAAAATCTACAGAAGGATGAAAGAGTAATAGGAAAATCCTTGATCCGAAAACGGATATTGATTACGGAGAACGTGTAAAGTTGGAGAATATTCTAATATAGAGACAGTTATGAGGAAAGGATGCCTTAAATTTTATGGTCAAATCATGAGGCTTCCAGACCATAGACTAACAAAGAGAATTGTAAACTATGTAGCGTTACTTGTCAATGGAGAAGAACGGATACAAAATGTTAAAAAGACCTAGTACTGGACAAAATAGCCAACAAAGAAATTTACAAATTTACAAATTTGAAAAAACTTCAGAATAATACAATAATAATGGGAAGTTATACCTGAGTCTGAGACAAAACCTACAAGAGTTGGAACAAAATGGAGCAAAGAGATTCGCACAAAAAATGAAAAGCTGGTGGGCAAACAAGATGAACAAGTCCAAAAACTTTGGAACTTTACGTCTAATAATTATAATAATTTTATTATTTATACTAAGAATAATAATGAGCCTCAATGCTCATGGCATCAGTTGGTAGCTGATGCCATGAGCATTGAAACTTAGATATTCTCAGTTTAAATGAAATTCAGTAGATTTTGACAACATTCATCTCATCATCATCATCCATA
Organism: Conomelus anceps; assembly: GCA_948455865.1. Taxonomy (NCBI): domain Eukaryota; kingdom Metazoa; phylum Arthropoda; class Insecta; order Hemiptera; family Delphacidae; genus Conomelus; species Conomelus anceps. The sequence continues at coordinate 75,300,002 of OX418217.1, forward strand.
CCATAATGGGCATTATAGTGATGTTATAATATATTAAGAAAAAGTAGAGATGATCATATTTCTCATAAATTCAACCACTAATTTTCTGGCTTTGATGAAAGCTGAATTTTGTTTTGTTTATCATCCTTAATAGATAGTGATATCAATGGAAATATATTACCGTTTAGAGTAACGTCTAATAAATAAGTGTCAAAACGACTCTCAAACCATAAACTACAATCAGTGGCGAATTAATTCTCTGAGCATGCTTAGCAACAAAAAATGGACAAATAAATTATTGCCAAAACTATTGTAACAAGATAATGAAATATCAAATATGCCAGTATTTTATGTTTGACATCACAATCATACATCATGGACGGAATGTGACGCCTCTCTTGAGTCTCTGTCCAACGTATGCTGTGTTGAGTCCACATGCCACTTTAGACAAGTTATAGCTAAAAAATCATGCATGCGCGGATATCCATCTGAATATAGACCCGGTCTTTTACATTCACTGTGCTTGCGGTGTAGAGATCGCATGCCATGGCAGCAGTGGCGTAACGTTTTCCAATTGGGCCCCCCCGCAACCGATTTTCCGGGCCCCTCTCCTCAAAATCATATAAATATCCCCCCTCACCCTTGCCCCACTCCCTGAAAAACTTGCATAATTATTTTGTGGGCAGTTATAATTATGTAAGAACTAAACACCTTTTTATCTATTAAATTCTAAAATTCAATCATGTTTCAAGGGGGCTAGTCTAATGATTTTGGTTGTAGTCTACGGGCTCCTGAAAGATGGAAATAGTTGACAGTTGATTATATTATAAATAATTAATCTTGAAACCTAGAAACCTTGAAATTGATGTCTTCCATAGGATCCACATTCACATCCAGCTTGTTAGCACCTTCGCTCCTTTTCCCAGAAAATGTGTTCTCTCGGAATTCGCCTCGTTTGCAGACACGGACACAGGTTCAATTCTTAATAAAAAGGCATTTTATCTAAATTGCCGCGAAATTACTAAGAGAAAACATTTAAGAAATTTATTCTTAAGAGGCAGAAGAGAGAAAACTTAAACTGCTTATGCAGGGGTGCCCACCCCCCCTAACCCTCATGACGCACCCCCCCTAAATTTAGTACCAACCCCCCCAATAATTTAGCCCCCCCCCCCAAAAAAAAATCGTAAAAACCCCCCCGTATTCTTTCTAAAACTAAAAGAAGATTTTTATAACTATTGAAAAAATTCAAACCCAGTCGATAATATACAAAATGTATGTATATTTCTTGAGTTTCTTCACATAGGTAACATTTATTTGTAAAGGTAAAAACGAAATATCAATGAAATGAATATATGAACTTCTGCTCAATAAACTTAATTGCAAAATAGCAAAAAAAGAATTTGAACCTAAATGATTTTTAAACAATAGAATATTATTACAAATACACAATGTTCAATAAAAATTAAATACCTATAAGTTTATATTCGGTGTACCAATTACATTAAGGTTAAATAATTCTGCAAAGTTGTTCCTTTAAAGGAAGTGAAAACAATGAGTTAATAACTTCATTTGTAAAACACAAAAATTCAAAATACTAAGTCATTTATTGGACAGTAGTTAAACAACAGGTTATTTACTTAGTGTAGTATCTTGGGAGAATTTATGTATGGATGAAGTACATAAAAGGCACACATTTCATGCATAGTTATTTACAACACACAATCGAAAGAAGTGTCTTTCAAAAACAAAATAAAGACATAGTTATGAAAAATTACTGAATTTTTAGTAATTAGTAAGTTTTGCTTTTGCAGTTCTTACCTATTAGTAAGTAGTTATCGTAAAATACATGAAAAACATCAACAGTTTGAAGTCAAACATTTTAAATTTGTAGGCTGTGACCATCTACAAGTTAGCTAGGCACCTTCTAAGCTTGTTAAATCTATCTCTCTAAACCCCACATAGAAGTTTTTGTCTTTGGGATGAGGAAAAAGAAAACCTTTCAATTATTTATTCGTTAGAAATAGACTCACGTACATCTTTTTCTGCAGCTAGAACCATTAGGTTGGACAACCATGAATCTCCAATAGCTGAACTGAGTCTGTTTTTGATAATTTTAAATCGACTTATTGCTCTTTCTGCTGATTAACTATAGTAACTGTTAAGGAGAGTAAAGTTGTATAAACCACTTTCAGAGCACTCGCTTAGCGTCTTGCTAAGTTTGAATAATAACTTCCTGCACAAATCATAAACATAACTATTTTAGCTAACTCATATTCATATATTTTCATTAATTGACATTCTATCTGGTGACTTCGTATTATATTTTTGAATTTTTGTCACGTTAAACACGGTTTCAATCAACTTCACGCCCCCCCCCAAAACGTTTTTTGGAACCCCCCCAAGAATTTCAATGACGCAGTCTGCGTCATAGCCCCCCCTGTGGGCACCCCTGGCTTATGCAGTACGACTTGATCCTATTATAAGAAAAAAATTCAACTGCGTCGGGAGAACTGACACAATTGAACCAAAACTATTATTTATATACTTATACAATAATCACGTAATTTATCCGATATATCATGGGTATAAATATTCCTTCTGAACATTTTTTAAAAATTTACTAGTCGATAAAAAATAGAAATAACAAAAACATGACCGTACAACATCACAATACCATAAACGCAGCATGTTGAAAAATAGAATAGAAATGGAAAAAAATGGCACTCCAAATAATAAAACTCGCGATCACGAACTCAATTAATATACATACGGTTTACTCTAGGCCAATTTACCGGACACGTGTAGGCCTACATGCATCCAACTGGGCGATTCGAAAGAGACTGAATTCAAAATATACTGTATGAAGAAAAATATTGGCTTTGATTTCTACACAACCCTCCACTTTCCATTACTTCGTATATGCTAATATACATTGAGGAATTCTATGGGAAAATAATATTAGTTTCCTCTAATATTTGCACTGTGGAGACCAGCGAACACATAAGACCATTGGTCTTATGGGTTCGTTGGTGGAGACATAGCCGTAATGATTTATAAGTCTAGATAAATTTGTTTGAAGAGTGTTTTGTCCTCGGTATATTTCCTGAAGTCACAACATCCTGCTTCTGAATTCCTTCACTCAAGCTATCTGCGAAATGATAAAGTAAACAGTAAACATTGACCTGACAATATTTAGCCAATTCTTTCTTTCTTCCTTCAGTATTTCAGTTTTATTTCTTTTGAAAAAATATATGTAGTTCAGTCTAGGCACGGGCCATTTCTTGAAAAAATATATTTTCATTCCGGGCCCCCCGCGCCACGGGGTCTACGGGGGTGTACGTTACGCCACTCAGTGACGTAGCCAGGGGGGGGGTCCTGGGGGTCCGGACCCCCCCCCCCTCCGGTCCTAAATTTTATATAATTTCCCATTAAATTAAACGTAAAATAAGACAAAGCACTGACGTTGGTGTTAATTTTCAATGCCAGGAGAGCTAAAAAAGACCGTTCTAGGGCCTCTATTTTTCAAAAAATTTCTGGGGAAGTACCCCCAGACCCACCCCCCATCATCGGTCAATCGACCCCCCCATTTCAAAATCTTGGCTACGTCACTGCGCCAGTAGTAGTTCGTTCTCATTGCATACGTTATCACGCCCGTGGAAGCGGTTTTTGCTGTTTCCCTGAACAATATTAGACAAGACATATGACTTGATTCCAATGATCTTTAAAAACTGTCTTGAAAAGACTTCTGATTTGAATAACAAAACTGTAATAAAAGCTGAAGGTTTTCTTTTTTTCTTAGGAAGAAGTCGAACTCGTTTTTACATCAATGTATTTTCTAAAATATTTTCATTCACAAATATTCTCTTCAACATTCTTTACACAAAATGTTTAGATGTTGCATACTGCGTTAAAAAGGTGACTGAGAGACTGGAAGAAATAAGAGAACATAGTTTCATGAAACAATTTGAGGAAATCAAAGAATTATGAAAATAGCAAAAGTTATTTGCCACTTAAAAAACCCAGGATATAGTTGGATAATGCAGAGAATAAATCAAAGAAAAAGCGTCTGTTCATTGAGATTTTAGACTACCGTATTGATTGATTGAATCATCTTTATTCAACAAATGTACAAATATATTGAATAGTGTCACATAAATTCTAAAATACTTAAGCAAATACATGAATACATATACATAATACTTAAGCAATACATATACATCATATATATATATATATATATATATATATATATATATATATACACATGAATACAAATTAATAAAAAATCACAGCAGCTTCAAATTATCCCTGAACAAAATCCTGAAAGAAGTATAATGACAAGCTTACCAGATAGTTCTTCAGATTCACTCTGAAAATTGTTATCTCTTTTAATAATTTTAAGTTTCTGGGCAGCATTTTTAAATATATATCTCCCATATAATGTTTTCCTTTCAAAAAATTCCAAATTATGTCTGCAAAATTCTTTCCGATCGAGTCTTATAGGCATGTGAAATATTAGCCTACTTCCCTGTTCAAAATCAGGAAATTTTTAAAGTGCATTATTACTGTACTTCAAATATGTATAAATTGACCATAAACTGTTAAAATGCCTAGCTCAGAGAAGACTTGTTTCACAGAGTCATTCCTTTTGATCTTCATAATTATTCTTAGTGCTCTTTTTTGTTGAATTAGTATTTTGTCAAGGTTTCTTTTTGGTGAGCATCCATAAATACACAGACCATAAGCTAAATTAGAATGTATCAGTGCGTGGTAAATTGCTTTTAACGCATTAAGACCACACATATTGGCCTTAGAGCATAGAGGGCCGGGGATATTTTTTACGACATGACAGACATGATTATTCCACGATAAATGTTCATCAATCACTAATCCTAGGAACTTTGTGTTTTCATCTATTCGTACTACATTTTAATTCAATTGAGGAGTGTGGAAACTTTTTTTCTAATTACCTTACAGTAATTAGAAATGGAAATGGGAGTTTTCGGGATCTAAAATGTTGGGTTAAATCAACTTTGACTTAGCTAAGCAAGGTTAGGTTTGGTTTGGTCAGGGGGTGGGGGGTCTTGTTGGGTTGTAAAAGAGCATGGGAGAAAAACATGTGTGTGGGAAAAAATTTCATAATTTTTTTCTAATTAATTATCAGAATTTATTAATTTCGAATTCCTTTAATTGCTATTACTTTAGACTGAAGACTTCCGCAATGGCGGATATTGACAACAGCATTGAAAAGCTGATGGGAATCGATGAATGCTACTGTACAAAAATATCAGTCACCACCGGGAATCGAACCACGGACCTCTCAATTGCCGGTTGAGCGCCTTTTGAGAGGTCCGGCAATTGAGAGGTCCGTGGTTCGATTCCCGGTGGTGACTGATATTTTTGTACAGTAGCATTCATCGATTCCCATCAGCTTTTCAATGCTGTTGTCAATATCCGCCATTGCGGAAGTCTTCAGTCTAAAGTAATAGCAATTAAAGGAATTCGAAATTAATAAATTCTGTTTATGTATATTTGTTAGTTTATTCAATTGTCAGTCACTTCAAACAAACAATTAATTATCATCAGAAATTCGTATTTGATACATGAATTTGAGGAGCCTTGAAAAGCTGAACAAGATGGCACCTTCCAATTTAATTTACCTTGAAGGCTTGGACTTACCTAATTTAGAATGGATTAGGAATGGGTATTTGAATGGGTTAGATTCTTCATGGAGTATTCTGTATACTTTTGTGTACTCTATGACAGCTATCTTGCAGTAGGTACTCTATTACTCTAATGCTCTATGATAGCTAATTTGAGGTTATGTTTATAGGAAATTTAATATTTCCTATGATACTAATATTTCCAATGATAGAAAACACAGGAAATAAGATTGGTAAACAACATGACTTTACTGAATTGATTACACAAATTCAATGAATATGTTGGTAGTAACTATAAACAAACTAAAGTTGTTAAAGGCTGTCAAAGACTTGTCTTCTAAAAGGTTGTGTAATAAACGGTTGAGGTTTCCCTGTAGCTACATCACAGAACACAGTAAGTGGTGATCCAGGAATGAGCACACGTTCCAATGAAAGAGAAGAATTGTCTGGCATTATCTTCTGAAGTTCTTCATCAATTTCTTGAGATTTGACCAATAACTCATAATTGAGGGTTGCATTAACAGCTTCAATACGTGAAAGTGTATCAGCCACAACGTTTTGGGTACCTTTGTCATATTGTATATCCGTTGAAAACTCCGAGATGAATGATAATTGGTTGAGTTGAATTGGTGGAAGTTTTTCACGGTTCTGTTGAAAAGCATAGACTAAAGGCTTGTGGTCTGTGTAGATAGTGAAAGGATGTCCTTCTAAGAGGTGGCGAAAATGCTGCACTGCTGCATAAACAGCAAGTAGCTCACAATAGTATGCTGGCCAGCCACTTTCTTTCAAAGATAAGTTTTTTGGAAAGAAAGCAAGAGGTTGCCATACGCTTTCAACCAGTTGTTGTAAACATGCCCCAACTGAATGGTTAGAAGCATCAGTAAACAAACCAAGTGGTGCACCAATTCAGGGATGGACCAGAAGAGAAGCTGAAGAAATACAGTTTTTGCAGGTTCCAAACGCTACTTCGAGTTCAGATGTCCAACCAATTAATTGGTTGAGAGCCTTTTAAAAGTGGATTACTGATTGCACTATGTAGGGGAGCTTCATACTCAGAAGTGTATGGTATGAATCTCTGATAGAAATTGAGCATACCAAGAAAACAACGGAGCCCTTGAGCGGTTTTTGGTAAAGGATATTCTTGAATCACTTTTACATGGTCCTCAGGTGCTCGAATACCAGCAGCAGATATGGTATATCCAATAAAAGTGATCTCAGAGACCCCAAAGATGCATTTTAGTGGGTTGATGACTAGGCCATACTTTGCAAGACGTTTCAAAACACTTCGAAGGTGATCTTCATGTTCCTCTTTAGAGTGTGAGTAGATGAGAATGTCATCCATATAAACAAAAGAGAAATCCAATCCATGCAAAACTTCATCCATAAATCGTTGGAAGGTTTGTCCAGCATTCCGCAGACCAAATGTCATAAAAGGAAATTCAAAGAGGCCAAACGGAGTGATAATTGCGGTTTTACCGATATCCACGTCAGTGACTGGTATCTGCTGATAAGCCTTGACCAAATCAATTTTTGAAAATATTGTGCATCCATCGATAAAATAAGTAGCATCTTGTATATGGCATACTGGATAATGATCAGGAATTGTTTGAGCATTCAACTTGCAAAAATCGCCACAGGGACGCCAAGAAGAGTCACTTTTCGGTGCTAATTGTAATGGAGATGACCAAGAACTCTCTGAAGGTCGAGTTGTTCCAGCTTTTAACATGTCATCAAATTCCTTGCGAGCAATTTTCAACTTTTCGGGGCATAACCGGCGAACTTTACTTGAAACTGGAGGTCCAGGAGTTGTTCGAATGTGATGGACAGTCTCATGCTTTATATCTTGTGGTAAACCAGGCGGATGAGTTACCCCTGGGAACTCGGAAAGGAGAGGAGAATAAGCAGAGGAATCCGGGATAGTTTTGATGCTGCTCTCTGACAGGCATTGAGGTAAACCTGGAGCTTTAAGTCCGGTGGAGGCATCAATGATATGTTTTGTGCGACAATCTGGTACAAGGTGGTAATGAGAAAGAAAATCCGAACCAATAATTGGTACGTCAATGTCAGCTACGACAAATCTCCATAAAAAATTGCGTTGGAGTCCCAAGTCAAGACTCCGGGTTAGAAATCCATAAGTTTTGATTTTGCTTCCATTTGTGGCACTCAATTCGTAATTTACAGGGGAACACTTTTGTAATTGACGTCGAGGAAAACAGCATAAGTCAGAGCCAGTATCAACTAGAAAATTAATTTTAGAATTTTTATCAGTGACAATAAGATGGCTGTTAGATGAGGGGCAACCAGATGCTGTCTTTACTGATTGCTTTGGTTGTTTCCCGACCAGCTGCACGGTTTGACGCATTTCTTAGCTTTTTCTTGATGATTATCATGGTACCAGCATAGGCCCTCCTTCTGGTTAGCCTTTTCATGTGTATTGGATTTGTCTCTATTTGTAGAGTTATGGCTGGAGCTGCGTGAATGAAAACGATATTGATGTGAGTGAGAAGCCGACAGTTTGGCGACTTGCTTTTGTAAGTCGGAAATTGCTTTTAGTAACTCACTCTCTGTACTTATTCCATGAAACGCTGCATTAACTGAAAAAGTAGGTGTGCATGGTGTAATCTCAATGATCTTGTCAGCTAGTTCTGCTAGTTTATCAAGCGCCAACTCCGGTTGCGATGCAAGAATCGTTTGAACATTTGGCGGGAGACAAGGAAGCCATAATTGACGCAAAAAATTGTCTTGTATGCCGGTCGCATTCGCAAGAGAGCGGAGATGACGAAGAAACTGTGATGGTTTGCAGTCGCCGAGTTCCTCCGCATTGATGAGCTGTCGGACGCGTTGCCCCTCGGATGTGGATAAACGCTCAATAATTTTGTCACATAAGAACGTGTATGGATTGAGCGGAGGAGGGTTTGTGATAACGTCCTCAATTTTGGCTGCAGTGCATTGATCCAATTGAGACACCACATGATGGAATTTGGTTATCTCGTTTACAATGTTGGACAGGGTGAACTGAGACTCAGCTTGAAGAAACCACAAACGAGGTTTGTCCAACCAAAATGGTGGTAATTTTACTGAAACCCGATGCACCTCGTGGTTTTGAATAGGCTGTTGTTGCGGTGGATGCTGGTCGGGTTGATTTGCTTGATGAAAGTTAGCTATCTGAAGCTGCAACTGTGCATTCTACTCCCGCAGCTCAGCAATTTGTTCTCCCATAGTACTCAATTACTTACGTGAATTTGGTGAATTATCTGTAAAAATGTTTGCTTTTATATCACGTCGGGGTCACCAATATAGGAAATTTAATATTTCCTATGATACTAATATTTCCAATGATAGAAAACACAGAAAAAAAGATTGGTAAACAACATGACTTTACTGAATTGATTACACAAATTCAATGAATATGTTGGTGGTAACTATAAACAAACTAAAGTTTTTAATCACATGTGTGTCAACCAGCAGTAGCAGATTATTCACCACATGTTCATGGTCAAGGAGGGGCAGCAGAACCAGAGATATTACACTACTAGAGTGGTTAGGTAATCCACCGTTAAAATTTTTAACCACCATTAAAATTAACCGCCGTTAGTTAACCACTGTTAAATTTTAACCCAAACCGTTAGGTTTGGATGGGTTATGTTAGGTTAGGTTAATCACCGTTAAAATTTAACCACTTTAAAATATAGCCCGAACCATTAGGTTAGGTTAGGTTTAAGTTAATCGCCGTTAAAATTTACCACCGTTAAAATTTACCACCGTTAAAATTTACCACCGTTAAAATATAACTGCCGTTAGTTAACCGCCGTTAAACTGGCCCAGGAACCTCATCTTGCCCTACTAATGATCTACTTAATGATAATATTTTTTATTTCATTAATCATCATTGAAAAGTAGTGTTTGATACATGAAATTGGATCGTCTTGGGAAGCTAAACAAGATGACAGCATTTAATTGTTTAATTATTCAGTTTAATTATTATAGGCTAATTATTTAGTATAATTATAATAATTATTTAGCTTCAATGGTTTAAAACTTCATATTTTTTCGTGATTTTTAACTCCCATGGAAATGGGAATTTTCAGAACCTGTTATATTGGGTGGGTTCAACTTGAGGTTGTCAAGGATGGGTTAGGATTGGGAAAATGAAAAGTTAAAGGAAAAGTAAAAAAGTTGAGGGAAAAGTGGAAAAAGAAAAAAGTTAAAGGAAAACTGCGGCAGAACCGTCAGTTTCCTACTCACGGTGTATAGAATCTTAGGCTTTTAATGTTGCATTAATGTTAACAATCTTTAGCGATAAGCAAACAATGTGTCATACATACTGGAGCCTACTCAAGACGGCTGGAATTCAATCTCAATTCAATTGGTTTTTTAGTTTTTTGCTTGGTCTTGCAATGGGTCCAAAAAGAAAATATACCTGTACGTTTACTGAAAAACTTCAACTTGAGTTTCAGATTCTTAAATGCTATGAAAACAAAAAGATTGTTCGTGTTCACTGTTAAAATTGTAATTCAGAGTTTTCGATAAAACACGTTTGATGAGCAAACATTGACCTGCAATACCGTCAGTAAACTAAAGCTTAAATTTAATGGGTATCTTTGCCTGAAGAAAGGAAGCTCAAGAAAGTAGAAAAAATGGCAAGAAGTATGTGAGATTATGTCTAAATGCAGTAGTATTGAGTACAAAAATATTCAAAAGCTAGAGGAATTTGGGATGTGCTTACACTGGGGTGCCCACCCCCCCTAAGCCTCATGACGCACCCCCCCCTCCTAAATTTATCACCAGACCCCCCCCCAACCATAAATTAGGCACCTCCCCAAGCCTTATGATACACCCCCTTACATTTAGCACCAACCCCCCACCCCCGTAAATTAGGTCCTCCAAAAAGAGTTATAACCAGATTGAGATCGTCTTCGACAAACGAAAATTTAGAATCTTTACTGTTAAAATGCACTCAGAAGCTGATATTTTGAACTCCATAGATCCAGACACCGATAGGGGCGCACCCAGAATTTAGGTTTGGTTGGGGGGCTTACCCGTCCTACCAGGTAAAATTATTTTGTGATGGGGAGGGGGGTAAAATTGGGATTTTTCTGAGCTTTTTTACAAGATTGTGGCCTGATAAAATTCCTTGAGGGGGTTCATTACTTGGAATGTTTAAAGAGTATTAGCAATGGGGAAACAAAATGTGTCTTATTTGTTCAGAGTGTTACAAAAGTTCAAAATGATTCTGCCAGACTGCATAAGCATCTTCTCATGAAGATAAAAAAAAAATTAATGAAGGTCCAGAAACGCTATGTTACAGAAATAAAGAGGGTAAAAGATTGCAGCTAATCCATCATAAATTCAGAAAACTCTAAGGCCTTCAGATAGGTGGTGTAAATTAAACTGAATTAAAATAATATTGGCTAAATATGCTACAAGATCTACTATTAAACATTTTTATGATGCCCACACCATTCTGAGACTTTTGCGTGGGTAATAAAGTGAACGTGAAATGCCAGTCTGAACGCAAATCGAGATTAGCCTACCTAATCTTCGAATTGGTGGGAAATTCTTTTAACAAAAATTTACAAAATGATCATGAAAACACGTTTTTTTATTGTCGGCTTAATGGGAAACTAATTTAATTGGAAATGAATCAAATATTTTCAAATTCTCCTCCAAAACTTGTGAAATCATATTTTTTCAAATTAAATGTGAATGTACCTAACAGTTAAGAACCAGGTCTTAATTTCAGCTGTAGCACACCGGAGCTCTGGTACCTTTTAGGACACCAGAGCGGAGCTCCGGCTATCTAAATCTAATAGAATCATTTATTTTAAACCAGATCTGAACTAACTGGAAATGATTGTTTTTTTTTTTTTAATTTAGGCTGACTAAGTTTTTGACTTTTGTAGCTATAATTTTCATGTTTTTGTCAAAATCGTTTAAAACACCTTATTTTTAAAAACCTGCAACTTATTATTTTGTAATTAGGCCTATATCTGCATTAATAACATGCTCAAATGCATTTAAAATGCACCAATTCAAGTGTAATTTTCAACAATTTCCGGGGAAGGACCCCCAGACCCCAGACCTCAGATTCCATACCACCAGACCCCGGAAACAAATCCGGTACTTCTCAATTAATAAATTAATCCCTCTTAAGAACGATCCCAAAGCTTAGTCGAGTTTTATTAAATTAAAGCTCACAGATTTTGCACAGATGCTTCCATAAGGCTTGAGCCCCAAAGCCCCCCATGTCAAGCCACTAGTTATGAACTTTATTCTACTTAAAAAGTGTGAACACATAAAATGCACCAACACTAATCAGCCTGGAGCACATAATATCTACAGTGAATTTTCTTGAAAATTATCAACAATTTTTTAAGGACCTCGGGTTCTTGGGGGAGGCTTAAGCACCCAAGCCCCCCCTTGGGTGCGCCACTGGACACCTTTATTGATTATATTGGCCACTCCAGCTCCGAATTAAAAATACTACTTCAGGTATGTTTATAATTTCAATCAAAGAACATTATATTTGTGAACATATTTGCTTTTTTTTCTCATCATTTGCAATTCACACTTTGATTATTATATTACAGATCCTCCCCCCCCCCCCCCTAGTCAGTCCTCCCACTGCATTCTGCATTGTGCTGGCGCCCTCTAGCCATGGCCGTCCACCGCCCTAACAAGGGGTCCAGCACGGGCCTGCTATACCCCTGGAATGTACCTGATAAAGTTTGGGAAAGGGTACACATCGACCTGGCTGGCCCAATAGATGGATGCATGTGGCTTGTTGGTATTGATGCACTGTCCAAGTGGGTGGAAGTAGACTGTATGAAGACAACAACTTCTACAGCTATTATTTCACAATTGAGATCCTGGTTCAGTAGATACGGATTGCCAACAGAAATTGTGAATGATAATGGACGACAATTTATATCCAAAGAGATTGAAGATTTCTTCCAAAGAAACTCAATACGCCATATCAAGACAACTCCTTATCATCCAAAAAGTAATGGACTTGTAGAGAGGATGATAAAAACCTTAAAAAGACGATATCGCGTGGAAAAAATAGAGGAAGGAAACCCCATGGCAGCACTACAAAATGTTCTTTTCAGCTACAGAAATTCACCTCAGAAAACAACTGGAAGGACGCCGGCTGAAATGTTCTTAGGTCGAAGAATGCCTGCAATATTTGACAATTTAAAACCCAATATCAGAAAAAAAATGGAGGTTAAACTTTGGAAAGAACAGGTGAAACATGATGGAAAGAAGGCTAGAAGTTTTGAAGAGGGGGAAGATGTATGGATAAAGAATGAGAATAGTAGAGGTTGGTCGGCATGAAGAGTTGTAAAAAAGAATGGTCCATATTCCTACAAAGTTCTCTACGGAACACAATTGAAGAGGAAACATGCGGACCAGATGAGAACACATGAAGGAGCTATTGACGAAAACAGGATTTCATCTATGGTGGACAGCGACCCTAATTAAAGGGAGAAAAGTGTAAGATAGTGGAACTATCATATGTTTTTAGACAGATGTTTATTATTCTTGTTGTTAGTTTGTTTATATCAGATTCCTTTTGGAAATGGAATAAAGCAGTTGTAAAATGATTATCTTCGAAGTTATTTGAATAATCTTATAATAGTTATTTACTACAGACAATCGAAAGAAGCGTCTTTCAAAAACAAAATAAAAACATAGTTAGGCCTATCAAAAATTACTGAATTTTTAGTATTTACTTGGTAAATTTCGCTATAGAAGTTCTTACTTATTAGTAAATAGTTATTGTAAAATACATGAAAAACATCAACAGTTTGAAGTAAAAACTTTAAATTTGTAGGCTGTGACCATCTACGAGTTAGCTAGGCACCTTCTAAGCTTGTTAAATCTATCTCTTAAAACCCTACATAGCAGTTTTTGTCTTTGGGATGAGGAAACAGAAAACTTTTTAATTATTTCTTCGTTAGAAATAGACTCAAGTACATATTTTTCTGAAGCTAGAACCATTAGATTGGATTGGACAACCATGAGAGTAGTTACAAAATGAGTCTTTTGGCGCACCGAGCTGGCGCAACCTTGACCCTTGACCTTTGACCTTGACCTTGACCTTGACCCCGACCTTGACCTTCACCTTGACCCCGACCTTGACTCCGACCCCGACCTCAGACCGGAAGTCAAACCAGAAGTAACATAGCAGACTGGAAGTCAAACCCCCCTCGCCCTAAAAGTGACCCCCCCTCACCCAAAAAGTGACCCCCCTCGCCCTAAAAGTGACCCCCCTCACCCTAAAAGTGACCCCCCTTACCCTAAAAGTGACCCCCCTCTCTCTAAAAGTGACCCCCCTTGCTCTAAAAGTGACCCCTCTCACCCTAAATGTGACCCCCCCTCACCCTAAAAGTGACACCCCTCACTATAAAAGTGACCCACCACACCCTAAAAGTGCCCTCCCTCACCCTGACAGTGACCCCATTCGCTCTAAAAGTGACCCCCCTTGCCCTAAAAGTGACCCCCCTCATCCCTAAAAGTGACCCCCCTCACCCTAAAAGTGACCCCCCTCACCCTAAAAGTGACCCCTCTCACCCTAAAAGTGACCCTCCACACCCTAAAAGTGGCCCCCTCATCCTAAAAACGGTTCCCCACTCTCCCAAAAGTTGGGGGTGGGGGAGATCCGGTTACCAAGTATATATATGGTGGACATCTGGCTGGTAGATTCATTGTATCTCAGCAAACGACTGCTAGCTCCTACAGTGAATCCAGCTAAAGACTCAAATCAATAACAGTAAGTACTTGTTTCTTTACTAATGAATATCCCTTAATTGCTGTAGTGTATAAACCTTCCCTCCAAATATTCCATAGCTATTGCATGAAATCCAACCTCAAATGGCTAACCATGATATCATCCAATACTATTGCATGAAATCTAACCTCAAATGGCTGACCATGATATCATCCAATAATATGTAGTCTACTGCATGAAATCTAACATCAAAATGGCTGACCCATTGTTTCACAATGCTGACTGCAAGATTATGCTAATACCTGTTCATTTTCAATTACAGATGTCATCCACTAATGCTGCTGCTGATGCCATCTACAACACAATTGCAGCCCAAAAGCCACTAGACCACATATCCATGAAAGATCTCCAGCCAGGGTTCCCATACCAAATGGTCAGCGCAGAGAGAGTCACTAAAAAATACGGTGAGAAGGTAGCTGTCACACTGGATTCCAAGAACACACACATGCGGGTTATACTACCAGAGTCGTACAGCAGGACAACCTCCAAATTCGTCCCTGCTGGTGGAACTGTCAACATGAAATCATATAAATTTATGTGCCATCCTGATGGGAAAACCCATAGAATCCAATTGATTAAAGAATAATGAATCTCTCTCTATGTATTGTGAAATAAAAATGTGACATCTGCAACTGATTTGTTATTCATTCTCCCCTATCCTAGTATCAGTAGTCACACCTAGTGTCCACTTATGCCTAAAAGTGTTCATCAAGTGCTCACCTAGTGTTCACCTAGTGCTCACCTAGTGATCACCAGTGTTCACCAAGTGTTCACCTAGTGCTCACATAGGCTTAAAAGTGTACACCAAGTGTTCACCTAGATCTCACTTAGGCTTAAAAGTGTACACCTTGTGTCCACTTATGCCTAAAAGTGTTCATCAAGTGCTCACCTAGTGTTCACCTAGTGCTCACCTAGTGATCACCAGTGTTCACCAAGTGTTCACCTAGTGCTCACATAGGCTTAAAAGTGTACACCAAGTGTTCACCTAGATCTCACTTAGGCTTAAAAGTGTACACCTTGTGTCCACTTATGCCTAAAAGTGTTCACCAAGTGTTCACCCAGTGTTCACCTATTGCTCACCTAGTGTTCACCTAGTGTTCACTTAGGCTTAAAAGTGTACACCAAGTGTTCACCTAGTGCATACACAGCTGCACTGTTGCTTCATGGAAATAGGTTGAAAAGAAAAGTATACTTTACAATACATTGTTTATTAACATAAACAATCGCAAGTATGAAACAATACATAGAAATTGGCTACAATATTGCCCCTTTCAAAGTCTCTGGTAACACCATAGGTCTCTGCCGACCTATTAAGAGATTCCTTTACATGGCCCACACCATCAGTCACATCGCCTGGTGGCCATAATCTAGGATGTTGCTCAGCTTTACAAATTGATACCAGTAGAGCAGGATCGCCTGATTGACCATCCTCAATCCTAATGCATCTGACACGTCCATCCATAGAGTTGTAGTCAAAGCCAGCAAATGTAATCCTTCTTCTGCCAATCAAAGATAGACTCTGGTTACCACACTCAAAGTCACACCACCAAGTCTCATCACTGTTGTTGAAATCAATCTCCAGCTTAACATCCTTGCTCCTCCATCCAGGCACTGAACGCAAGTCCATTATGGCTACCAAGCTATACTTCAACTTGTATACTGATGTCAATGGAGTTCTACAATTGTCAAATATGACTGCTACCTTGAACGGCAGTGTAGTGATACTGGCCATTGTTGTAGACTGAATGATGCTCAGTGAGACTCAGCTACTTCTTATATACTAGGAGAGCAGGTGGTGGAGGAGTAAATGATGATGCAATATTCACATTTCATTCTTTATTGATAAAAACAAACTTCGACAAAAATGTCTATCTTTTTGTAATGCCTGCATAATCCAATTGTGCAGGATGTTTACTACATTGAGTGCACAAAATGGCGGTACATCTAAGCGTCCTCTTCTTCCATTGTCACCAGCCAGCTTCATCTTCACAGTCTCCAAGAAGTCGAGCAGGTAATGTTCCGGGCAGTAGACTGTAGTAGTCTTCATCAGCACCTCCAAGTTGGGCGTCTCATGAAAGAGGTAGGGCCAACTCAGGTCCACATACTCCACATTCTCCTTGTTGTCCAGCTGCAGTAGTGTTTCCAGCAGGGAAATCTTCTCATATCTGTAGACCAAGATCTTGATTGGTCGTCCCAAGTCACTGTTCTCATGCAGTCATCTTCCAACTGTGTCACATACAATTTGCTTCAAGGCCGAATATGAGAGATGTGTTTGGCTGGCTCCATTGCCCGACCATCTCAGTCCATGTTTAGCTCTTCGTAATTGATTGTTATCAATCAATATGCTTGTTTTTAGCAAAATGTCTGGGTATGGTGACTTGAAAAAATAGTGGTGTGTCAACACATGATGCTCATTGTCACGTTCCAATATTGCCATCTCCTTGACAATAAACTGGTTATTCAATCCCTCAAAGCCTTGAAAGTCCATCAGGTAGATTGGTAGTGGTCCAAAAAGTTCTGTAGCCCTGCTTGGCATGATGCCATCATTGTCATCATCATCAGTGGAAGCCTGGTTGAGGTCGGTTGTACTTGTAGAAGCATCCTTCATCAATGATTTCTTGTGTTGAGTGTAGTAGCCTAGGCAGCAGCCCACAACATCCTCTCCATCGCTGGGTGGCAACTGCCCCTCCTCCTCCTCTTCCTCCTCCAAAAAGTGAAGAACTCTCCTGGACATGATGTATGCTTCACTCAATGCTTCATGCAACTATGACCATCCTGCTGCTTGTCGACCACCTTTATATCCTCCACTGCTATCCCCCTCTCTCTCTAGACCAATTGAACAAGACCAGTCATTGGCTGATACTCCTTAACCACTTCATGTATCAGCAGACAATAGGCATGTGTATTTCCTGGAATGTTCTCACTTGCTTCAAACTCAACTCTGATGTCAATGCTTCCCATCTTGTGCGATTCGTTTTGACGTGAACAGTCAATGGGAAACAGTAACATCTTACCATCCCGCACAGCCTGTTTCTCAAAAAGTGGGTTGCTTGCTCGAGCATCATCATGATTGTAGACTCCATTAAAAGCTGCATACATATTGTACACTTGGTTATCATCACCATTGATGCTTTCATACGGATAGTACTTGTTGTTCAAGAACACTCGAATGTCTTTCATTTTGCACATGTCAAAGTATGAGCTATTTACAGTAGCTGCTCCTCTTCTTCCAGTCTGCAGTCCAATCACAATGTATCTTGGCTTCTCCAGCTGAGTAGTTGATTTGACAGTCCATGTATGTTTTGTGGTCTGTGGCAAAGATGGGTACTCGTACAGTTCCCAATGTCAGAATGGCATTGAGATGGGCGTGTTGTTTTGCACCAGTCTCAGCAGACGCAATTTTTCCTCATCAGACACCTCTACATAGGGCATCCTCCACACCAGTTTCTCAATTGTGACCTTGCCTGCTGCATTCAAACAGTCTAAAGTGTCAGCACTGCATCTCAGCACCAGCTCCTGTTTCACATTCAGCATAATCTGTCTATAGTCCTCGGCAAATCCCAGCAGATATCTAAGTGGCACATTCATGATGGTTGTGTTGGTACCATCAGAATCAAACGTGCCAAACCCTGCCTTGGCATCATACCTGTAGCCAGCTCCATCCATCTTGTGTTGTTCTTCTCATTCAAAGGTCATGGCATTCTTCATCAGGCTGGTGATTCCGGGGCTATGTATGCTGTCCACTACAACTCCATTGATCTCATAGCGTATCTCAGAAAACACGTGGCCAAAGAATCCAGAGACACAAGGTGAGCCTCCCAAGGTTGTATTTAAGGCATTGGTCACCTTGTACTCCATGTGCAGATAGCTCTCTGATGGCAGTGTATAGATGTCCTGCTGCTGAATTGATATCTGAATCTCATCGTTGGCACCAAAGCCTGTAGTATATGGTGCATGAGAATGATATTCATAGCCAATGATGCTATTGTCTGCTGAAGGACCATGTCCTGTCACATCCAATACTCCCATTTTTCAGTGTTGTTGTCGTCTTCCTCCTCTTCTAACTTGATACCTTTCTTCTGCAGATATTTGATGCTGCTTGATGTTAACTCCACAGAGTCCAATGGTCGAATGACATCTTTCACAAATGGCACCCTATTAATAGACTCTTGTTCTACCCCCATGGGGGACATTGCTGCTTCCACATCCAATCCATGATTCCACTTGCCAAATAATAGCACCATCACTTGGGTTGTTGTCGCAAATGTAAGGTAATGTTTATTGGCTCCTCTCTAAAGTTCACCAGACGTCCGTTCTCATCAACAATCTCCAATGTAATGTTACCAATCTGCTTGGTATCCACTGGTAAATTAGCCCAGGCAATGAATGTTTTGTGTCGTAACAAATTAGGGGAAAGCTGAATTTTTGCAGGATGTTAGTATACATAGTACTTACTCAAAAAAACCAAAGTCCCGACCCCCACCCCGCTTGCTTCCCCCACCTCCCCCCTATCAACATTGCAAGAGCAGTACTTCAGTTAAAGGCTTATAACTCGGAAACTAATTAAGGTATCGTTGTGATTCTCATCTCATTTAATACTCAAAACTATTCTCTAAAAAATATGTCATATACATTTTCTATGTAGATAGCCTAGTTTTTCAGTAAAAATATAATTTATAGAAAAAAAATGTCACCACGAACCACAAAAATCTACTTCAACTGATCATATCTTTTTTAATATCGCGTTATTGGTTGTGCTCTTCCTTACAAAACTTATAGACAATTTAATAAGCTTAAAAATGATGTGTCTATTAATTACTATAGTTCAAGTTATGGCGTCATAGTGAGTGATGAAATAGTAGCGGACACCGCATCGCCGAACCCTACAGTACTGTGTATTCCATGGCGCTTGGCTATCCAGCCCAATCCAATAAACAATTATTGTCAGGCAAGCAAGACTATATATGCCAATCAATAGTACACGTTTAAAAGTACATTTTCCGGAAAGTCTCCAAAAGTCCCCCCTCAACTTTTCCCCCAAGCCCCCTCAAAGCTGAAAATGTTTCTAATTATTGGAAATTCGATATCTCTGTAACTAACTATCCAACAGAGTTGATTCTTCTTCCATAATATCAGTCATATAATGTTCTGCAATAAATGTGCTGTTCACTTTGCCGGTAAACCTGATAGTTTCTTTTATAAAAATTGAAATATCTTCAAAAGAGAATTCTATCAACTAGATTTTTCATTATTTAGGGGGACATTTTTGTATGTCAATTTACAGAAAATAGCGTTAAATAGAAGTTATAGAACTTATTTTTATAAATCCAAAGATGTGTATAACAGCATACTGACGATCAGAGATGACGATTTGATAGGATGAGTGGTGTAGAGGGGGTACCCCTTTGCTAACTTTACTTCTGTCACACTTTACCTTTATGTTCTCAGCTCTTCGAGTCTATTTCAATTCATATGTAAAATGTCACATTTGACCGATAATTTGGAATTCTAATTAAAAGGCTTCCTTATACTACATTATTTTGTAAAATGATGATTTATCATTATAAATAGTTATAGCTTGTAAACTACTGAAGAATAAATCGCAAAATTTATCTCAAACTGTAGGTATCATCTTTTTCTTTCATACCCTCAGTAAGAGAACTGCTGAAAACACGTTTTAAATCAAGCTGAACAATTTTATATGTAGCAAAAATTTTGGTAATTTTCCAGGTTTTCCGATATTACAGCCACACCATGTGTCGAACATGAAATAAACAGGATACCTTTCTTGTGGACAATACAATTACCCAAAACTGGGTACCAACTGCAGGCTTGCAGCATGAATAGAAAGTTTCAATCATTCATAAAGTTGAAATTTCAATTTTTTCATAATCTTTCAACATTTTGAATTACAATAACTCAAAATTCATGCATGATACAAAGATGCCACTGGTATGTTTCAGGGAATTGTATTCTCTAAAATAACTGTGTCCTTTACATTTTTTGTCCAACACATTGTATGACTGACTGTACTATCGGGAAAATCTACATATAGAATTGTTTAGTTTGATTTAAAATGTGTTTTCAGTGGTTCTCTTACTAAGGATATGACAGGAAAAGGTGTTGCCTACAATTTGAGACGAATTTTGCAATTCGTTCTTCAGTAGTTTACGAGTTATGAACTATTTATAATGAAAATCGTCATTTTCCAAGTACACTTTAGGGCGGTAATGGGCAAACTACGGCCCGTGAGCTAGCCCGGAACATGATTTCGAGTGAAGACTAAAATCACACATGCAAATTAAGTTATAAGAAATATATGAAATATAATATAAAAAATTTATTTTTCTTTGCTAAATTAGGATAACGGTTATTTATTCATTTATCTTTTCGATTTCGCAATACAATATTATCGCATCTCAGTTTGCTCTCAGTGTTTAGATATGAGTTAACTTACTAAAGAGTTGAGCTACCGCTTACAACGTAAAATCGACAGGGAAGGAAGAAAGACTCAAATTGCAATTACTGTATTATGACGATATAGGTCTAATTCTTGTTCATTGTTTCAAGAGGTTTCCTGCCTCTGTTGTCATTGGATGAAGTTTTCATAATTTGTTGAAACGAATAGATGCGAAGGTCCAACTGGAATGTTTAGTCTCAATGAAGTTGTGACATCACTTTTATCCAGAACAAAAAAGAAGTTGAGCTTTTAGAGTAAATAGTGAAATATACCAGACATCAGTATAACTACCGAAACATTAAAAAAAAACTTTACTTGTTTTCAAACTGAATATAAAAGTGAAATTAAATGTAAAAGGCCATCTATGAATAGCATGATTGTTAGTGAG
This sequence comes from Conomelus anceps, assembly GCA_948455865.1. Taxonomy (NCBI): domain Eukaryota; kingdom Metazoa; phylum Arthropoda; class Insecta; order Hemiptera; family Delphacidae; genus Conomelus; species Conomelus anceps. The sequence goes on from OX418217.1 coordinate 75,321,283, forward strand.
ACATTCAAATGATATGAGCACTAAATGAACTTCATACTCTAATGTGCGTCAAAATGAGTAAAATGATGTCTAGAGCTGCTGAAATTACTGCTTTTAAACACTAATTTACCAAAACCAATGTGGAGAAGTACCCCCTGACACTTTTGCTTTGATAAGATGGGTTACAAATCAGATTACTTCTAAAGCTAATCTCAGTTGGATTACCGCATCCCTTAGTGAGTTAAACAAGAGTCTTTCTACTACATCTTTAGTTATTTAGGATAATATTCATTGAGACTTGAATTGATGATTGAAATGTAAAAAATGAGTACTAATCAATTTTTTGACCAGCCCACATAATTTCTCATTTCATCTAGCCCCCTCCTTCAAAAGTGTGTCCATGTCTGATATAGGGGGGAGCCTATACTGCCCTTTCAAGTAGAATTCCAAATTATCTGTCAAATGTGGCCTCAAAGAGCAGAGAAAATAAAGGTAAAGTGCGACAAACCGTTCCTGAGAGAAGGGCCCAAAAATGTTAGCAAAGAAGCACCCCCCCCCCCCTCGACACCACTCATCCTATCAAATCGTCATCTCTAATCGTCAGTATGCTGGTATACAAATCTTTGGATTCATAAAAATAAGTTCTATAACTTCTATTTAACGCTATTTTCTGTAAATTGACATACAAAAATGTCCCCCTAAATAATGAAAAATCTACTCGTGGCGTGTCTGAAACCGTGACGAGGGGAAGGAGGAAAGGATATAGGCAGTCTGGAACCGCACTAGGACCTCGTTGCGTGTCTGTAACCGCACGAGAGGATGAAGGAAGGGGTGTATGCAGTCTGAAACCGCAAGGGTACTCGTGGCGTGTCTGAAACCGCGACGAGGGGATGGAGGAAAGGATATAGGCAGTCTGGAACCGCACTAGGGGCTCGCTGCGAGTCTGTAACCGCGCGAGAGGATGTGTAGGAGTTGGTGGGTTTGAGGATAGAGGACCGAACGTTCGCAGTCTGAAACCGCTCAGTTCGGGGGCAGTACTCTTCGCTGGTCTGAAACCGCTCTGAGAAGGAGGAGGAAAGGATATTTGCAGTCTGAAACCGCAAGGGGACCCGTGCGTGTCTGTAACCGCACGAGAGGATGTTAAGGAGTTGGTGGGTGTGAGGGTAGAGGACCGAACGTTCGCAGTCTGAAACCGCTCAGTTCGGGGGCAGTACTCTTCGCTGGTCTGAAACCGCTCTGAGAAGGAGGAGGAAAGGATATTTGCAGTCTGAAACCGCAAGGGGACCCGTGCGTGTCTGTAACCGCACGAGAGGATGGAAAGAGCGTATGCAGTCAGTAACCGCAAGGCTCGGGAAGGGTGTGGGAGGAATAGGTGGAAAGACAGGGGACTTATAGTGACAGGGGTAGCCGTCCTAACTAGGTATTTGGGTTAAGTGGCCCTCGAGTGGACTCACTTGGAATACTATTAGAACAAGCTACAAGCCGGCCACAGTTGAAGTCCCCTGAATCCATCAGCACTGGCCGTTTTATAGGCCCGAGTGTAGGCAAAGTGTAATTAATTGGGAGATGGTAGATTACAGGACCACCGGCGCGCCGAAAATGCGCGTACGGTACCATCTCACCACCCCCCTTATTACCCCGCCGCTGCTCCACTGTCGAGCGTCGCTCACTCACTTTTACGAAATTAACGATATTAATTTCATATTTCCTGCCGTCACAAATCACTTTGTGACATTGTATAATAATTGAAAGTCTAGAAAAACAAAATAAACAAAAAAATAATTTGATATAAACCCCTAATAAAAGCTAAAATTAGCTTCATAGGGTAGCCACCAGAATACAGATGATTGAATTTACTATTCTAATACTATTCTCACAATATATGTATAAATTATGCTTGTATCTGTATACTGTACTTATATTATTGATTTTGTCATGTAAAAGTGAGATAATAAAAAATAAAGAAAGAAAAAAGAAAGAAAGATTATTATTATTATTATTATTATTATTATTATTATTATTATTATCATCATCATCATCATCATCATCATCATCATCATCATTATTATTATTATTATTATTATTATTATTATTATTATTATTATTATTATTATTATTATTATTATTATTATTATTATTATTATTGTTATTATTATTATTATTTAGGACTATGTAACCGATATCATAACCTAATTGGCTGGTAGTAAGTAATTCATATGGGTCATTGACCAAGTATGAATTTACTATATATTTCAAAGAAATTTTTGTTCTCTAAAACTGATGTGCTCCAATGTTCAAAATTTCACTATTTTCACTTTTACTATTACTATTCTTACTACTTTTTTTCACCTTTAATTTTATTGTTTTTTCCCTTTAAATATTTTATAAGTTTACTTTTTCTTGCCATCTTATTCATTTCCTCATTACACTCTCTTATCTCTTTTTTTTAATAAATAACATAATAACATGCATATTATATAGGCTACATGTATCTATACATATCTTCACTAATTTTTTTCCTCTTTTATTTATTATTATTATTAATCCCTCCCTATTTTCCCCCATTTTGTTTTCCTATGTGCCTAGGAACTTTCGTGTTATTGAGCATGTGTCCAGTACAATTGACTTTTGAAGAGCAATGTAGATGTTAGGTGGCAGACCAAGATCAGAGATATACTAGTGAAGAGACTTCGAAATTACAGCAGTTGAAGAAATCACTATGGGCACTGTGAAAACTTGATTTTGATGCCACATTTGTCTGATTTCTTCTGACAAAGGCTGATACTTAACAATTTTCTCTGAAATTTTCTTCTGTAAATTGTTAGTATTTGGAACAGCTATGTCGATCAGGAATGTTCTCTTCAATGCCTTGTCAATGAGTGTAATATTCGGTCTATTGTGCTGTATTGTCCTGTCAGTTATTATATCTCTATTCCAGTATACCTTTATTTTGTCATTTTCCATAACTGCATTTGGTTTGTACTTGTAATAAGGTTCACTTGATTTGGTTAATTTGTATTTTTTCATTATTTCTTGATGAACTATTTTACATTTATTGTCATGTCTCTGTACTTAATCTGTTGCAGCTAATGATGAACAGCCACTGGTGATATGATCAATTGTTTCTTGTGCCTTATTACAAAGCCTGCATGAATCAGTAGCTACTGTAGTAGCTAAGTATATAGCTTAAGTCTATACTTCCGTATATACTTAACTTATACTTCCGTATAGCTTAAGTATATATAATTACGTGTATTTATGATCTGATCCTGGATTTCTATATCATGAATCCCTCAGTCTCCACAAAGAGATTGCCATTCGTTAACCAAAAGTTGGATGCCACACTATCCATTTCAGGCTGAGATATGTAATTTATATGTTTACCATGGAGTGTTTTCTGCTTCCAAGCGATTTTCTTATTACCAAATGTCTGGACTTTTAATTGCGGCTCAAACGTGCTGTTATTGAGTTTCAATGGTGTACCTGAAGCTTGTAGTTTTAGTAAAGCATTGTACAAATGTACCAACTCAGCTTTCCATTGAAAATACTTGCGCATGACATTTATCTGCTTGTAGCACATAGGTATTCTTAATATCAATCACACCCCTTCCACCTTCTTTCCTAGGCAGAGAAAATCTTTCAACAGCCGAATGAATGTGATAAGCTCCATATTTACTAAAAGTTGTCCTGGTGAGGGTATTGAGTGCTTCCAAGTCCATATCAGTCCAGTTAATTATCCCAAATGAGTAAGTCAAGATTGGAACGGCATATGAGTTTATTTCCTTAACTTTATTCCTAACAGATAATTCTGATTTCAAAATCATCCTCAAACGATAAAAATACCTAGCCTACAAGTCGATCTTTATTTTAGAGTGACAGGTACCAACACCCTGATGATGATTATTATTATTATTATACCCTGATGATATCCAAGGTACTTGAATGTTTCATCAGGACTCATATGCTCAATCAACTAGTTGCTGGATGTTATGATGGCTGCTCAGTTGTCTGCTTACACCCCTTTATGGAATTGATTTTACATTTCTTAACACCAAATCTCATTTTTATATATTGACTGAAGTCATCAGTGGTCTTTAGTAAATACTCCAACTCATGATGTGTTGAAGCATACAATTTCATCAACACAAAAAAGATGTGAAAATATATGTGAATCCTTATTTGGTGCTATGATTTTATATCCATACTCAGTATTGTTTAGGAGATTTGACAATGGATTCAAAGCAATACAAAACCACAATGGACTTGGAGAATCACCTTGGAAAATACCCCAAGCTAAGGGAATTGATTTTGACTTGATTGTGCCTCCCATGCAAAGCATTGTTTTCCATCTGGACATCACACATTGCAAAAACTCAACCAGCTTAATGTTGACTCTGTAAAGCTTCAAGACAAGAGTGTGGGACACTATCAAACGCCTTCTGATAATCAATATATGCAACATGCAAAGATCTTGACTTTTCCCTGGCATTTGCAATAATCTCTCCATCAACTATCAGCTGCGCCTGACACCCTCTTGACTGCTTACAACATCCCTTCTGCTCCTCACACATCAATGGTTCTATGTGACTGTTAAGTTTATCAGTTATGATTGATGTTAGCAGCTTGTAGATTGTAGATAGACATGTAATTGGTCTGAAGAAAGCTGGGTCAGTGCAATCCTCACTTTTTGGCATCAAGTATGTAATACCACAAGACAGATGTTCTGGCATATTCTCAGGAGACTGAATATATTGATTGAATAGCAATACTAATGCCTTATGGAGGAATGATTTGATTCAAAAGTTTTGTATTCTATCTGGACCTGGAGCTTTCCAACTAAGTGTTTTTTATACTGCCTTTTTGAAATCATCCACTGTAATGACAATTTGTGGCATTTCCACAAAATTTCTATGATGGTCCAGCTCTTGTTGAATCCATGGAGCTCTTTCATTGTGATCTACTTTATTGGATCATATATTTGACCAAAAGTGCTCTACCTTTTTATTATTATTATATTTTTTATTAATATTATTATTTGCATTATCATTATTTAATACAAACAAGCACTTAATATTGGTAGCCTAGATATATTCTTGTAGAAAAGAAATACATCCAAAACAAATTCAAAACAAACTTGTTCAACATTTATTCATTTATAATATAACATATTATTTCATACTCCTTTTTTACTCTCTGGAAAAATACCGGGATTGGAGTTAGAAAAATATAGTAAGCCTATCTATAGGTGTGGACATCTACTTTATCGCCTTTTTTATGCAATGTATGGATTAATGCAGTTTTCCATTATTCTGGAATTGGCTCACCCTTCCAGATTTTAGTCAACAATTCTGTCAACTTGAACTTACCAATTGACTCTATCGCCTGCATTTTTCCACACTTCAAAATTAATTGAGTCTTCTCCAGGTGCTTTGATATTTCTTAAGGATTTTATGTTATTTAGCTATATTTCTCTTTTGGAAGGGGGCTTAGAATATGGCTTCATTTGTGGTTTAGCTACTGCTGGGAATGTTTCTATAGGCCTTTCACAGTTCAATAATTTATTGAAATAGTCTGCAAGTATTTTGCAATTGGCTTGATCATTGAAAGCCATTTTACCACTGCTATCTCTAAAATGTAGACTTGGTGGATTGTAGATGGTAAAATTTCTTTTGAAGGTTTGGTAGGAATCACTAACATTATTCTTCTTGAAATTTTGTTGTATTTGCTCCAATTGATCTTTCTCATATTTCTTCTCTATTCCTCAGATTACCCTAGCAACTAATTTCCCAGTTTGTAGGAATTCATTTCTGTTGGCATCAGTCTTGTTTGAATTCCACTTGATCCATGCTTTTGTGTTCTTTGGATCTTTGCTATTTCCCTTGCATTGTTTAATATAAAATTTCACATTTGATACCAATTCTCCATTTTCTTATGGAAGCCATTCTTTAATTTCTCAATATCAAATCTCTCAATATGCTTCCCATGGGGAATTCTCCTGGTATTTTTAGGGATGAATTCCATTTTAATTTTTGTTAAATAATGATCGGAATCTCTGTTAATTCCCTTATGAACTTTGATGTCTTGTATTTCTTCTCTAGACCTTTTAGAAATTGATACATGATCAAATTGAAACTCTCCCAATCTTGGATTCGGAGGGACCCATGTTCTCTTTTGGCTTGTTTTTTTCTTGAATGCAGTGGATCTTATCACCAAATTGAGGCTTTTGCATAATTCAATTAATCTCTTTCCATTTTTGTTTGTCTTTTTGCGAACTGGATACTATTTCTTTGTACTCTGGTTCTTTAACAACCTGTGCATTAAATCGCCAAGTAGGATTGTTGAACGATTTTCCAAAAAATTAAGCAAGATTGATATTTTGGAAAGAGGTTTTTTTTATAAGAATTTTAAATAAGAACATTACAGCTATTTCAAAAAAGGTATTTGCCAAAATATTTTCACATTCCACAGTTTTAATAAATTGGTATTCATCTATTTTGGAAACATAAAATTCTATATCATCTATTTTTTTAATGTTTTAGACATTATTTCATTTTAGTTACTCAAAAATGGGTATTTGGACTGATTGTTAGTAATGAAAAAATAAAGACACTGTAGTCTGTTTTATAGTTATTAATTAAATACTCTCGATTAAAAATGCATTCCGCCTTCCAACATTTTATGCACCACCAGTGCATTTTATGCAGTGATACAGGTGCATAAAATTTTGAAAAAAGGCAAAATTTCTGTTGTATCACCACCGAAGATGATTATTCATCTTTTAAAAATGCAATTGGTTTTGAGTCTAAGTGACAACAGTTTTATTTCAATGTGATCATAGTTTGGATTAAAAATGAGAAGTAAAAATGGGGGTCCGGGGATTCTCCTCCGAGAAAAATGTCAAATGCCAATTGTAAAAAATAGGGTTTTCAACTCTCTTTAGACAGAAATTTTCTATGCAATCAATAAAGGACAAGGGATATAGACTGCACACTGCATTTTTACTCTTCTAACTGAGGACTCTCATGTCAAAGTACATGAAGGCATTAACATGTTTAAAACCATCTGCTGATTTTTTAATCAAATTAACCCGGCCGATGTAATTTATCGTTAATTGTGGCGTGCGACTGCTACTGAAGTTGTTCTTTCTGTATAATGAGCGCCTAACATTCCTCTTCAATAAAGAGCTCCTCCCTGCCAACTCATAAATTTGTCAGTATTATTGGGCGGGGTGAAAGAAGGTGCATTCTGGCCCCCACCAAAACTATTAAAATATGCATTGCACACCATCGAGTGATGGTTCATTCTACTCAGTTCATTAAAGCAGAACGGATTTATGTAGTGGACGTGGCCTATTCGACCTATTATGTAGATTTTTGACTGAAAGGACATTTGTCATGTTAACCCATTGGAAAATATGGTTCATTTTTGAAGCTTCTCAAATTTGAACAATAATTCAGAAGATAAATGTGCGAATTTGGTCTCTTGATCATAGTGAATAACTTCTTCTTTGGATCGTCTTATAATTTCACTGAATCTTGTTTTAAGTGGTTTGAAAGCTGAAAAACTAACACTTTTGGCTTGCAGGGCCATAAACGCCTCATACATCATACCGAGTAATACCACTCATCAAAAGGCACAAGCTAGAGCACACATTAGAAATCAAATTAGACGCCATCGCATCGATTATACATGAAAAAGAAATAATTATTAACCACATTGAGTAAAAATAAATATAATTAAACGCCATGAGTCATAATGATTGAGAATTATTTTAAAAATGTATATGAAATGAATTTACGCGAGTTAAACTGAACGTCTCATCCTTAAAGACTGAATTTGAAGCCGGTATGGATGATTAGATCTTAAGGTAGGTGTTTTTCAATAGTGATAAAGTTTAGTACCTGCATTGAAACAGAGAGGTAGAGCGACACTAATATTATTGAAAGAAAGGAGAGGCTTATAGAGCAATAAAGATTCCACCTGTACTTCACGCCATCAAATTAGGTGGCTAGAACAAATTGCGGTGTAGCAAAAACTATTACTCCTACTACTAAGTTACACCGTAATAAAAAAAAAACATTTGACTCTATGAATTTATAATTATTGTTATAAACACAACGACTTTCTTTATATTATTCTTTGAGAAAGAACATTTTGGTTCAGAACATTGAGGAAAGTATAAATAATTACTGTGAAGTCAAAAGTACATTGAAATGATAATTTTATTTACTAATTACATTATATACTTATAAACAATGCTGCTCTTTAAATATTCAATTATTTACATAGATCAAATAATATTATCATTTTAATTTCCCCTTATTTAAGGATGATAGAACAAAGTTATCATATAACAATTCTGCTGTCAATATCATCATATTAATAAAACTCCAGTATTTTCAATATAATTATAATTAATCGATAAATTACAAACTAATATACAACACAAGTGTGGCAGTGTTTCTGGTGATTCATGGATTACGATAAGATGAATCTCTAATTACTTTAATAGAAATAAATTTATAAATAGATTCTCCATATTATTTACAACTGATTCATTAAAAATATTATGATTAAAATTGTCTTAGTCATTTCTCTCAAGTTTTGAATAACCGGTACATATAATATCCTACCTAAATATCTCAAAGTGGCTTATAAGATGTTATTGTTTCAGTAATATTTTGTTGAAAATACACTAAAGCATACTCAACTATCACATAGCTAGTTTGATTACTAGGCATTGTAAATCGTATGAACAAGTTTATAACTATCATCATTCCAGAGGAAGTGGTTCAAAATATTTTATGCAAACTCAGTTTAGCAATTGGGTTTCATTGAGATTCCGTTATAATATTCATATTTTGAAAAATAGAAAATTCGAGTCAATAAAATGACTGTTCTAGTGAACTGATGAATTCAGTTCTAGATACAATACTTTCTTGATACTTCCTCTCACAAGCCAAATAATAGTAATAATTATTACTATTACTAAAAGCGATCTCCAACCGAATGAAATAGTTACTATCAGTTTACTTATAACGATAATATATTCCATAAGAAAGTATAGCATTAGAAAACAACTTCATCCCGAATTTCTACAATAATAGAATTCATCAACCACTTTAAAACAATCAACATGACGAATTAAACAAGTTCTATCGATTCAGACAATCTAGTAAACACAAATATGTTATGTAATCAGTGCGTAAGTTTATCTGAGTATAATACCTAACATTGATAATGATTACAATGACAACGGTGAATGAAGTATGTGAATTATTGAGTATTTTATGATTATTATACTTTATAAATATACACAGTAACTTAACAGGCACATATTTTTGTTTGAACGTTGAAGTTTTCTCAATTAGATTTCATTTCTAAATCTATACTATCAGTAACTTTTTTTCATTTCTTGCAGATAAAACAATAAATTACTATATAAACCGCTCAGTAGAAACATCCAAAAGCAAAATGAAACTTAAAATACTGAACACTTTTGAATTCTTCCCATTTGGCAGATGAGATATCAATTTAAATTGTTTACTAATTCAATAAATATATTATTTAAAAAGGCAGTGAATTCTCTACTACCTTATACACACACATACATTGGAGTTTGATTGAAACGGAAAAATATCGATTGATTACGAACACAAGAATGGAAAAGCTAGAATTAGCGTTTTTTAAAGCCGCATCTCCACCAACCGAACATTATTGGCGAACACAAAAAACGATCAAACATTAAACATGTTTAACAGGTCATCGAACATGTTCGTGAGTTCAATTGAAATGTTCGGTCTGTGAGCGAACAGTGACGACCAACAATAGGTTCCCGCCACTAATCCCACCAGGCCACCACACCGATCATTATGTTCGAGGTGTCCACACCAAACAATGTTCGGCGACAATTCCAGCGAACACTATTCGCCGAGCATGTTCGGTTGGAGGTGACGCGGCTTATTACGGTACTCGAATAGATCATCACTTAATAGTAGATCACTAATTTTTCAATATATCCCATTTTAATTAAGACCGTACATATATCAGTCACGGTTTCGAGCTTACATTATCGAAATATAACCTAAATTATATAAAAATGAAGAGCATTGCTGTGAAATTCTAACTAGGCAGAGGTCACAATTATTTCTTAGTTTATAAGTTATAATGTGTTTATATCATTCTAATAAATCATAAATTACATATTTCTCTAGTAAACTTACTTTCACAATTAGGTAATGGAAGGCCGAATTGTAAATTTGAAAAAATCACAGATTAACAGCTAGCCAGGGGAGAATAGCGTACAGGTTAATATCCTATTACTGTAGTTAATTATACAATTCGAAAGATTTGTTAGTGAGATGACCTTTCTGGATAGATACTTTCTGCCATGTTATTGACAAAATATAGCAATGTTATTGAAAAGATGGTAAATCCAATCTTTTAAACGGATTTCGCATCGATTGACTGCAGCGAGAGCAATCATTGCCACCCATCACAACGCGAACCTGAGTAATCTTTTTAGACATCACAAAACATCACATTTATTTTGTCAATACTCCTGGACATAGCAAGTGTTAGTTTTTGATCAGCAAGTCTGGCAAAAATAAAGTTCGTATTATTAAAACAGAATTTATTAATTTCGAATTCCTTTAATTGCTATTACTTTCTTGATACTTCCTCTCGCTAGCAAAATAATAGTAATAATTACAGCCCAACGTTGTAAAAAATCATAATAAACTTGATTGAAAATTGATAATATAAGCTCAAATAACCATCAGATGATGAAAGTGTGAACATAATAAATAATAGCAAACTTTTTTAAACACTTTTAGGAAGATTGACGCATCTAATCTCAGATTAAACTATGCTAGGATCACAAACTATTTTCAATGAAATGATTACTTCATCATACCGAAATTCGCCTCAGCAGTGTTAATAATCAACATTTGGAATAATATGATTCCTATCACATTCACCTGAGACTCAATGAGAAAATAATAGTCTTCTGAATAACAAGAGCACTTTACCGTGGCAAGCAAAAATAACGACGGGTTTATTAATATCTATTATTGGTAAAATTAAAAAGTTCTCTAAATATTTATAACAGCTTGTCAATTCGAATACTTGCGTTTGAGGCAGTGATAGTGAGTTGGTTGACACACTGATTTGTAATATTGGACTTGACTAAAAAAGTGCGAACATTATAAGTGGGCACAGCAGCCAGAAAAAGTTAGAAACAAATGCTTGGGTGTTTTCACCTAAATATGTGAGTTGCTGCTGAGAGGAAACTGCAAAAAACATACCGATTTTAAATATCACATATTTGAACGGATATGTAGAGATACGGAAAGAAACAGTATTTGCCACTGTTTTTTCTTCATTGACACTGATACTGATACGATAACTTGAGCACAGAACAAATTCAATAACAATAATATCTTTCAATGGCAGTGAAGAACATTGCAATTCACGTGAATGATTAGAGCGCAATATTTTTAAGGAAACATAACAAAATTTTCAAAAATAACACAAAACAGCAAAGAATAATGGAATTATGAATTAATTACAGAACGAAGAAGATGAGCCTTGAGCTCTTTGTTACAACTTTTCATCAAAAATCATTTCAATCTTCAATAAAATTTGTAAGAGTAGATATGGTAATGATTCCAATGCTTGCAGAATGATTATCACCCAGTTTAAGAGATTAATAATTTGAAATAATTATGTTGACCATATTGACATTCAATCACAAAAAGGATTATTTCTGAATACGCAGTATTTCGCATAATATGATGTAATATGAATTAGCCTGAACTTGTGTTCCTCGTTCCTTAGTAGGAGGCTTTAATCGCTCAAATCTACGCTACATGCAAAACTATGCTACTGAATATGGACAAAATTACGTTTGAGAGGATTTAATGCATTAATATGGCTGACATGTTTGTACTAGTTTGCTATTTCAGTCGAATTGAGATCTAATTCAATAGAAAATTCAATCTTCTATCACAATTTCAACTAAATAATCTAAAAGTTCGGTTCCACCTTTTTGCTTCAAAAACTAGTTTTTAATAGTCTCCCATTCTTGATGTGTTTTTAATCTATGACACCAGCCATTCATCGCATATTTTGTAAAAAATTGAGAATCCTTTCTGATGCAATAAATCTATTTTGCATTATAATTATAAAGCGCATGTCAATTGATAATTTCAACGAACTTGCTAATATTTTATATAATTGTAATTGACAAATCGTAAAATTGAATGTACTATTAATAACCTAATCATTAGGTTTAATCTAGTGAACTTTGAACTTGAATGTCCCATATTTATTTGGCAATAGAATTATTCCGCTGTGATTCAAAAAGCGATTATTGATGTAAATTAAATTGAATAGAAATTATTATTGTTTATTTTATTGTTATATAAGTTCTATCTTATTCCGTTTCAAATTATTTATCAAATATGATTCAAAATGCGTTTAAAAACAATAAAATTGAATAAATAAGAGTATTTTGAGTAAATTGAATTAAATTGTGTATTTTGTCGAAGTTATAAACATGATAAAGTTAACATTACATAATAAATATTGATGTGAGAATGCGCTTGTGCATTAGGAAATCACAGCTTACACCATAATTATCTCCGTCTTCGTTATAACAATTAACAGTCCATGACAGCACTTAGTCATTACCACTTCAAACAGTACCATGTAGAATTGTGAGATCATTGTTTCTCGGGCGATTTAAAAAGCCTTCATTTACAACTAAAAATCTATCAAACTAATAAGAAAGGAGTTCGGTAAATTTGACCAGGCTCAGCCCTGTCAAGATCCGTAAGAAAGCAATTTGAGATTTGAAAAATAAATAATATAAATTAAATAATGTGACACACATTCCAAACAGTGACAAACAGAACAAGTGAAAATAATCCCAAAGATACATACACCTCATAATCTTTCAACAAACATCTAACTAGCATCATCATCCTAATCCGTTCAACCACATTTCACAGATCACTAGTAGATTGAAAATATACTTTATATCTCTATTGAGATTATAATTATTAATTACCGATCGATTAAATTGAAATATTCTCATGTACACTGCCCAACCAGATTCCACCACAAATATTACATACACATCCAACCATTAGCTGTCTTTTGGAAATGGTACGGAAATAAAGCAGCAACTATGCAAAACTGCATTAGTCAAATAATGATAAGTTAATAAGCAAATATCCAATCACAAACGTAGAACACTGTTCAAACCCGTTCGAATATTTTCTTCATTCAGGAACTTGTATCTGTAGCTTTCTTCAACCTTTCATCCTCCCTGGGAGAAACAATCGAAGGCATTTGGTGATAACGATCATAAATATTGATAATATTTTTACAACTACACAGTTAAAATCACATATAATACACTGTCAATCATAACACATTTTCAGCATTTAGAAATCAAGATTGTCATTGTCTGAACGCAAAAATCGTTAAAATTTAGAATTTTCTCTTCCAATCTCTAGTATGATTACATGAGCGTCGTTCAACGACGATTCGTCGATCTATTCTCCGACCCGACGATTTCTGTCAGACTCCGGTGAACAGAATAATAATTGATCTAAGAGTTCATTATGCTGGCACAATCTGCGGGAAGCCAATTTTCTCTTGTTGCCGACAAAAGACGTGTTCATTAGCTGGACATGCCAGCAGAGCGCTCACTGATCTGTCATCCTTGCATATTGACCGGGCTTTGCTGCAACACACAAACCAGCACATTAAAACTGAACTAATTAGAGATAACAATGTCTCAAGTGAAAATAATGAATAAAAAGTGAAAATTCTTCAAGGGTAAAATGTCGGAAAGTGAACATTGAATTTCCTCTACATATACTATAATTTACACTCCATATACTAGAATTTACTCGACATACCTGTATACTAGATATACTTCTAGGTGTTCGTAATAGAAACAAATTAATTTATTTCCGAGAATCACTAAAAACATTGCATTGATTAATAAAGAGGAAGGCGACACCACAGATGAGGTAATATACACTTCAGTCCTGATTATAGTACGTGAACATATAGCATATATATACAGTGTACTATATACTACAGTATATAGTATATACCGCATATGATATGGGCAACCCCCGGCAGCCGCTGCTTTTGTTCCGGCCTGCGAAAAAATTTTGGGAGGCTCTTCAGTCCCGAAAACGTCTAGTATTTGCTAGAAGTGGAATAAATTTTCGCTTTTTCTGAACAGACTTCACCATAAATTTTGTTCCAGTGATAAGCCTACTTTGTGTTATACTTCAAGTTTTAATTTTTAGCATTTGAAAGTTGAATCATCAAGTAGGACAGTATCGGTTTTCAAATTGATATCGAACTTGATACAAAAAATAATAGCACAAAAACAACTGATCAATATCATGTATAGCCATCTGAAAGCCTTTTAAAATAAACTTCGCCTGTGGGAGACAAAATGAGATCACGAAAGTGTTGCCATTTTTTAAATTTGAGCAATCACCAAAATATTGATTACATTCATTGTAGATCATTCATTACATTAAATAGACAGATGAACTAAAATTAGAGCATAAACAGTTTTTCAATAGATTCTCGGGCTTCGAAAATATGGATGAGTATTTTTGCAAATCATTTATTTTGCATTTTTGCAAATCCTATAAAATGTGATGTAGAAAAGGCTCTGACAAACCTGCAAATGGAGTTGATAGAGCTCCAAGAAGGCAGTTATTTAAAGAGAAAAATGAAGCGAGAAAAAACATTTCAATCAAATAATTCCGAATGGGACACTGCGAGAATTTGAGAATCTGAAATACTACTAATCTCGCCAAGGCAGTCCTAATACGTATATCGGTTCCCATACCAAATCTAACCCAACAGCCTAAACTTGCTAGTTATGATTCAAATTATTTTTCACGATATAAGTGTTTCTGCTCTTTAATATTGTATAATAAAGCAAGCATTACATTCAACTTGGATTATAATTAGCGTGGAGGCAGGCGTTGGGTATGGTACATTTTTGGGAACATAAGAACTGTTTTCATGTTCATGATCCAACTCAACTCGGATAAAATTAAACTAAATTTCGATTTAATTGTTGAAATATCGATTAATAATTTTTTTGAGTTTTTTATGGTTAAAATCATGTTGTGCGCCTTATTTTTTCTCCATTTTCATTAAAAAACTTCAAGATGATATCGTATAAAATAGTTGGGGGAAATGTGCCAGTATACTAAGCATTGGCCTTCACGTAATACCCTATTATTATTCTAAATAAAATTTATTTAGGCGTTATTTAAAATTTATTTTAAATGAAATAATAATACGCGACTTCATTGATATACTTGAGTTTGGCCCACAATGTTTCAAAGGTCGCCCACCCCTGGTATATACTGAGGAAATATTCCTTCACTTATGATATCACCAATCATAGAAAATTCAAAGGTCTGAATTCTTTCCCAGACAATAAAAATTTAAATCTTGGTACTTAATGTAATTAGTAATACATTTCGGGTTGAAGCAGATTAATAAGTTAGTTAACAGATTCTTGACTCAAGGAAGGTTCACAAAATATGGGTTCAATTCTTTCAGGCACATTATCAGTGTTTTGAAGTGCTTATTATTTTTCAAGTACCACAATGCCTCGCCAAGAAAACTTACAAATATATATCTATAATTATTTCAATACCGGTATTTATGTATTTGAAGTAACAAGTAATACCACAGCATAGGACCCGATTACACTAAAATATTTGAAAGCTTATGAATTTATAGTAGATTAAAAACAAAAATTGTAATTCTAAGAAATGGATGTTATTGGTAGCTGTTATCAGCTAAATACACATAACGGATTCACCAATGATATACTTAATAATTTGAAAATCTGAAATCACTTACCACTGGATGAATGGTGAAATTGTCGAATACATCCATTAGTTCACGCATCCTATACTCCTCGAGGCAGACGAAGCCCTCTAGTCCAGGCGCCTGTTTTCTTGCACAATCCATACAGTGCACAACATGCCTCTTTTCCTGTTCCCTTATAAAGAGAATGTTGAATACTTCCACCTGCAAAATAAATGCTAAACTCATTAACAGGAATCAACTAAATAGCATTTCAAACAGTTTATAGAGAAAGATGTATGGAAAATAATTTTGCGATTATTTTCTAATAGAGATCAATAATTATTTGAATATAGCAGATTGTTTCAAGTTAAACAATGAAAAATCAGTAATAAATCTATACTGCTGTAATATTAAAACTGGCTATTTCTATTTAAATTATGATTTTTACCCACTTTATACCTGAGATACTGGAGGGATGCATTCAACTTCTAAAAAGAAGCTTCATCAGTCTGCCGCCAGGGGTCATGTTTTGTTGAGGTTAGGATGAGCAGCAGGCTGATGGATCTTCTCTTTAGAATTGAAATGCATATCTCCAGTATAAGTGAGTAAAAATTATAATTTAAATAGAAATAAATAAATTTTTCAGTATCATTTCAGTGAAATACAATCTAATATATTATATTAGATTGATCATTAAGTATTTCGTCATGGAAAACATCACAAATGAAAAATCCACATTCATATGAAGCTGTTTCATTTTTACAACTAATTACAATATTCTAAGAGGTATAAAATATAGAGGACAGTGAGCATTCCGCATTCAGCAGTTGCAGTAGCTTAGATCCATTGACAAGTTTACTTTACCTCGCATTGGCCACAGTAGTGAGATGCTTCGTTTTTGCCACGACCATGAAAACGAACTTCTACTCCTTTCGATTTCACAAATTCCAAGATGAGGGCGCACTGTCTCAGGGTTCTGAGAAGGCAATTTCTGAAAGAAATGCAAAGCCATATTAAAAAATGAAATTACTCATAACTGCCTCAAGTTATATAAGAGATCATATTGGGTTGTTTTATTTAATCAATTGAATAGTTAATTTTCTAAATTGATAGACCATGACTTTTCATGAGAATGATTTTTGTCAATAGTAAACTAGTCTTGCATCAAAACAGCTACTACGGTTAACCAAAGAAATTTAAAACTGCTATTTAAGTAAAAATAAAATATATGACTACAATATAAATATGAAAACTTGAATAGTCCATAAACTGTATGTATAGTATTGACTCTGAATATCAATGCTGATAGAAGAATTCAGAGATAATATAAATACCGTACTTCAAGTAACTTGTTAAATGAAGAATATCATTTAATAAAGTAGCGTACTCTAGCAATTATTTCTCTTATTTGACACTCAGTCTCTTGGTCTTTTTTTCAAATAATGTCCATATTATTAACTTGTGATTGGGTAATAAGGTAAATGATTACAAAAATATTCCAGCTTGAACAGGAATCGAACTCGTGACCGCAGTAGTAGCAGTTAGTCAATGCTGTTATGGACTTATTGAGTAAATAATGTAATATTATTCATGACACTCAGCCTCTAAGAGCACTAACTCATTATTATATCAAAGAATATACAGCAGTGCAGTCACTTATTGGATACTGCAGGGACTAATTTTGAAAAAAAAAAAACAAAAAAAAAACAACAATGTTAATATCCAATCTTGTTCTAGTGCAAAATAATGAAAGCTACACGCTTACTACAGTACTCAAGATAGGAACTGGAAAACTGTTAAGAATCTCTAGTATAATTTAATAAAAATATCAGGAAAATGAAGAATTGATAACGTCGATTATATCAGCAATTCAACAATATACAGAACCTTAACAAAAAACTGTCAAAGATGAATAATTAATTTTAATCTCACTTGATTAGCTCGAACAGTTTCGGGTCGGAAGCTTTGATGTTACGTGCAAGATTCCAGGAGAGATGCACCATGGGCACAATGGACTTGAAGCTCTGCAGTTTGTTCCACTCGTAGCGTTCAATGGCCAGCTGATACTGGCGTGCGGTGAGCGGTCCAACATTCCAGGCGATATTGTTACACCAGCCAACCGCCTGCACCCAGTGCACACAGCCCGAGTTCACCCACACCAAATCGCCCGGTCGCTGCAGGAACCTGTACACGGGCACGTTCTCGTCGTAGAGGTCTTCCAGCGCCGGCCACCAGGAGCCATGCAAGTAGTTCAAGTTGTTCTTCTCGCACAAATTGTAGATCACACCCCAGTAGGCATCGGGCACTGCGAACCATTCGCAGTCACCCGGCCCTATATTAATGTTTATCGAACAGAAGTTGTTGTTCTCCTGGTGCCCGGGAGTCCTACTGCCAGGTACCTGTGAATTTTTTAAAAATATTCTTAAATTCATCCTTAAATCCTACTAAATGACACAAATTGATGGTAAACAATATGACAATTTCATAAAATGTTATACAATGATTTTTTTTCCAATGCTCATGTGAGTAACTAATGCAGGGGTAATGAGGCGAATGATTACACAATATATTCCAGGCTGAACGGGAATCAAACTCGAGACCGCAGTAGTAGCAGTCAAGAGTCTTGTCTAAGATCACGCCCCAAATTGACTACAACACTGGACAATATGTTCTAAAACGCGATACAGTGTAATGATAATAGAAAAAAACTTGAGAAGTATGGACGGAACATAGTAAACGTCATTTTAGGTTATCTAATAATTTATTACGTGTCCTGTGTGTACCGGTAAAAAACGTTATAATTTGATTATAATAATGGCAAGTTTGAGTATCGTGCTTGGTAAATTTTACGATGAATACACAAACAACACTCCCAAAAAATTGAAGATCATAGATGCTTACTTGCTTTATGTTTTCTTGACAGGAGTAATTCAATTTTTGTACTGTTGTTTAGTGGGGACTTTCCCTTTCAATTCGTTTCTAAGTGGGTTTATCTCCTGTGTCAGCAGTTTTGTAATTGCAGTATGCTTGAGACTGCAAGTAAATCTTCAAAACAAGAGCCAGTTCTGTGGAATAAGTCCAGAGAGAGGATTTGCTGATTTCATTTTCGCACATTTGATACTTCACTTGGTTGTCATCAACTTCATTGGCTGAGCTGATGAAAGTTCAATATAAACAAATCAATGAGAACAGTATAAGTGAAAATGGGAGTCATGCTGGATGGAACTTTAATGAACTAGTGTTTTGTGTTTGAGTACCATTTTTCAATCAAGCATTTAACAGATTTAGATAATTTTATTATCATTCATCAATGACTGCAATCAACACCAATATTATGCACTGTACAACTGAACTGTTTATGTTTTGAATTAATTTAAATGTATAGTAAACAAGAACACGGAAGAAAAATGAAGAGATTTTGGGAAGAGGATGTACAGTCTCACAGAAATGGGAGAGATACACACATTAATATCTAATTTAAATACTGTTGAGTGGAAAGTAAAAGGTGTAATACTAACAAGGTAGATACTACGAATATTTTTCAATACTTAAAAATCTAAAGCAAAACATGTATATTTATTTGTAATTTTCTCATTATGCCCTCGTAAGCCTAAGTAAGTGCGTAATGACGTGAAGTATGATGAATAAATGCGAGGCTGAAATTGGAATCGAACTCACGACCGCCAGAGATGCAGTCAGTCTCTAATTCAATGCAATCTAATACGAAACTCCTGGGTGCTCTTTGTAAAGGTGACCGTTTGGATTGGCTAGCAAAAAGACTGTTATCTGCTGTAAAATCACTTACCGGTGGTTCCGAACCCACCTAAAACTGTAGGTCCAACTCATCAATCACTATCATCCAATTCATTACCCACACACAGGTCTCAGACCTATGTGGGCTTCATGCTCCAAAAAAAGAGAAAAAAAAATCCACTACATCTCGGCTCTGAAGACAGATTACCAATATGTCATGCTAATTTTTCGCTTGCAGGTTTTCTATTGCTTTTCTGGTCTGCTAGAGCATTATTTAACGATGGACCAGTTCATTTCAACAGCAATATCTTCTCAATAGTATCGCAACATGAAATAAGAGTAATAAGTATGGAAGAGATCAAGAACGCACCTTCATATACAGTTGAACAGTGTTCATTCCAAGGATGACGTGACCGACATGAGACAGCATGTTGCCGGCAGATACGACACGGGCGAATGCTGGCAGCTTGACCAGCTCCTGCAGTTGTGCACGCCATTTGCGCTCATCGGACAGGTCGACGTTGGTGCCGAACCGCAGCATCTTAGAACCTGGCGGTGCTTTCAGGCCAGCCACCTGCAAAACAAACAACACTCCAACTTAATAAAGTGACAACAATTCACATAAAAACTACTTTCATATTATAATAAAAGGTTGGTAGCACTGGGCTACTCTGTAAGTTTGGTGAATTTAGAGCTCTGGAATTTAAGTTAATTTTTCATTTTCAATGCTATAATCTTGCTCTAGTGATAATTCTGGTGATTGTTTGAGAGTTTAGTTACCTGGTGAGAGTATCCATGTTACAGGAAGTGTAAGTAGAACAATTTTATTTGGGAAACATTCATACAGTACTGACGTCTAAACACTTTTGACTCCATTTTTGTCAACCGGCAATTACTTGCAACAACACTCAAATCAACAACACTGTCGGGAGTTTGGAACTGTCGACCGTTAGCCGTTGGTGACCTTGTCACTACTTTCGCAGATAACGATAAGCGTGCTACGGACTACTGAATAGAGTCGGCCTGCTGCCGAGTGACTCTTATCAAGACGAACAGCTGGCTTTTCAAAACATTTGCTTGTATTCTTTATTTATCTGTTACCTTGACTACGGCATCCATGACCGGGTTGTAACTGTTCGACTCTCTGGAGAGAGCGGCGTAATTGGGTGTTGTACATCTTTAGCCCAATTATTCTACCCTGTTGGGTCAGCAGCCCATCCCCGGTCGGGACTGTATCGTCTCGAGAAATTCTCTCATTTTATTCATTGGAATCTATTCATCCCGTATCTTTGCTGTGACGTAGTAATAATTACACTTTGACGCTAAACTGATTGATTCTAGACTGCAATCATTGTTATGCGGTGTTAAGTCAGTAACCCCTTCAATTAAATTTGATGCCGTAAGCCATACATTGGCGGTGAGCGGATTCTACTTTCTTGGGTGAGTGGGATTAAAATGATAACACGAACTGGACGTAACACCTTGAAGACGCAGATTGAACGCAATCTAAATAGCCTCAAAGACGGCCTGATTGATAGCGGAGTGATAGAGATTGCTATCAACATACATGCAGTTTTGGAAACAATTTCAAATAAATTTTCAAGAGAAGCAGTGATAGATATAATACCGGTAGTTACTTCACTGTTAAGTAGATATGACGCTGCAA
Organism: Conomelus anceps; assembly: GCA_948455865.1. Lineage (NCBI taxonomy): Eukaryota > Metazoa > Arthropoda > Insecta > Hemiptera > Delphacidae > Conomelus > Conomelus anceps. Next base: position 75,342,554 of record OX418217.1, read on the forward strand.
TTAGAGTGAATGATGATTTAAAAAATAATTTAACAAGCGCTGCAGCTAGAAATGACTCTTTAGAAAAATTACTCATTCAAGAAAAGAAGAGCAGGAAAAATGAATTGGATGATTCAATATGTAATGAGGAGAAAGCGGACGCCGAAATTAAGCAGCTGAAATTAGAACTGAAAGCCTTGAAGACAACTAGACCTGATGCTGATGAATTGAAGTCGGAAATCAGTTCAAAAGATGCAATTATTAATCTTCTTCAAAGTGATGCGCAGCGTGCAACTGATAGAATTTCAAATTTGGAAACCGAATTGGCATTGTTGAGAAAGTACAGTACACTCTCAGTGGATTACACAACTCCAAGGTCGACCTGTAGATCATCCCAAGTCTCCAGTTACGGGGCAATAGAAACGTCCAATCGTTTTTCAGTATTGGGTGCTGAGGAGTATGAGTCACCTTCATTGCAAGCGGCGGTAGGTCGTACACTCAAAGTGAGAGCCCAAGTGCATAGGAGTGCTTATGATGAGTCTGTGGATAGGAGGAGGCCAGGTGTCAAGAAATCACGATTCATGAACTCCGTGAAGAACCGTGTTGTCATACTGGCGGATAGTCAAGGAAGAGGAATGTATAATTACCTTAGTGAAATATCCGACGAATATGACATTTTTGTGTATACGTTACCAGGAGCTAAGTTTAAACAAGTAATCGCAAACGGAATGCAGTTTATTAAAAAATTGACTAAATCCGATTACGTGTATGTAATGACTGGCTCAAATGATTTCGGCGACGATGAACCGTGCCATCTCACAATACAACAAGGAATGGATATGATTTTATCGTCGGGCTTCAACACAAATATCATAATCAGTGCTATTCCCTACAGATATGACAGGCGACATCTGAACGACGATATATACTTTGCCAATTCATCGATAAAAAATAGGATATCGTCATATAGTGGAGCATCGACAGTAAGATTCAGTGAAGTCAAAAATCTGAGAAGACATCATTTTAGCAAAAAGGGTTTACATTACGCTAAAAGTGGGAAACGACTGCTGGGGAAGTCATTGTGTGAATTTGTATCTGGTGACAGCAGCATTATCTTCAAAGATATTAGAACGTTGCATCATAGTTTACGAGAGCAGAAAACTGCCGGAAAAAGAGTTCCTTCCATTTCAATGGAATCCAGTGACGATGTCAATGCTATAACCATGGACTACTCCGCGACTTCAGCATCAACGCCATTGATTCTCCAGTCTCAGACGACTTCGAGTGCCAGGTCAATTTTAAACATTAATCTTAGAGTACCCAATACTTCCAATAATATAGTCAATGCTCCCATTCAAATGTCTTGTCCCTGTCCAAGTATCTCAACAAATGAGAGCAGCCAAAGCCCCAGACATTTATTTTCAATCTCCCGAAATTCCTCCTCTAAATCACTTGACATCCACAACCGCACCCTAGAAGACAATAGTTTTTTAGACGTATTTCCTCACTTCAACCGATCCATATAAAGAGAAACTCACAGATCAGAATATTACATCAAAATATTAGGCACCTTTCGTCAGCCATAGATTCTTTGGAAATTACCTTGGAAGAAATAGAACCCGACATAGTCGTTCTAACGGAGCACAAGGTATTCAGTCATGAGTTACCTCATATAAATATTTTAAATTATGATCTAATGTCTTCCTACACCAGAAATAACTTCCAAGGTGGCGGTGTAATGATACTCACTAAGAAGAGCCTATTAAATGTTAAATCTGCTCAAATCGTAAAGGTTTCTGAGCTTATAGAGGACAAAGTATTTGAAGTGTGTATGGTGGAAGTTGCACAGAGTAAGAAAAGGATACTGATATTGGGACTGTATAGGTCGCCCATTGCTGCTAACGAGATTAATTTTTTAAATCGGCTAAATCTGTTGCTAGATATTTTGAGTCATAGGTATAAGGATGTGATTATAGTTGGCGATTTCAACATTGATATGACTAGACAAACTCGTACCAGCAGGGAGGTTAGTAATATACTTACAGCATATGACTTTCATTATATGGTTGACTTCCCCACCCGAATAACGGAAACTACAGAGTCGGTTATTGATAATGTTTTTACTAACATTGACAGCTCAATTACAACAATTACTGGAATAAACACTCAATTATCAGACCATGACGCACAGTTAGTTGAAATAGAAATGGAAAGTTTTGAAAATGAATATGGAAAGGATGACAAATTTATTTTTAAATATTCAAGACATTTCAGTGACGAGAATTTTGAAAAGTTTAATTTAGCTCTAAAAAATGAATCTTGGTTGGATGTATATAACTCAGACGTGACGTGCAAATATAAGATATTCAACGATATTTTTCTGTATTATTTTAACATTTATTTTCCAAGGACTCTGGTTAAGAAAAATATTAACAAGAAATCATGGATAACGACAGAGTTAAAGATGAATAAAAGAGAGCTCATAAATCAGACTAATAAAGCAAGGTTAATTAAGAATAGAAATATGCAAGTCAATCTCAAAAATAAATGTAGGGAATTCAAGGCAAAACTAGTTCAAAGCAAAAAACTATTTTATGACAACAAAATAAAAAACTCTAAGAATGTAATAAAAGAAACCTGGAACATTATAAACGGAGAGGTTGGAAGTAAAAATAAATCTTTTGAAAACATTAGTATAAACCATAAAGGTCAGAACTGTTCTAATCCCAAAAAAATGAGTGAGCTTTTCCTGGATCAATTTACACAACGGGAAAAAAATACGGGACTTTTGCAAGATTCAACGCAGGAAGAGGACTTAAGCGATCACCAATTTAAATTTAAATGTAAAGCAATAGAATATGAGGCACTTGATAAAATTATTTCCAAATTAAAAAATAAATATAGCGCTGGATATGATGAAATTCCAATTGCCATAATAAAAAAAGCAAAGAATGTCTTATTGAAACCACTTCTGCACTTAATAAATTCTTCATTGATAACCGGTATATTTCCTGAGCAACTGAAAATATCTAAAATTATCCCAGTTCATAAAAAGAATAGTAAATATGATCTAGTTAATTACCGCCCAATTGCCTTATTACCTGCGATTTCCAAAATTTATGAACGTGCCATGTCGGACCAATTGTTGCAGTACCTAGAACAAAATGGAATACTCGATTCTTTTCAGCACGGTTTTAGGAAGGGAAAATCGGTGAAGACGGCAGCTACAAAATTCATTGAGTCGGTTATTGATGCTATAGATAACTCAGAAAAAACCTTAGGAATTTTTTTAGACCTCTCTCAGGCGTTTGATAGTATATCACATGAGATCCTGCTTAGGCGCCTGAAAAGTATAGGAGTGAGAGATATAGCTTACAGATGGTTTGAATCTTATCTTCTAAACAGACGTTTTTTTGTGCAAATAACCCATCTAAATAAAAAAAGATTCAAAAATACCTATAATTCGGAAATGAGGTCAAGTAAATTTGGAGTGCCCCAAGGTTCAATATTAGGCCCAATCCTCTTTATTTGTTATCTAAAAGGTTTGCCACAGCTTGATGGTAACAGCGAACTGGTTTTGTATGCAGATGACGCAAATTTGAAAATATCTGCAAAATCTCAGGAGGAAATCGAAAAGCAGTCAGAAATTAATCTCTTGGCCTTATCAAAACATTTTAAAGGAAATAATTTGGACATAAATACAACTAAAACAATCTTCTTGACATTTACAACAAAGCAAAGGAAACCATTTAACCCCATAATTAAGTTGAATAAAGGAATTTTATCACAGTCCAGCTCTACTAAATTTTTGGGCTTAGCCATAGATCAACATCTGAATTGGTCAGAACATGTTACAATGGTCTTATCAAAAATAGCAAGTGGTGTTTATGCTCTTAGAAAAATGTCTTTTATATGTAATTCAGTTACGCTAAAAACTATATATTTCGCATACATCCACTCAATCATTTATTTTGGTATTAGTTTATATGGTGCGACCTCCAACAAAAATATGGACTCAATTTTAAGAATCCAAAAAAGAGCTATAAGAATAATTTTACATTTGGATTACAGGGAGTCGGTCAGGGAGCATTTTGCTGCCCTGAAAATAATGACGGTGTACAGTCTATATATTTTTGATACTATCCTATGTGCTAAGGAGAACCTCGACAGTATTTTAGAGCGAGGGCACAGCCATAGGTATCAAACTAGAGGTAAAAACCATCTGCACTTACATAGACATAATCTAGAGTTTTATAAAAAAAAGCCTACGTACATTGGTGCCAAATTTCATAATTATTTGCCCCCAGAAATTAAAACAGAGACAAATTTAGTCAAATTTAAAACCTTGTTGAGAGACTTTTTGACAAGAAGAGCTCTCTATAGTATTGAAGAGCTCTATACATAAGGCTCTTTCCAATAATTCATAACCTTGCATATATTCAACAATCCATTATTCAATAACCACTTTAAAAAAAATCTATATAAGCTATAATATTATTTGATATTAACTGTAATATTGTATTTAGTTTAGGAACCTAGTTTTAGGAACAATGTGTAAACATTATGACACTATTCAATGTATTGATATATGTTGTATGAATAAAGAATTTATGAAATGAAATGAAATGAAATAATCAACTTTAACCTCAAGAGCATTAACCTCATTCTACCAGTAGATAGCAGTTTGGGTATTTTGAAGTTCTTGGGTATTATTATTATTATTGACAGTAAATTGTCATGGGAACCTCATATGAATTATGTTAGTTCTAAATTGCCTAGAGTTGTATGCTTGTTAAGAAATTTAAAAAATCATGTTCCTGGGTCCTATGTGAGGTCAGCATATTTTGATTTTTTTCAAAGTATCATATCCTATGGTATTTTACTGTGGGGGGAATAGTGCACATGTTCAGGAGTTGTTGATACTTCAAATGAAAGTTATAAGGATAATTTCAAACTCTGATAGACTGGCTCACCGTAAGCCGTTGTTAGTAGAATTAATAAACCCCTACATTTTCATGGTTCTCCTATATACAAAGGAAAATTTGTCAGAACATCGGCTCAGAAGAGATATACATTCTCACTGTACAAGGGGAAATAGGAATATAGACATTCCCCTTTGCACATTATCCAAATCACAGAATAGCTATGTTGTTGTTGGCGTTATTTTATTCAACAGACTACCACAAATATGGACAGAGGCTCCTTATCATTTGTTTAAGCAGAGATTTTTTGGTTAATAAGAAACCCTTTTTATTCAATAAGTAAATTTCTTGAGCACCCTACCCTGTAGCTGAACTGTGGTTGATTTTGGGTTGGTGGTCAGTTTATGTGTGGAGTAGATTTGGACCATTAGCCTACGTGCCAATAATGCTGGCAAAGTGCCACATTGGCAGTGCAGTTACGATATGAGTGTAGTTAAGATATTTTGTTGTATAGCATTTTTTTTTATGAAAACAGGGATTAAAGGTTTATTGTTGTTTTGACTTTTTGACTGTTGTTAACTTGATGCTGCATTGTTGTTTTGACTTTGCCCATTTCACTGTATTTGTTCCATGGCAATAAAATTCTATTTATTTATTCATTATTTCTCCAGTTTTTTCAAGGCCGATTTTTCACAGAATCTTAGTAATTATATTTTTTGTATAATTTCCTATCTTCCTTACCATTGTTAATTAGTGTTAAAGGTGTTTCAGTAGGAATCTGCTATACTGCTCTAAACAATTTCCTTCATTGAAATAAAGGAAAAAAATCATACTAACAAGGGCCCGCAAACGCTTCTTCACAGAAATGGCGTTGACTGAAATTGATAGCTATCTCTATTAATTCAATTTTTCAATCATTCAGAAATCTCTAGGGCTTTCATTTAGGTGTTCAAACTGAACAGATTGTAAGTGAAAGTAGTTGGAAAATCGAATAAAATATGTAAAAGATCTGTAACTGCAATATTGAGATATTACAAAATACAGTACCTATAAAAACACGTTTTTCACAAAATACAGTACCTATAAAAACACGTTTTTCACGTTTCAAGTGAATTTAAATTATTAATAAGTAAATTTTACAGAACTCAATTCTGGAAATAAATTGTGGAATCACACAATAACCAAAAACACACCCGTCTTAAATATTTATGGCTTTAATGGTCGAAACACGCTGATTTTGCTCGGTCGCTTTCAATTTGCTATTCTAGTGTGTTTTGATCTGAAAAAGGTTTTGATCTTTGAACTTTGGGTACATTTTAGGGTATTCGATGATTCAATATCTTATTTTCAGATATGAATTTTCTATACGTTTAATTGGAAAAATTAATTTACTAATAACCGAGTAAATCCACTTCAACTTGAAAAGTATGTATTCTATTTTTGCGTATTTTGTAAAATATATTACATTAAAATGTTATTAAATATAACATTAAATACAGACTTGTAACAAGTTGCATTCGATTTCCAGCTCCTTTCACACAAAACCTGTTCAATATATGAAGGACCTAAATGAAGGACCTATATGGATCGATATGGAAAGTTGCCAACTTCAGTTATATTTATTCCTGTAACGTAGTATTTCCGGTGTAGCAGGATCGGGCTTAATATTCTGGTAGCGAGACTATCGATTCATAATGGAAAAGCAAATTGTAGGGGACAGGGAACCACCTATTCATCTGTCTCCTCCACCCAACGTGATCGAGTCCGCGTGGAGCGACGATTTCCCAGGGTAGTGATAGAGAGAGTATTGAGTCGGACGAGGATGGAGTGGACACCTCAGCAAAAATGAACAATAACCCGAAAATTTACTCTATCAGCGAATTCCTTCCTCCCCTATCACCCTCCCCCATCACCAGGTCTCAGAATCACCTTTTCTCATAAGAAAGCTTCGTTCAACTTCGCATTGCACTCTACATGAAATAAAAGTATCAAATTACTAATTCTAAGAGTCCATGAAAATCATTTCTCATTACAAAATAAAATAATTTCAACATTCAGTAAAATATCTGTCCATTGGCCTGGCCAAAGTCCAAAATTTGAATTAATTTAGCTGCAAAATTTGTCAATCACTCAATAAACCAAAGAATCAAATGGACAATCAATCGCTCAATAATCACCCCATCACACCGGACCTATGCTTATAAGAACTTTCTTCTTTCGTCTGATAAGAGGAATCTTCTAAAGCATAAAGCAGATTTTTTATCCTGAGAGACCCAATACAAGGTGATTTTTAAGTATGGAAACGGCTTTATATTGCGTAACTGAGACGTTCTTGGAGAAAGATGGTTATGCGGATCCGCATAGTTTTAAAAATCAAAATTTTTGCTGGTTTTGAAATTTTTGTTCGCCATCTTGGATCCGCCATATTGGATTCAACTTTATTTTTTTAAATTGGATGGTGTTCATATGACACATCATTTCAGTGTGAAATTTCAAGGAAGAAACAATGGCGTAAACCGTTTTTCAATAGATGCCTTCGTTTTCGATTTATAACGGTCTCAGTTATGCAATATAAAGCCGTTTCCACATTTAAAAATCACTCTGTATAATGTGATGTAACTATTCAGGCTATCTAATAAATAATATTGTTTTGAACTACACTATATCACAGCTCACATCATAACAAAAGTCGCTGTTTTTAGATTTCAATACTAATCCAATTGATGAAAAACCATTAAAGCACAGTAGGCTTATGTCTCCCTTGATCACAATATTGATATGAGCTATTCACAAAATCAAGGGAACTTCAATGTTTTCTACAAGTTCTAGAGTAGCAATTACTTTCCCATCAATTGGGTCCTGAAAATTATTTGGGAAAATCCAAATTTAAGAACGTTATTACTATTTTTTAAATTCACAATCAATATATTCAACTTTGAACGGATATTTTAGAAGGCTGTCAAGAGAATTAGAGCAATAATTAAACAGCCAAACGAACGCACTCTGTGTTTTTAACCATGCTTTAGTTTCAGGTGAAAAGTCGGATTTCGTTTGACATAATTCAGCATTTTTTATGTGAAGTCTATGGACTTGCAAGTATTTTCTGACGTTTATTTAATTATATTTGTTTACGTTTTGTTTCACCAGCAGTGTAATTACATTTTTGATATTGCAATTAGCAATTATTAAATATAAAAACGTTAATAGTTTCTATATTCTCATTTATTAGCATGAGATGATAATTTAGAAACTATTAACGGAGATTATCGGTACTTAACCTTGAATTATTATGTAATCTATACATACCGAGTTTGATGAGCCCTTCTTCTTGCGAACAACGTTTCCGGTCGAGTCTTTCGAGTCAGAGTCAGACAGGTTGCTACTGGTATTTGTATTAGGCACATGTACTCCGGCTGCTTTTTCGCGCTCCTCCTTGAGACTGTCCTGGAAGGAAGAGGCCTGGTACTGGGCATATTTGGCAATGGTGGTGTGCGAGCGGTGAGAGATGCACGCCCAGCCGCGTCTGCCCAGCATCGGGTCCCAGTTCTCGTCAGAGGTCTGCTGCACCTGCGTCCTAACTTCGACCATGTGGTCGGGATTCGCCTCCACCAGTGTCTTGGTTGAGAACAGGCCAAGATCTAGTTTGAGTGCAGCCGCCAGGCCACGGACAACAGCGATCGGATGCTTAAGGCAGAATTCTTGTAGCCGGGGGCTGAAGGCGTCCTTCTTGTTTTCGAGGTAGACACTGGGCGTCGGCGGAAGTAACTGTTCGCGTGTTAGCCGCACTCCGGGCGGCTCGGGCGGCGCTGGAGGCGGCGCTCTATCGCTCAATATGCTGCAGTTCGACACTCCGTTCAAGCCTTGCCCTCTGATAAAGCCAATTTAAAATAACCAATTAAAAATTCAATCAAGTTGATGGAAATCATAGTTATTTATTCTTTAGAAGGAAAAATACTCGCGAGATAACTGCCTTGAATTTCTGACAGAGCTGAACCAGACTGCAGGTTGTTTCAAATCAATGTGACTAGTATTAAAGTATGTATAACTTATGCTAGTGGTACTTAAGTATGATGTAGAAGTAACATTATTAATTTCAAATTTATTTTCTAATACTGTACTAGAAATCATGCTGAAGATCTCCACCATTGCGGACAATGTCAAAAGCATTACACAGCTCATGGGAATCAATGAAGTCACAATTTGCAGCATTAAGAATAAAATTAGAAGTTTATTGTAGTATAATAATAGTAACCTTTCAAAAGAGCGCCAGCTTTATGTAGATTACAACAGCTATTATTTACAAATACTCTCATCTTTATTTTTAATTTATTACTCATAATTTTCTAATGTATGTATTTATTTGTATAGTTGGACAAAAGATTCTATTTTCCAAGTACTTTTCATACAAGATACTATATTGTAATATTGATAGTTCTATAAATAAGCTCGAACCATACATATGATGCTACCAAACTCATTAGAAATTCAATTTTTTAATTAAAAATAATGTATTTTTCAATAGAAAAATATTGAAATAAACACAATGACAAATAAAAAATATAATGAATGATTGGCACGATGCATCTTATAAGCATCTTTGAATTGCTGTCCTGTATTGACAGTACTGCCATTACTGCTGCCAACCGTACTGAATATAATAGTGAAAACAATATTATTATAAAATTAATAAATCTAACTTGAAAATCTCAAACGATTTACAAAGTAAAATTTGTAGAAAATGATGCATTTCAAGACATGCTGTAATCTTTTATTTGGCAAGGACAACAACAATTTGAGGCTAGAAACAGCGTTTGAATAATATTATCAAATAACATAATTTCAAATGGAGACTCTTTCACTTACTTGCACATATCAAGAACAGATTGCGCATCCATCTCTATGCAGTACTCATTATCGGACTGGGAATCATGCATGAATGACTCCACTTTTATAGACATGTCTTCTTCTTCTATTTTCAGTCTTTCTGAAGTATCACTTTCTGTCTTCAATCCTGTAAAATATTTAGTGAGTTATCATATCTGTTATGATGGTAACAGTTTGTATCACTAGTTGCTGTTAACAAGTACTGATGAGTTTATTATGATTATTATTATCATATCTGTTATGATGGTAACAGTTTGTATCACTAGTTGATGTCAACAAGTACTGATGAGTTTATTATGATTATTATTATCAAATCTGTTATGATGGTAACAGTTTGTATCACTAGTTGATGTCAACAAGTACTGATGAGTTTATTATGATTTATTAGAGTAGTATAGAAGTATATAAAGTAAAATTGTCTAGAATTGTGTAACTTGTGTACGTGTATACTATCTCACACAGTAGATATAATCATCATCATCATCCAACTCATTACCACTCAGCCCACAAGACTCGGACCTGTGTGGGCTGCATCCTCTGAAAAAATATATACGGTAGTACAACGTACAGTCTACATATTCATTTAAAAAATTCAACGAGTGATCAATACTAACTTATAAATTATTTATTGAGATTATATTGTAGAAGAAACCTTATTGAAGGTATGGAGGAAAAACTATTAGTCTCTTCTATGCAAGAAAAAACTTTTACAAAGGCGGTGAATATTAAGTACTGTATTATCATCGTCATTGTAGTTCAAATATCAAATCAATGAATGTTCGAAAATCAACTTATTGCCATTATTAATGAAAACATAATCCAATTTGCTGTATGAATTCTATCCCGGAAAAATGAAATGGAGGATAATGAATGAAGTCTTAAAGAGACAACAGTAAACTTCAGCTTGCTCTTTGACCGTGAAGTAGCTTGTAACTGATTATAGATGGTATAATGGATTGCGAATTTGCAATCCATTACCATCTTTATTGATTCAACAATACGGTATATATTCTTGGATTATTTCCACCATTAATTTATCATTAAGAATCATTAATCTATGATTTCCATCATCAAGAATGACGTGGTTCTTACCCGATTGAGAGGGCGTGGTAGATGGTGTTTGTACGGTGTTGGAGGGGGGAGTGGTGGCAGCCGTGGCGCTCTCGTCCGCGTTGGACGAAGACAGGTTGGACGGAGAAAATGGTCCTGAGCTCAGGGTGTGTTGCTCTCCTGCAAAAATACCCAAAATTACACTCAGAGCTGCTCAACTCCCACACCTGATTACTTACTAACTTACTTCTTACTAACACACTTCACAAGTTACAGCACTTTAATGACAAAATATTAGCGGACATAAAATGTATTAGAACATAGAAATATAATTTTATTTACAAGTATAAAAAATAGAATTATTTAGTTAATTAAAGAAGATTCGGAAAATAATTACGATAGGATAGATTGGTTACTTGGTACTGTTGATAATTTATTGATACAAATGTTTTTTTAACACAAAATTGTTCTATCTTGATTGAGAAAAACAGTACGCATTAGCTTATTGATCTTGGTTATAAATGAGGCACAAATCGCGTTAGTACATCACGTTTCATATAATCTGTGAATTTTAAATAGATGTTTGATTTTATAATTATTTCAATTGTCATATAATGCCCTCAAATAACTTTTTTTTTTCAAACAAAATTATAAATTTTTGCTAAAAATATATGTTAATATGAATTCATCGGCACAATTTAAGAGAAAAATTAGAAGAATTTACGTTAAGTAGACATAACAGTAAAAATGATCAAATTTTTTCAATGAGATTTTTTTAAATTCAATCACGCATTATTATCAATAGAGTAAAATCAAACTCTATTGTCTTATATAAAACAGTAATACAATTAGAAAGAAATATTTCAAAAGAAATAATCTTCAAAACTACTATCAATTCGAGTTTTAGTAATCAAACATTAATATAATATAATTAAGTCGAGGAATTTAAAGTACCGGTAAGAAGAGTAGGCCTAACAGTATATTTTTTTATTTTATATGCAAGATATTTCATGCTTTCCACTAGATACTAACATGCTTTTTCAGTTTGATTTGAATCAGAATAAGATGATTCTATAAGGAATTAGGTAGTAGGAATTGAGTACAGGGAAAATAATTATAGGATTTTAGGAATAAGCAGTAAAATCACTAAGAACCTGTAACTTCCCGTTATGTTGTACATGTAAGATAAAACATTATTAAAATACACTCATGCTATAAAATATTCTACAATAATGAGAAATAATACTGGGCTTCATAGTCAAAGCTATTAGGAATAGAGTTTATGGTGGAATTTAATTGATACAAAGTATAGAAATAGAGAAAGGATATTTAACCATTTATTGGGCGTATTTCAGCTACACGTCGCTCGTCAGTATTCAGTGATAAAACAAGAAGGGATAAATTTTAGTCTGTTATGCAAGTATCTTTATTCAAAGTTCAAAAAAGTTATTCATTAATGGCATTTTCTGGTATAATGCTACTTGGATGACCAATTTAAAAAGAAACTGATAAATTCTTTTTTTAAATAATACAATTGAAAGCGACTGATTAGCTCATTACTGTCAAACTAAACCAATCAAAATCATCCGAATTTTGAGAAAATGTTTAATGCTGAATATCGAATCATCATCAAGAATTCAGTTTTGAGCTGGATATTAGCTTCTAAGTACAAACGCATTCAGATTTTATTCAAATCTCAATAAAAAATGTGAATCAATTCAATTTTTTAGTTATTAATAACCACGGAATAAAAAATTCTTCACGGAATAAAAAAATTGAAGAACTATGGGGTTCTGGTAGAAGTAGAACTGGCAGTAAGTATCGGCGGAGTGTTGCTAGTAGTAAATTGAGACAGCTAGTAGTAGAAGCTGCAGCTGCAGCAGTGGTATTTTCATTGAATATCGACTATCTTTCTATCAGAAATATATTATGCAATCTATCCAAATTCTTCATTCACTTGTGGCAAGGCATTGAAAATCTGATCTGAACCAGTTACATACATATTGAGTAGCCAATAATGCTTTCAATAACTAATTTATTGCTTTCAATGAGTAATCAAATTCAATTTCTTAATTCATCTTTGTCAACCAAAGCAAAACTGGGAACTCACCCATTACGTGGTATTTTATGTTTAAATTAAGTACTTATATTTATTAAGAACAATATTTTATATTTTCAAGTGTTTTACTAACACAGGGTGGCCACCCATTTTAAGATTAAAAATTCATGAGTAATTCCCGGTTTTCCAGAGTAAAATTTCAAATTTTCCAGGTGGAGTATCCGCGGTATTTGAGGAACAACAAGATATATACATATCATAATAATTCATAAAGAATTTATTATGGAAATCTTCAGTTTGATCTTCCATGACGAATTGCGAATAGTGTATTTAAATTTTCAAATATATTGATAATTTTTGACACTGCAGTCTATTTTTGTGAGGAATTAATACGTTTTTTCAACTACTCATGTGTGTGGAGCGCTTTCGGACAGAGTCCATTTTTAACACTCAGTAATTAGTTAAAAAACGAGAAATCCTTACAAAAATAGACTGCAGTGTCAAAGTTATCAATATATTTGAAAATTTATTATGTGTTCATTAAATTTCCCTTGATTCAATAAAACTTGAATGTAACCTAGAAGAAAAATCTACTAATATAAATCCGGCTTAACGATAACAAAAAATATACTCGCGACAACACTAGTTATGGCAAAACAGGAAAAAACATCAATGTTTTGCGACCGATGTTTTTCAAACATCGATATTTTCCAAAATCATCGATGTTTTTAGATAGTTCACAAACATTGCCAATAATTATTATTGCTAGCCATCAAGTGGTTTTTTATTTGAGTATTTTGAGTTTATTGTTACGGTACACTTTACTAAATTTATTGGCATTTATGAAAAATTCATGAGTAACTGGAAAAATTCATGAGGAATTCACGGAATTTTTCACGGTTATGTAAAATCATGAGGAATTCCAGGTTCTCCCGGTTTTCCCGGTAGGTGGCCACCCTGTAACAATAATAATTAATCCTTCTTGTCAGATATATTTCCGTTTACTTGATTACTTATGACTACTCGATTACATTTTGATGTGCGAGACTTAATGAAGAGGCAAAATACTTTCAAAATTGTTCTAGGCTAGGAGGTGAGAGTGGAAACCATGCACCTTTTAAACGGACTCCGCTAATGACAAAAAACTCACTTTTCTTATACACGAGTTTTATAACTGATGAATATCAACTACTATGGAATCTTTTGCACTCTTGGACGCGGTTGATGAGAAAATTTAAACTTTCTACTTGAACTAAAAATTACAATACCGGTTAGATTAGATAAGATTATTTACTTTATTCATGTAGATTACAAAATGAACAGTCTTAGATTCTAGATTATGATAGTTAAAAATATATAAATCTGTAATTATTGTTATTGAGATTATTGAGGTTATTGAGATTAACACCGAACACGAATAGATTGTACGGATTTACGCGGTCGGAAATTTATATTGTCTTGTAAAATTCTTATAAATTAGTTTCTTTACTATTAGAACGACATCAAATTGTTAATTATTATTATTTTCCTTGTGGATAATTTTATTAAGGATAATTATTATTTTTCCAGAGGAAAGATTATTATTTTTGTATCTGAATAAACATAGGAATGTATTCATCCATTAATTAGGCATAATATAATAAATAGCGACACTGCAGAAATTTAGTTGCAAGAAAATAAAAAAGATTATTCGCTTTGCAACAAGATATTTCAGTTGTTATGCCATCTACCATCTACGAGACAGCCGAAAGATTTTCCTGTGAAGTAGATAATTTCTATTATTTTCTTGAAAGAAAATGACAGCATTGTCGTTATTCATTCTATAAAGTTTAATATTGATACGCGCAATTCGTAATGGAAAAAATTCAAGTATTTATACACTCTGATTTGATAGCTGACAAGTAAGAGAGACATGAATTATCAGTACCTTCTCAAAACAGATCTTATTACAGGTTTCTCTAGATATGCTAATTAAATATAAATTAACTCATCTATCACCATCATCCAACTCATTACCCACGCACAAGTCTAAGACCTTTGTGGGCTTCATCCTCAAAGAAAAAAAAAAATTAAAATGGCACCCATTGTTGCCCTGATATATAGATATATATTCAACATAGATAATTATACCAGTTTTATTTTATTGTATATAAATATTATATACAATAATATACTATATAATGTATCAGAGCAACGACGGGCGCCATTTTCAATGAATTAGTATTTTTTTAAATATATTGCAGATGATGCTCACTGTGGGTATTGAGGGGAATAGGTGAATGATGAGAAGCAGGCTAAATGAGATTCGAACAAAAGGCTGCAGGAAACGAAGCCAGCCATAGCCTTATCTTATCACAGACAAGCGCTCTGACCAACTGCGCTACTAGAGCTGCCTATAGTATATATATAGAAACCTGTATTAAGGTCTGTTTGGAGACGGTATTGGGATTGTACACCGTTTATTTAATAACTGATTGAATTTTTTCGGCAATCAACTAATATTACGCTATATATAGAGAATCTAAGGTCTATCAAGAGAATTTGAAGAATTGAAATAGAAAATCATTTCTACAATAATGAAGTGTACCCATGGTTCTGTTAGGTCAGAT
The DNA here is from genome assembly GCA_948455865.1 of Conomelus anceps. Lineage (NCBI taxonomy): Eukaryota > Metazoa > Arthropoda > Insecta > Hemiptera > Delphacidae > Conomelus > Conomelus anceps. The sequence goes on from OX418217.1 coordinate 75,358,057, forward strand.
ATCCAACAATCGAATCATCAAGCAGATCAAGAAATTGAAATGCACAACACAAAATAATAAGGAAACTAAAGAGATTCTACCAAAAGCAAACTGTCAACAGAACTGATTTACTACTGTGAATCTCAACTCATGAACCCCATCTGAAACGAAACATCAACAGATCGATTACAATAAACCACCATAGATGATAGTATGCTTGATCGCTCTGGGTTACAGTGGTTTTATAGAGACAGTGTGGACATTGGACACCTTGATTCTGGTTGGATAATTCAGTCACATCTTACAAATTCACCATGAGGTGTCCAAATATAGTGATGACTACAGTGACTGAGATCTATTTTTTACATTAAGATGCACTTAATCTGGCTGGAACATAGAGGTTTACTCTCGTAAGCTACCAGGCAGTCAGAGCCATGCAGCTAAGCAAGAAATATATAGTTATACTGTATGTTTATATCTATAGATATAAAATCAAACGGTGTGGTATGAACTATAAATGGAAAGTCATCACTGGCCAAATTAACATAATAAATCACTGAACAACTCTCAACTTGTGTCAAGATGGACACAAGACGGTGGCAGCGGGAAACAATGGTCATACTGTCTCTATAAAGTTACTGTACTCTGCATGAGTGCTGATGAGTTTCGATTCTGGATCAGCGGTGAGCCCCATTACTTACCATCAGCTGAAGTGGCCGAGGTGGGTGGTTCTTCTTTGCAGAGCTCGTCGGTGGGTCCAGGAGAGCCGAAGTGCTTGAGCAGGTCCTCGGCCAGCGAGGTGGCAATATCCTTCTGCGACAGCAGTGCCTGCAGCTCCTGGTCCAGGTCTGGTGCTGCCGGCGTCTTGTCTCCTGCTGTCACTCCATAGCCCACGTTGCTTCCTACATCACCGCCGGTCGATGAGATCTGAAATTTAAAAAAAATATTAATAATACAGATATTATATTTTAGAAGGAAAATAATCTGAAACAGTATTCGAAGGAATTCGATGGATAAAAGGATTTAATCGATAAAAACAACGTGAAAAGTGAAGTTTTGATTCAGAGAACAGGGAACCGAAGAATGGCCTCACAGCTATAGTTCGTGCAAACCTTATAATATAGTAATGAGCAATGGTTGAGTGATGAGAATAAGTGAAGGGTGAGAAACATCCATGGCTGAATGAGATTCGAACCCAAGGCTGCAGGAAATGAAGCCAGTCTGAGTCTTATCTAATCACAAGCGCTCTAATCAACCAGACCGCCAATTTCATTACCATACAACACGTCATTTGTTTATAAGAGATCTCAATAAAATAGAGGCTGAATAACACGATGTTTTATTAAAATTCAGTAGCTTGAGCTACTAAATTTAGTTTGATGATAGTTGAAGTACTTTATGTACCTGTGTGTAGCCAGGCTGCGTCGGTGAAGTATATTGGTACTGGTAGGGTGCAGTGGCAGGTGTTGCTTTGAACGTAGGTTGTTGCTGCTGCTGCTGCTGCTGCTGTTGGACAGCCTGCTGCTGAAATCCAGGTTGTTGAACTTCGGAGCTGAAGCCAGATTGCATAACCTGTATGAACAAATGAAAGTACTTATTTAATCTCTTCATTGAACAAGAAATTTGACATATGAGATATAGAAATTCAGACATTTTATTCAAGGAAAAAGCAAGTAATTATAATATGAAGATTACACTCGCTTAAATTATGGATTATATAAAGCTGTGAATGATGATTGAATGTGATATATCAGTGGAATAATTAAATGTACACTGGAATAGAAGTGTGTATATCCAGAGTAACACGATTATAGATAACCTAAATACAAAAAAAGCTGATAAATTTTACAGTATAATATGCACAATCTTCTATATTTTGTGGTTGAAATTATTTCTTCAACTTCACGGTTTTTTCTTTTCAGTTAACATGAGTTTCTCTGATTTATGCCTGGTTTCTTTGTGACTGAAATTGAATTATCTGATTTTATAAAAGTTACGGCCACTGCTAAATTTTAATGGTCTTCTATTGGACAAATAAGTTGATCTACTGATTACTGAATGGTTTGTTTGAAGTTAGAGTTTCTATGATTTCTTTGAGGTTTATTATTGATTCCAATGAGCTACTTTTTAAATATTTATTTCAGCCACTAAATCTGTAATGATTCTATACTGGACAAATTAGCTGAAAATGTCAACGCCTCATAAAAATACAGAGTGGCTATGCTCATAAATTACTTACAACTTCTTTGCGTTATTAAATAAATTATTTATCAATAACTGAATATTGATACTTCAAATTCTCAAATGCAGAGCAAAATCATAATTCTTTCTTATTACTTTTTGATTATTAGAGGTTACTGAAAAGAGAGAGATTAATCTATTACCTGTTGCTGTTGTTGGGGGTAGGCTTTTATAACAGAAGTCTGATAGTGGCTGGCTGAGGCGGAGGCGTTGGGCACGAATCCACCTGCAACTGTCACTTGTTGCTGTCTGACGCCAGCTGCAACCCTCTGCTGCTCCTGCTGCTGCTGTTGTTGCTGCTGCTGTTGCTGTTGTTGCTGCTGCTGCTGCTGTAGTCTCAATTGTTGCTGCTGCTGTTGATGCTGCTGCATCAAGCGATACTGTTGTTGTAGGTGTTGCAGCAAATTCTACAACAGATAATATAAATCATTAGTTGGTTGAAATGATATGGATTGTTTCAGTGCGGCCTCCCGGCCTACTAGTGGAGACCTCCAGCCGTGTCTGAGAAAGCACTAAATCAGTGTAAAATGGCCATCACAAACATATAGTAAGTATTCAATTCACTACGAAAGTATTTAATTGTGAATCATGATTACTGTATTAAATAGCAGTTCATATTTACTCATACGGATCTTATAATGTATCGTTAAAACGTAATAAATGACAGATTTACTCAATAAATTACGAATTTTCAGTTGAAAAATAATTTGCATATATTTTCCTGATCAGTGATATATCCTACTCAATGTATGCTTGAAGGTCTAGATTATTTCTTTTTTTTCGGAGGATGAAGCCCATATAGGTCGGAGACCTGTGCGTGGGTAATGAATTGGATGATGGTGATTGATAAGTTGGACCTACAGGTTTAGGTGGGCTCCGAACCACCGGGAAGTGATTTTACAGCAGAGAACAGTCTTTTTTGCTGGCCAATAAAATCGGCCACCCTTAGAAAGAGCGCCCAGGAGTTTCGTAGCTTATCTCTGATTGAACAGATACCTGCTACAGCACTCGGCTATCACTTCCCATCAGCATTATGATTTTTTATGGAATAAAAGACCTGTTGTGGTTATAGTAGCATACAACTACTATGGTATCGTGGTTGATAAAATAAACACACAGAATAATTATTAACAGCTGGAAGTATACACTTTTATCAAATAACATACAACTCAGATCCTCAATACTGAATACAGTAAAACCTGTCACGTCAGAATGGCTCTAGGCTATTGAAAAATGGTAGTAAAAGGTACTTAAATAGCTAAAGTTTGTTAGGGTGATTTCTCTTATATAAGATGGTAAGCATCTTGAGGAAAAGGAGAAGAAGAGAAAATATACTATAGATTAAATTTAGTTCCAAATATCCAGATTCAACTGAATCGGGCAACCTGCTAGTGATATTAATGATTTCCAGAATGTTGCAATGACTTACTTGTTGTTGAACGGTGAGGTTGGCGACATTCTGTTGCAGGAATTGCAACTGGAGGAGTTGCTGTTGATTGAGGTAGACTGGGGGCGCCTGTGTGGGTGGCCTCTGCACTGGCTGTCCCGGCTGTGGCCCACCAGGAGTGGCTGTGCGACTCACCACACTCGGGGGACTCACCTCGCCTCCTGGCTTGAACCTCTTAGCAGTTACAACTGAATTGCTATTCTGTGCTGGGTAGGGGGGAGGAGGTCCCTGGTGGTGGTTGGCACCATTGCTGCCATTTATGTTGGGCTGCTGGGGTGATTGAGTTTGGCCCGACTGCAAGGAAATAATGACAACTTATTCAGAGATAAATAAAACATTTCAAAAATAAATGCTGTCTTTTCAACAGTGATTCAAGTCCCAGTTATCATCACCTACGAGAATATTGAAGCTAGATTTCAATTTAAGTAAGCATATCTTCTGTATATATATTTTTTCTTCTAAATAATAATGATTCATTATTACGATCTTTGATCATTTTACACTATAATTATCAACCCTTTTCAACTACAGTTCTTTTTTAATTAACTTCTACTGAACTTTTAAATGATCATCAATAAATAACTTAGATTTATGATCTGTGTATTACACTTCCAAATTAGTCATTGCTCTACTTGTAAACGAGATGACTGTCATTCACATAAAGAGAAACATTACTTATTGTAAATAATGGAGTTAAACCCCCTCCCCCCCCCCCTCCCCGCCAATGTATGTAAAGCACTAAGAAAATTAGTCTCCAGAAATCAATATCATGGGCCGCAGGTATAACCTGGAGAGGGATGTACTGCAAACTTTCCTTTCAAGAGTACTTCATTTAATTTGCACATTCATTATCAAACTCTGTTGAATGCAGTCTACTGTTGTACAGTCTAATTTTGTAAGAAAGCAGTGTAATAAGGAGTTACTATTTATTGAATATTTTTACTACAAACCAGACTTCTACTGTGCATAAAATGCAACTTTACATACATCTTTAGGCACAATACGTCAATGCTTATAATTTGTTCGATAATAGTTGAATGTGCATTCGCATAATTAATCATAGTTAGTATAGCATTTTTATAAATTACATTTTCAGAAAATCGTATTTGTTGAACAGTTCAGATCATTCTCAACAGCCACTATGTGAAACTTATGATCGGATGGACTGCTCCGTTCGAAATTCGTCATGTGTTTTGTCTTATTGTGGGTTTCACGGTTGATGAGCTCTGGCCGGCTTTGTTAATTATCCAATCAGAGTACAGAATAGGTACTATTTACCATCTATTCTGTGATCAGAATGTTCACCAATGCTGCCAGTTAGTGTAAATACACTATCTGCATCACTGTAAATGAACGAGCTAAAAATAGTCGGGTGTCGTCGCAATTATGCAATTATAAAAACGTAAAGATAAATAATTCAGATAGAGATCAATTGATTATTAAAATGAGAAACGCCCGATAAACTTCAGTCTGACACTGTGTAAAGGGCTCTAGCAAGTTAAAGTAATTGTTGCAAATGTTGCTCTGAAATGATTGGCCACTTCTAAAGGTAGCGGGAAACCGTGTGAGTTCAGAGCTCATCAGCAGTGGAGACCACTATAGCAAGAGTGATGACTTATTTTATTGAAAAATGAAGAACATAGATTTGAGGAGAGCGGCATAATTATTACCTGGGAGGATTTTTGATAAGGGGCCTGTTGGCCTGCCCTCTGCTGGCTGGTATTTTGCTGTTGCTGTTGTTGTTGCTGCTGCTGCTGCTGCTGCTGTTGTTGTTGTCGGGAAGACATCTCCGCTGAGATCGGCAGATTCCATGCTTCCTCGATTGAGGGCAGCTGGCGTCTTCTAAAACCCATGAAAATGCCAAGTGTTAGCTACGCTTGAATACTGAAGTGTACAAATCATTTAACTTATTTAATCAACACATAAAAATGATCATTAAAGCAAACTATTTGATGGATGAACCCAATAAAAGTGTAATCTTTTGGAAGTGTGCTTTGTATTTCTCCAGACTTCAACAATCGAAATGGCTACATAACTGAAATTTGATATATTATTGTATGTCAAAATATTTGTAATAGAACAATATCAAACTATAAACTACTAATTCACTTTTCAATTGTTTTTGACGTTGGATAGCAAGTGATAGTGATGAAATAATTGTCTAAATATCGCTGAATAAATTGGCCTACTTCCAGTAGGTTTCATGATGGATTAATAGCAATAATATTTTTGAGTTGATTTATAGGATTATTCAGTATGTTTTAGAAATAAACCTGAAGCTCAAACTTGTACAACATTATAAGCAATTTATTTACTAGATGGATTCAGGACCTATCAAACCTATTTTTCTTCATGAATCCAACTCAAACTTGGTCTTCCTCTTTTTCATTTTTTTCCGAAGATAAAGCCCACATAGGTCTGAGACCTGTGCGTGGGTAATGAGGTGGATGACAGTGATTGATGACCTACAGTTTTAGTCGGCAGTGTAGCAACAGTCTTAAGGGCCCACACACTAGCGAGTTTGGCTCGGCGAGTAAGGCTCTAGCTTTGCAATCAGTCTGAAGAGACTGCCAAGCATATCATACTGGATTGCGAGAGACTTAGGGCAAGGAGAATGGCTCTGTTTGGCTTTAAGCAACCAGGTGATGAATGGGACGTTAGCATAGGGAAAAAACTCCTGGATCTTGTAAAGGGCACAGGTATTGGTTTGCCTAACTAACGTACTAGGGACACACAATAAGCTTCGGTTGACGTGTGAGGATCTTTGAATCTTCTGGATCTTTGAATCCGTCCCTTCATAACATAACATAACATAAGGCTCGGAAGAAAATCACCACTAACGTGTTGTGAACTTCCCGAGTCCGGCTCGGCTACTTTTCAAGGTCGGCTGGATTGCGCCCATGTTAATTCTGATCCATATAACTCATCTAATCTGAAAATCTTAAAATTGCAATCAGTATCTCATTTGGAAGGTTTGTTTATGCTCTAGAGTATTGGTTTTGCTAAAATTTCATACTTTTTGAAATTCTGTTTTATTAATTAGTATTACTATTATTATTATTAATAAGACATGTTTTTTCTTCTAATTCTTTTCTGATATTAGAGATATAGATTTCAGAGCGTTTAAAGGCACGATTTATGTTTTTTATAACAATTATTTTCTCACCTCTAAGTATCTTCTTATAGATTTATCACATCTACAATTAAAAATGCAAAAGTGTGATAGAATTTAAAAGTCTTATAATACAGGATAATTACTAATAAAATTCACTCATATTACATGCTCCTAGGCAGTAAAATTAGCTGTTCTTGTATTATAAGTTCTTGTAAGTTTTATGAAACAGGCCCTAGTTTTGGCTAGAGGCGTCTCAGTGACCATTTTTGCGCCAAAATAATTCTTAGACTTTATACGATAAAATACGTTTGTCTACCTAAATTGAGAACATCGTTTCAGCAGGGTGGACCAGGAGCTGGCAATAAATTAGTCAAGGGTCTCAGAAGGGTGACTAGTTGTATGGATGTCATTTTTGTATTGTTTTCGTAGGTCGTAGACTGAATAATTCTCCTTTCACTCCTATTTCGCTCTCCTATTATCTTAGCGCTCTTACTTCTCCCTCACACACACACATAGACAGAACTTTACTCATACAGATGTCACTGACAGTGTTCGAGACTAGTTTCTTTTTTTTAGAATTCGACAATTAGCGTCAGTCGGTTTTGAAATTCCATTTTACTTTAGCCGACTCTTCAGTTGCAGAAATGAGTTCGCAAGAGGAGGCTGCTGCAGCAGTTATCGTTTTAAACGAATACGGTTTTTTTTTGCGCAAAAACTGTAAAAACAGACGAACAGGAACCTCAAAAAGAAATTGTTACTGGTTTTTCAAAATCCCTAGCCAGCTCCCAAAGTATAAATAAGTAAAGACTTGTGTAAATAATTTAAATAAGAGGTTCCTCTATTTTTATTGTTTGTTTTGAAATTCTACGATCATTCTTAATCACCAGCAGACCTTTTTTCAAAATCTTGAGAACGATTAAATATATAAACTTCAATATATAACTCAATTTTACTTATTTTTAGGTCTTGTGAACAGTTCAAATACTTGCTTTCTGACCATCTGCTATGTTATAATGAGGTGCCGAGCCTGGCTCAGCTCAGGAAACGTCCACTAACTTGCGAGTCCCAGCCGAGCCCAGCCGCGCTTGTAGCCCTGCGCGAGTCTGGCTGGGCTCGGCTCGGCTCGGAAGAAAAGAGCCCACTAACTAGTGATTTTCTCCCGAGTCCGGCTGGCCGAGTCTTACTCGCGAGCCAAACTCGCTAGTGTGTGGGCCCCTTTAGCCTATCGCTATTACTACTATTACCGACTTCCGATTAAGTCTATTTTTTACTTTTGTCAACCTTCCTCCAATGTATGTCACATTTTTCAATGCAGTGATTGAATAATTGGGATCGGCTCACTTACTTGCTAGTTATGCTGGGCATCGGTGCGTTTCCGAGATGCGTCTGCAGAAACTTGATGCGCTGACTGAGGTTGGGGTTCATTCCCTGGTTGACCGTGGCAGCAGCCGTCAGTTTGTGCGACGAAACCTGCGTCGCCAGTGCGCCGGTCACGGTATTATTATTATTGTTATTATTATTATTATTATTATTGTTGTTCGAGCTGTCGCTTCCACGTGTCGCGTTCACGTAGCATGCATAGGCATCACGCGGTTGATTACAACTCTCGTATAAAATACCTGCAAACAAAATACAAACACGCATTAAACAGTTCTTGGAAATATCAGTTTTTATATAATACATTCTAATGCCATATAATATGAAAGCTGCTTGTATTTAATCCATGATTGGAATCTTTAGGACTGATGGCTGGGAGGGTGTAAGAAAAAAGAAGAGAAACAAAAAATAGAAAAGAGGGAAGAAAGAGTTGGAGGAGAAGAAGACTACTTCCTTTTTTGCAGGGTATCATGAATGTGATTTTATGAAGTTCGTTATACTGTAATATAATATTCCTATGAAAATAAAATTTCAACTTGGAAATTTTCTTTTAATTTTTCATTTTGAAGCAGACCTGTATATTACATAATGTCCTCAACCTCAACACAACTTAGTCTTCATTTTGTTTTATAACATGATTTTGCGGACAAAATAATACATTAATTGAAAAACCAGATTCATAGAAATATGACATTCGCAGCATATCGTATTTTAATTTTCACTTAATGAAAAGTAATCAAGGACATCTTACTGATGATGTAAAAATGTATTTATTAGAGGTTTATCGAAGTGGGATATATTAGCTGTAGAGAACACCGTATTCTAAAAGAAATGAGACTTATTTAAACGTGTAATGGAAGTGAGACTTATTAAAACGTTGTAATAACAATGTAATGAGTGATTTAACTGGATATTTAAAGCTCAATTAATAGTGTCTTAGAATAAGATATTCACCTAAATTAGTCCAAGCAGCACTATGACTTTTATCCAACTGAACTGCACATATGTAGGCTTGCAAAGCATCCATAGGCTGGCTTTGCTGCTGGTAGAGTACTCTGAAATCATCGAAGAAAAAATTACTGAAATTTCAACTTATCATTGAATAAAATAATAAATTATACAAAGTACCAGTATTTATCTTTAGAAAAATCTATTAATTTTCTACCTTATCGAACATTGTCTTTCTTTTGTAATAAATTTCTCAATCACATGATTCCAGATGAATGATTGGCTATGGTTGCAGCCTATAAAAATCTATTCCCATTATTTATTTTCTAAATTGACAATACTGTTCCAGAAGGCCTACACTAAGTTTCCAGATTTTTTGTGTGTAGTGAGACAGACATGTTCAAATTGGTGGGAACGCTTGTATAGGTTTGGTCTGTTGATATATGTTCTGCGAAAGTGAATGTGTGTTTGAGGGTGTGATAGTTCTTGTGAATTCTTCACATATAGTTGTAAATGTCCTGCATATATGTCTCATTTTGCAGTTCTTACTGTAGTTATATTTGAATAGTTTATAATTATTTATTTAAATTTATACATTCCTGGTCTGGTACTGGAAAGCAATAAATGCAATACAGTATATCTAATAACATGAATAAAATACAGTTCAGCGTAACGTAATTTAAGCTATCTTTCATAACTGAAAAAGAAAATATTGCGACTCAATAATATATAATTATTAGAAGGAATGAAATATTAACGAACGGCTTATTATTAAAACTGAATGTATCTTGGAGGATAATGATGAATAAGCCGACACACCATGTGAATACCAAGATGAATGAGGGAATATAAGTAGATTCTTACCCGATTGAGCACCATGTGTCTGCGTTTCCTTCACTCTTTTCTACCGAGTTTCGGTAAGCGATGAAGGCGTCATGAACTTTGCCAACACTGGCAAAACAGCGACCAAGGAGGTACAATGACTGGCCGGATTTTGGATCAGCTTCTATTGACTTTTGAAGGCAGTGAATGGCTAGACTCTCTCTTTGTGTCTTCTCTCCCAGAGTTTCAACACAGTGATACATCCATCCTGTTCACAGAAAAAATTATAAACCTATAATTCAAATTATGACAAATGAAGGTCAACAGAAAAGTAATTGAGCTCTAAAGTCCAAAATAGCTGAATATTTGAAATTCAAAGCATATAATATAAAAATAACCATAATATAAATGCATAACAGATGAGAATTACCAAAAATCAATTCCTACCGTTAGCAATGCCAGTTGCAGGTTTAACATGTCAATGCACTGATGCAGGTTATTGCAGATGCTTACTTACTTACTTATGTGGCTCTACAACCCGTTAACCGAGTTTTGGCCTGCTCTACAATCAGTCTCCACCTCTCTCTATCAAGTGCAGTCGTCTTCCATCCTCGTATTCCCAGCTCTCTAAGATCCTTTTCTAGCTCATCCAGCCATCTGAGTTTAGGGCGTCCCACTCTTCTTTTTCCTTGTACTGTATAGAACAGTACATTCTTTGGTGCTCTTGCCGGATCCATTCTCTGCACATGTCCTGCCCATCTTATTCTATTCCCTTGATGACACCAATAATATCTGGTTCCCTAAAAATAGCATAGAGTTCCAGGTTGTATCTCCTTCTATAACCTTCTTCCTCTCTAACTTGTCCAGTATCCTACGTAGCATTTTTCTTTCAAATGCGGCTGAAACTCTGTAATCCTCTCTAGTGAGCATCCAGGTTTCTCTACCATAAGTCAAGACTGGTCGAATGGTGGTTTTATATATTTGGAGTTTTGCCTTCCTGGATAAAAGTCTTGATCGTAGGACCCTGGAGACGCCAAAAAATGCTCTATTTGCTAGGGAGATCCTTCTCTTTATTTCTATATTGGTGTCATTACTGGAGGAAATCAGGGAGCCTAGATAAACGAACTCTTCAACTTTCTTAAAAACATAGTCATTCACTATAAAATCTCCTGCATGTGCTCTCCGAGGTGACACAACCATAAATTTTGTTTTTTCCTGATTGACTGAAAGCCCCATTCTTTTCGCATTTCTCTCTATTTCCACAAAAAGCCTTTCCATATCCTCTTTCCTTCTTGTGACCAGATCAATGTCATCTGCAAATGCCAATATTTGATGCATTCTATTGAAAATGTTGCCTCTTTCATTTACTCCTGAATCCTTCATAACTTTTTGCAGAACAAAATTAAACAAGAGAGGGGACAATGGATCTCCCTGCCTCAGACCTTTTTTAACTTCAAAAGACTTGTGCACTTCGCCCCCCAGCTTTACTTTACAACATGTTCCGTTCAGAGTAGCTTTCACTAGGCGAACATATTTAGCTGGAACTCCTAAGTCGTGCATTGCCTCCAACAGCTTCTGTCTATCCACACTATCATAGGCGCTTGCAAAGTCAATAAACAGGTGGTGTGTCTCTATTTGATGTTCTACACACTTTTCCAGCACTTGGCGCAGGACAAAGATCTGATCTGTAGTGGATCGCTGGAAACGGAACCCGCATTGATAGTCTCCTATTATTTCCTCTGCATAGGGTTTCAATCTCTCACCAATAACTTGGGCCATAACTTTGTATACAATATTTACCAGGGTGATCGTTCTATAATTGTGGCACTCAAACTTGTCTCCTTTTTTATAAATAGGACATATAATTCCTTCCATCCAGTCTACTGGTAGAATTTCTTCTCTCCAAACCTTTTTAATTAGGTGAGCTATACTTAACCAGAGGCTCTCTCCATTTTTGATCATTTCCGCGGGTATATTGTCTGCTCCTGCTGCTTTATTATTTTTTAGTTTTCCTATGGCATTCATGATCTCTTCATAAGATGGAGGTTCAACTTCCTGCTCAGGCTGGACTACTTGGTCAACCTCCTCAACCCCTGAGGTGCCTTCCGGATCAAACTCTTGTTTGTAGTACTCTGTCCACCTCTGGAACATTCCATCTTTGTCAACTTCCATTTTACCCTCTTTGTTTCTTATGCCCTTGATGTATGGTTTGAAAGACTTTATTTTTTTCAGAATTGTGTAGAACTTTCTTGCATCGTTTTCTCCATAGCTCTCTGTCATCTGGACAACTTTTCCTTCTTCAAACTGTCTTTTCTTCCTCCGGAAAGTGTGCACCTCTAATCTTCTCTTCTGTTTGTAATGTTCTACATTTCTTCTTGTTCGCCGGTTTATCATTTGCCTCCATGCAGCATTTTTTTCCTCTGTTATCTTTTCACACTCCTCATCATACCATTCATTTTTTATTTGGTTTCTAGCTGCTCCCAGCACTTCCTCAGCCACTTTGCTTAGTGATTATTTTGTTTTCTTTCAGTAATTTTCCACAGTGCTTTCGTGCCATTTCTCGTCCCATTCTCTTCCTCCTCCAGTTCATCCTTTAGCTTTTCTTGGAAGACAGTCTTTGAGTTGCCATTAATTAATGGGTCTAGATTCCACTTTTTAACCTTATTATATCTTCTTGATCTGGTCATTGCAATTCTCTGCCTTACTTTGCTTATCACCATAAAGTGGTCTGAGTCAGCATTTGCTCCTCTGTAGGAACGCACATCCATTACATTTGATTTATGTCTCCTTTCCACTAGCACATGGTCTATTTGGTTCTTTGTTCTCCCATCAGGGGATCTCCATGTTTGCTTATATGTATGTCTTTATGTATGTCTTTTGCTTGTATGTCTTTATGTGGGAAAAATGTTGAACTTATGGCCTATGAACTATTCTCAAGTGCAAACTCTATTAATCTTTTCCCATTATCATTACTGTCCCTATGTAAGCTGTGCCTTCCAATAGCTGGCTGATAGAAGTGTTCTTGTCCTACTTTTGCATTTAGATCTCCAAGAATGAGCAGCATATCATGAGGTGGGATGGATCTTATCACTGCTTCCAGCTCCTCATAGAACCCATCCTTTTCCTCTTCACTCCTTTCATTTGTGGGTGCATGATGCACCAATTACCAATTTCATAATTATGCATAGTAATATATAAGATAAAAAATGTTGAAAACAACAATAAGCAAGCAGCAGTAGTGTTGGGTAGTAAAATATAGTTTGTGCAGCTATTGATTAGCTATAACAGGTATGAATTAAAATTTAATTAGAAAGTAAACTGGTTTTATCACGTTTACAGTTATTAGAAAACTTAAAAGTATTGATGATTCAAAATAAACACCAAGGTTGGAAATGAGTCATTTTACACATCTTAGAGAGTACGTGAAATAAATTAAAATTTATACAACGTAGTTTTAACGAGATTAACGAGATAACGTAGTTATTTTGTTGCAAATATGTGTTACTCAATAACAGCAGAGTCATTGTAAATTCAATTTTGATTTGTATTTTATTTCAAAACAAATCATTCAATAGATTCGTCTTGATCTTGGAAAAATTAGATGCATATATAGCTGCAAAGTATTAAACAGATTTTGTTTTTCTTTCTGAATACGATTGATCCACATCCATTGAAAGAATATGAACATAAGATTCCAAGATATAATTTTTTGTAAAGGTCTTATAGTTTTTACAGAATCCTTTTTCTGAAAAATGGGTTTCATTGCCAAATATAACTCGTAATTATAGTGCCTGAGCAAATAATAATAAGCGTATGACTTTTAATGGTGGGGAGACCCTTACGGGTAGTTCCACCTCGCCGTTTGTGCCATGTTACGGGGAACATGGTGGACCTACTATTCTAGGTGGGTTCCGAACCACCGGGTAAGTGATAATAAAGCTTGTAACATCAAGTCATTGAAGCGCGGTCACCCATCCAAGCGCAGTCCTGAGCGGTCGTGACTGAACATCACGATCACTTGAACACCACGCTCACCGCATGACCAATCACCACTCCAGTGCCTGAGCAATTCTTTACATATTCAGTAAGAACTTTAATAAAGTGGAAATAACCAGCAATAGTACAGACAGTCTAATAATTTCAATGTTAGTGGGATTTGTTTCATTGAGACATGATTTCAAGACCGAAGGAGAAGTGTGCTATGTTTAATGCATATGAATTATGACATAAAGATAGAGGAAAATAGAACAGCAAACAGTTAGTGAGGTCTGTATCGAACTTTGACTGTTCAAGAAACCGTTCAAGATTGATTCGTGGCATATAAAACTTGTCATTCAACTTGAGACTCATATTTACCTAACTGTCGGCAAATGTCTGCTTTCAGGTGGGTGGGTAGCTCTTTCTCTTTCAAAAGCTGTTCGTAGTTATCCTTCGCAGTCTTGTACTTCCCCTGAACTTCATAGAGATGTGCAATGTGAAATTTAACTGTAAAACAAAAAAGATAAATTAAGTTCACAACAAAGGGAGTGACTCATCTAATAATAATAATAATAGAAGATGATTCATGTCACTTATAATATTATTAGCAAGACCCCACTAATATTCAACTCTAGGCTGATAGCCATTTTGTTTAGTAATTTCGATTGACAACATCTGACCAAATTAATAGAATGTGAGTTAATATTTCGAAAACAATAATTATTTTGCACTTCATATACCTTCAATAGGAAGGCAAATTTATCATTTTTTTCATCATTCATCAAAATAAAATTAAAGCTAAATATCATTATTTCCAATATAAATAACTCATAATCTACTTGTGAGACACTTTTGCTCAAGGGTATGACTCATCTATCCCTCATAGCCGTGAGTCGTAGCAGGTGTCTGTTCAATCAGATAGAGATAAGCTGCGTTCTCCTGGGCACTCTGGGTAAGGGTGACCGATTAGATTGGCCAGCAAAAAGACACTGTCTGCTGTAAAATCACTTCCCGGTGGTTCGGAACCCACCTAAAACTGTAGGTCCAGCTCATCAATCACCATAATCCAACTCATTACCCACGCACAGGTCTCAGACCTATGTGGGCTTCATCCTCAAAAAAAGTTCATAATGCATTCTTTATTAGACTGAAATTATTTTTTTAATCATATCGAAAATAATACTAATTATATTATAATACTAACACTCGTAATTTGGAAATATCATAGAGAATTTAACTCTACAGAGCTACAATAATAATCGAGGCTGATGTTTTCCAGACGTGACAAAAAAAAACTGAGATAATACCCAAAATTTATATTTTTCAAATTTCCATAAAGCATGGATGCAAACTGGACGGAAAACTTATTAAAAGTTTTTTGAATAAAGATGTAATTGAAGAAATTATTTTATAAGCTGTGTCTCAATTTATTCCATTAGTATACTATTCTAACTGATATTCCATGAACTATTTCTATTATTCCTATACTATCCTATTCATGAAATAGAGATTTTTCGGAGGATGAAGCCCGCATAGGTCTGACACCTCTGTGGGTTATGAGTTGGATGATGGTGGTAGTTAAGTTGGACCCAAAGTTTTAGGTGGGTTCCGAACCATAGGGAAGTGATTTTTACAGCAGAGAACAGAGTCCCTTTTGCTGGTCAATCCAATCAGTCACCCTCAAAGAGGGTCCAGGAGTTCGTAGCTTATCTTTATCTGACTGAACAACATCTGTTACGGCTCACGGCTATCACTTCCCTTCCATGAGATGTAAGAAATGTTTTAGACTACATCTATATTTAATAAATCAAATGAAAATATTATAATAATTTGTGAATAATTGCTATTAGGAACTTACTTTCAAGTTTCGAAAAGGTGCTGGGACTTGTGTCGATGAGGGAGAGCTGTAAATGTTTCAATGCTGATTCCCAGTCATTGTTCACTTTGAACATCAACCCAAGCCGCAGATGGACTTCATTGGCGCGGGAGTAGCTCGGCTCAACGTACAAAACTTGTTGGAATGCTTTGATCGCCCTGCAACACACAAAATAACCTCTCATTAATATTGATCACCACCTACTCAACAACGCCAGGAAAATCTACATTCAAACAGAAAAAGTCAATAACCATCTTTTCTCGACAGAGAACACATCCTAAGGCATCTTCTATTAGTCCCAGTTCTTTGTGTTTCAGTTAATAAAAAACTGCACTTTTTTGTTCTCTGGGGATATTGTTCTAGTGATATTTTGAAATTTGTGATCCTCAATTTCGTGGAAGACAATAGTTCCCTGCCTAGAGTAGTGGGCTCTAGGTAAGTAACAAAATAAAATTGTTACAAAAACTTGTCTGTGACTTCAGGGTTCTAAAACCTGGTATGTTGTTAATTGATCAATTAAATTCTATACTAGAATTAATCTTGTTAGTCCTCTTTCTCTTCAACATTTCCTAGTTATATTTTCACAGATTTAGTCGATTAGTGTTAATCAAGATCAAGCCTACTAAGAGAACAAAGCACCCGAAGGCTATACACGGAACGATGGACTAGTGCAGAATTGATAAATGGATAAGAATTCATCTATAAGAACAAAATTCAAAGGAATATTTCTGTAAAATGTTTCAGTAGCTTTCTCTAAACTGTGGTATAATAAGCAGGTACTAAGCTTTGGAAGGTCTGCATAAAGTACTATTATGTAATGTTCTGATTATAACGGATGTTTCATTAAGGACGCAACCCAAAGTTGAGGACACAATTTATTACACTATAATTATACGATTTTTGTTTCAGAAAATACATATTAATTGATAAATTGCCTACGAATTTTACTTTTAATAACTTTAACTTTACAGTTGATGTTGGAAGTGATTTCCTGCAACTTGAATACAGATTCGCACTCTTTTAATTACATTTGTGGCTACTCTTCTCAAAGTTTGTTCGCTATGTTCAAAATCTCGGTTTCAATATTATTTGCTTTTAATTCATGAATAGTATGAGGATTGTTTCTGTAAACTACGCTTTTTAAATAACACCACAGGAAAAAGTCAGCTGGGGTGAGTAGGTAATAATGGATACAGCTGGGACAACCTTGACCTTTGACCCCTGCAAACCCCCCCCCTCCTCCTCACCTCCCCGCTCCTAAGTCGGCTATTTTTGGCGTAGTCACTCCCCTCCCCTCTCCTAAGTCGGCCATTAATGATCCCCCCCCCCTAGGTTATTTTGGGGGACCCCCCACAAGGACCAATCAGAGAGCAGTATTTCCCCCACCCCTCTATTTATAGAATATCCCCCTCTAAAGTCGATCTTCTTCTTCTTCTACTTCTTCTTCTTCTACTTCTCCTCCTCCTTCTCCTCCTCCTTCTCCTTCCCCTTCTCCTCCTTCTCCTCCTCCTTCTCCTCCTTCTCCTCCTCGGTACAATCCTCTGTACACATCCTCATCTTCCTTTGTAGAGACTCCCGATTTTATTAAGAAAAAGAAATGTATTATAAACGTGAAAAACCCCGAAGATGAGGATGTGTACAGAGGATTGTACCGAGGAGGAGATGGAGGAGAAGGAGGAGGAGGAGAAGGAGAAGGAGGAGAAGGAGAAGGGGAAGGAGAAGGAGGAGGAGGAGAAGGAGGAGGAGGAGAAGGAGGAGGAGAAGTAGAAGAAGAAGAAGTAGAAGAAGAAGAAGATCGACTTTAGAGGGGGATATTCTATAAATAGAGGGGTGGGGGAAATACTGCTCTCTGATTGGTCCTTGTGGGGGGTCCCCCAAAATAACCTAGGGGGGGGGGGATCATTAATGGCCGACTTAGGAGAGGGGAGGGGAGTGACTACGCCAAAAATAGCCGACTTAGGAGCGGGGAGGTGAGGAGGAGGGGGGGGGGGTTTGCAGGGGTCAAAGGTCAAGGTTGTCCCAGCTGTATCCATTATTACCTACTGGGGTGAGATCTGGGGATCTTGGAGCTACAAATCTTTCGATACTAAGTGATGACCAGAGTTCCCGTAGCATTGCTAACGTTTCATTTGTAGTGTGACAGGTCGCGTTATCCTGCTGAAACCAACATTCTCGGTCGTCCAAATTTAACAATGCAATGAACTGTTCAATCAGATCACGATAAACTTCACCGTTTACAGTACTGTCAAAAAACAACGGCCCTATTATACGGCGGCGGGAAATTGCACACCAAACACCTATTTTTTGTAAGTGCAATGATTTTCATGGAAAGCATGAGAATTAGTGGCACTCCATATTCTAGTTTTGATTATTCACATACCGAGATGGAACCATGCCTCATCACTAAAAACTTCTCTTGCACACGTTTCAAGAAGCAACGTTTAAGAATCTACACGATTTACACTCTATATAAGTCTCTACAATCAACACGCGTTCATCCTTGGAAAAAACCATAGCTGACACAACGCAACGAAACGACACCGGAAACAGTACTAATGACAGAATACCACATTGTGACTCTCAGAGACAATTGAGCTCGAATACACTGATAGAATACAGGTTTCGGGAACTAATATTTTCCCATTTATTACTACCACCTTCTAACACTTAGGGTTGCGTCCTTAATGAAACACCTGTTATTACATGCAAAAACATTCTTTCGTAAGGTATTGATGGAAAAATGTTTTCTCCAAAGATCAAGTTACATATTTATACTAGAAATTAAGCTTCACAATAGCTTGAGAATGACCCTCATCAAAATATGGAATACATTTTCTTCCTACTACCATCTCATCAAAACTCTAAACGACATAAGACCATGAGAAAATTGGAAGATCTCCCTCAAAGCTCATTCTAATCAACAGCAAAGATATAAAGAACGATTTGAAGAAATGAACTGCACTCGCAGATTTGCTAGACCGCCAGATCAGAAACGTCATTGGATGGCGTTGGGCCAAAAGATTATGACGAGCAAGAGAGGGTCGCTGCCTATGACGACAGCCGAAACGCGATTGAATAATTTGGGAGCGACCTTGACCCACAGAGAACGAGCTAGAGATGAAGAGAGAGGGGTTGGGGGAGAGCGAGCTGCCTCTGGGAGGCCGACGTCACACAGAGATGCGTGTGGCAGTGGCTCACCAAGTGCAACGACCTCGGCTAGTATAGAGAGAACAAACCACAAGCGAAATAAAAAAGAATAAAAAGAACGCACCAGGAAAATGATTGGAAGTGGTCCGGCCGCACTAGCACTGGTCACTCCACCGCATTCTTTTCTTCTTACTCAACCTCCACGCCTAACAACTTCAACTTACACAAGCATCTCTTCAGGAAAATAATTGTGGCGAACATCCGACTAGATTTACACATTACACTGTTCTACTTGAAATTGTCCATTCGGCAACAGGAAGGCGGTTACACACTCTGCACAGGGGGAAATTCGATATTCCACTCCCCGATTCGTCATGGTGAAAATCGTCTGGAGAACAGGATGTAACAATTATACCGAAATTGGTTTTTTGAAGTGGAGACTACATAGCGCACCTGAAAGTGACTAATTTATAAACAAGCCTCTTATGCAATTGGGTAGTTTCCTTTGCTGTTCTGTGAACTTCTTCTTGAAGTGTCCCAGACCTCATTAGAAGATATTGAGCAACTTCACAACTGTGCATTCGAAGTTCACTCAAAATATTTCCTACTATCTAATGTACTTCCGCCAATAGATTGCCCAGTGAATATGGATAGTTTTTGAAGATAAAGTACGTACCCAAAGAAAGTGAGTAATATTTTCAATGAAAGTGGTATATAGAGAATATATATAGTGGCATAACTTATAGAGAGTATATAGAGTAGTATAACTTATAGAGAGTATATAGAGTGCTATGCAATCATATAATCGATAAGCAGACTATTATTGTACGAACAGCTCAAAGATGTACCCTGGAAGGTGCAGGAAAATTCTCTGAAATCAACGGTTACCTACATGTCACACGTATGTCTATTACGCATTAAGAAATTCCAAGAGAATAAATTTTATGAAGCGTAGTGCATGAAAAAGCTTGACAAAATGAGATAAACTGTTTGCCAGAATACTTCATTCGAAAGTGTGTTCAAATAAAATGGAGATTTGACAAGATGATGTTCATGGAGATGATAGGTGATGTGGAAGATTGACGAACGTTTCGTGTGTGGATGGTCTTCTTCTTTTTCATGATTGATTAAATTCAAGTTCAAGTTCAAGTCCAAGTTCTTTATTTGCACATGCATTTGTACACAAATATGAAAAGATGTAAAACAAATATTATGCATTGTCAGGTTTTTTTCACTATCACTATGAAAGCACCATAAAACATAAGCTTGTCAAATAAAGAAGAAAGAATAAAAAAGGAGAGAAATATCATATCAAATTTTAATTATTGTAATGTATGATACTGTCAGCTAAAACATAAAAAATTAACATATGTAGCCAATGAAACTTTCTGTAATAAAGGAGGAGCCCCCGTATGCCACATCATGCCACATCCAAATACTCTCCAACTGAGTAAAAAGCATTGTTCTGGAGATGAAGCTTTACTTTTTTTTTAAATTGAGGTTCTGTTTGGGCTATTTTTATATGATCTGGCAGTTTATTGAACAATTTAACCGCTCTATAAAGTGCTCCCCTCTCAAACTTGGCAGTTTTGTGCATTGGATAGAACAGTAGGTTGTATGCTCTCGTTTCCCTTTGTGATTCGTTCGTTTTTTTCAGGGAATGGAGATTTTTGAAGGCTATAATTAAAATTGAGTAAATATAAATTGAAGGGACTGTAAGTAATCTGTGTTTTTTGAAAGTGTCTCTACATGGGTGAGCCCATCGCAAACCAAAAATACGTCTTATTATATTTTTTTGCATCTTAAAAATTATTATTATTATTATTGGTTAATTAAATTGGCACATTATCATGTGGCTTAGCATGATGATCCACTAATCGTATGATAACTTTTACAAATGATTATGATACACCGCAATAAACCACTGAATTTATTACGGGTTATTGCAACAAATTACTAATGCGTCCTTATTCAAGATAAAATAATTCATTGGATTTGTAAATTCAGTAAGTACAGTAAACTATTAGAAATTATGAGGAAATGGTGAACATTTAAAAGTTTAAATAGTAACAATAAGTTAGAAGAGAGCTATAGTTTTTAATGAAGGATATGTACCAGGAGAAACAATATCTTAATGCTAGAGAAGAAATCGGAAACAGAAAAGAAATCCGAATTGTGCAAGCGAAACTTTCACTACAAAGGCGGGGTAACAAGCAAACGGAGCTTGTAATAAATTATACAACATCATGTATAAAGCATTACGAAAGATGGGGGGAGGCTGACCATGACAAAAAGAGACAGAAGAAACCGAAATGGCGAGTGGAGAGAGAAGGATTAGGAGGAGGAAGAAGAGATGACCCAGAATAGGCAATCCAGTTGTTGATGTGAGCGTCGCCTTGGCACAGTTAGCGAGAGTGCATTGGTGAGAAAATGCAGCTGCATTTTGACACAACAAAGCATAGCCGGCCGCCACTGGCTCGGCCCAATGCAATTGCAACTGCAACGCTCAATGCAATTCCAAATGCAAGGCGAGGCCTTGACACACCTGGCAGGCGGCAGTGCATTATTATCTCGACCAGATTAATATCATAAAACCACGTCATTGTATAATCAGCAGAAGTTGTGCGGTAAATTTCAGATTCATAAAAAATTATCAATTGAAATTAATATAATGCAACTGATAAAAGTCGAAATTGATACATTACATGATTCTTGGTCTATATAATTTCCTGTAGAATTTTACAAAAAAAGATGTAATTATTCATCAATAATATTATTATAATTTTCCTTGCATTCAAATATAATTTTCTGAGAGTTTTGGTGATATTGGTCACAAATGGCTATTGCCGTAGCCTCCTTCACCTCCTAAACACTATTTTTTTTTTTAATAGAATAGTATACTAAACTTTTGTTTTACTATTCATATTTCAATGAAATTGAACTATTTGAAATGTATAAAAAAAGTATGAAAGATCGCGTATGGACATTTAACTGGTGTCATTAAGCTCATCTTCAATTATTGCCACAGACGAGGAAGGCAATGAGGACCTGGCAGAAACATTTAATATGTATTCATATAATTTCTAGTGAAGAAAAAACGCAGTAACAAGTTTACTAATAAAAAAAGTTTCTTGCCTATTTCAACTCAACAGAAATTGTTCAAATAGTTCAAATTGTTCAAGTCTATTATACAATAACACAATAACAGATGTATTGTAATAATACAATAACAGATAAAGCATAAATGACATCAAATACGGGAAGTAAAATATTTTTAAAATAAATAATTTGAGTCAATTTCATATTTTTTGACGTAATTTTGACTGTATGCAAACTGTTTTCACTGATTTTAACCTGTATTTTCTGATTCAAACCTGATTTTCACTATATGCGAACAAATTGGTGAAATTTCAATACATAATAGCGATAGCTATAGTGATAACCGCGAGCCGTAGCAGGTATCTGTTCAATCAGATAGATGAGCTGCGTTCTCGTAGGTCCTGTTTGTAACGGTGACCGATTAGATTGGCCAGCAAAAAAGACACTGTTCTCTGCTGAAAATCACTTCCCGGTGGTTCGGAACTCACCTAAAACTGTAGGTCCAACTCATAAATCATAATCATCCAACTCATTACCCACGCACAGGTCTCAGACCTATGTGGGCTTCATCCTCAAATAAATAAATACAAATAAAATAATAGGACTATAATTTTTTCCGGTACAGTTATAGGCCTATATTATGAATATTATGAATTTTAATAAGAATATAATTTTTGCGTACATTTCGTTAATGTGATAATAATGCATTTTCAATAAATGAATCGTTTGTACATCACATAAATATACACTACATACTACACTACGCATATGGTTCAGTATAACCATATAGCACTAGCACTTTGGTGTTAGTAATATAACCATAAAGTAGCCATAAAACAGTCATGGTTCAATAGCTCTTCTTCAAGAAAGTAATGCAAACTGCATACGTAACTCATTATTTCCGAAAAGACGATTAGAGTTATTAGACCTATTAGCCCAGTAAATGAATGTTTTGTGTCGTAACATGATCGCAACTAATTTTAGGAAACCTCAGTTTTTCTATGATGTTATTATTACATAGAATGCCTTATATTACTATACAGTCATGGTTCAAAAGCACATTTTCAAGAAAGTAATGAAAATTGCATAAGCGACTCCTTATTAGCAAAAAGACAATCACAGTACTGAAACGTTTTACATTAGTAGTCTCCAAAACAGTGTTAAGTACTTTCTCTGAAATAATTATATCAATTACAATATTCTTGACACTTTTCAACACTTCAATGCGCTTTCTTTGTAGTGGTGAAGGTGGTATTGTGGAAGATATCTATAATGAATAATAAGACGAAGTTGTCACAACCACATTTACTCAAAATATAGAGATAATAGTTTCGGATTTTACTCCATTATCAATCTCAAACAAAGAGTTTGTTTGAGATTGATAATGAAGTAACATCCGAAACTAGTCTCTCTATATTTTTAATAAATGTGGTTGTGACAACTTCGTCTTATTATTCATTACTTCAATAAGCGCTGATTTTAAAATAAGAAGTGCATGAACATCAACTTTTTGCATTCTATTTTAGCCAAACACCAACAATCTCTAGCTGAACTTCACCAAGCACTGTTTCAGAAGTAATAAATGTATGGAATTAGATCTTGATGGAAACGTGAGAGCACAATCACACGTAGCTTGCAGTGTAATATGTATGCAACGCTTTTGTTCAGTTGCAATCGCGAAGAGCTGAAGCAAAGGCAGCTCACAGAAAGTAGGTCGCGCAACATAATACAGTACTCACTACTCACTTCACAATACGGTGTCGTGACAAGGAGAGGGGAAGGGGTCAGTGATTACACGGGTTATGACGTCATCAAGAAGGGCATCATCGTCATCATCTATTGAGGGGCACAGAGGAAACTGCCACTCTATTCAGTAATAATTCTCAGCTGAAGCAATGCTGACATTATTCATTTCCGCGTACTTAACTCAAGGACGTAAAACGGATGACTTGCAATGTCGTGTATTGACTAATCATGACTAGCGTATTACTGGGAATCCCTCGTGTGTATTTTCCACGTACTCTAAGTTACGTGTATCGTATTTTCTAGGAAGAAAATCGAGGAAATCGATTTGAATGGCTGATAGATGGAAAACTTGTGTCCAGTTCAATTTATTTTAAATCATTTCAATGTTTAAAAAAATTGTAGATCGCAAGCTCTTACAGTAGAAATGGAAATCAGTAACCTTATTACCTTACATAAGTTTTCTACACTGCACTGAATAATTTCAAGGTCTCTGTCGTGACCTGGCGACCCGTACGCTAAACACTTTGCCTATTAAGCTATTACTAATCAATTGAAAAAATATGCTAATATAATCCATGACAAATGAGTTTGAGACACACAGATTTACAAACCTGACATTTCCCACGCATTCTCCTAATAGCAGAAACTCTAAATCCAGAGGGTGGATCACTCCTACTACTTTTAGTTTATTTATTTCTATAATGATCGGGTTATCCCAAATCTTCTTTTTATACAGAATGATGCTAGCACATAAATATATATATTTATTTAATCATATGAAAAGAATATGCTGTTATCATCATCATCATCTTCTATATTTTGTATGAATTATACATACAATTTATAAGAATTATTCCTCTCAATAAAATCATCATCATCCACTATCTATTGTATAAATTTTACGTTCAATTGGGGGGAAAAGCCTGAAACGGTGTAACAATTATGTCATGAAAGACTATTTTTTGCATACATTTCTAAACGAATACAAAATATATATAAGTACATTCAAGAAATCTACATGTTGAATGCTCTCTCTATCTTTATTTTTATGAAATTAATGAAACAACCAATTTGTATTTTTTCTAATTGTTAGATAAAAACAAAAATGATACTAGCATATTCAAGTAGCATACACGTATGCTGAATACACTTTCTATCCACACTTGTAAAAACTGTTCAATATATTGTAGGTGGGTTAATCTTTTCAATTATTGCAAACCAATGAATTACATAATTATCTACTGTTTTCATGAGATTAAATACAGTTAGTTACCTGAGCGAAATAAAAATGCATCCTGATGGATGAGCTTGGATTAGTCTCGGCACTGAAGTGATATAGTACAGACGGTATTCCAGCAGGTTAAAACCAACAATTACACACTGATTTACACTACACCTCAACAGGTGAAAACACACTATCCCACACTGATAACACTCAAAGCATGGCGCGACGTTCTTTCGTATTTGCTCAACGCGGAGCTCTGAGGAACTACGCGATGTTGCGGCAGAATGTCGTACCGATGACTGGCTGAATAGTTTATTGTGCTGAGTTCACCTGGGAACAACGTCACACGTGCAAGTCCCCACCCGCATCATCCAATCCAACTCCAACAGCCGGCATCCAACTAGGACGCTCATGGCCAATCGTATCAGGCCTACTAGCAAAAGCAGTCTACCTTACTATTATCATTGTTGAACATTCCGAAAAGTACAGCTATAGCCATTCTATAAATAGGTTAGAAATCGAGTGAAACTTTCAGCTTTTCTAATGCTACCAGCTACTTCCTGCATCCAATTCAATATTAAATAATTATGTGTCTCCAATTTACGACATTCATCAGTTGCTGTAGTCGGCAAAGATATATGAAGTTGGGGGCAGGAACGAAATAGACAATGAAAAGGTGTATGACATTGGTTTCTAAGTGAGCTTGAGCAATGATGCTAATTTTCGCAATATAGGCTACACTAATTGGGCCCAATATATTAATTTTCACTCATTACTCGATGTCTTCGGACCTCATACGTGGCTGTAACTTACGATGCATTTTAAGAAAGGTTATTCTTTGATGTAGATATTTTGTGTGGAGATGGCAATGACCAATTATATAATGTAATATGATCAAGCCCATAATGTATTTATGTATAAAATATCACTGAAAATAGATTAATAAGCTGTTTGTGGGTGGAACAGGCAAAAGCCTAATCCTTGAACGAAAAAAAGAAGAAGATTATTCAAGTCGTTTGAGACAGCATACAATACATTTATATAATATATTATATTATATAATATTAATAATATATATTATATTCCAATTGATTCGAAATGGTGAGTGTTTTATGCTTTTTTTTATTTATTAAAGTTCGACCCAAAATTAAACACTTGATTGTGTTTTGTAATGAATAGATAAATAAAGAAATAAAATTTATAATTTTACTCGATTTTACTGGGAAAATGCGCCCTGACACTACATAACTAAGGAATTTTCATAAGTTTTATAAAACTGACAAGAAACTATGACTGACGTAAAATGTACACGAAAAAAGGTAGAAAATATCTACATAGTAAGGGTGTGCGTTTTTCAGCCTGTTGCTAGTAAATTCAACAGACCTCATGATCTCCTAGGTCTCCTCCATCCTCACAGCGGCCACCCCACCAGAAAATGTACGCACAGACTCCAAAATAATTGTTGAATGCGAGCAGCTGCAGGACAAAAGAAAGAAAGGAGCAGCAGAGCCAGGCACCTGAGCCACCTGGTAAACAGCTGTCTGCTGGTCCATTATCATCATTCGGCCAGCAACATAACAGGTGGAAGAGAAGACCATCTATTGTCCTCCATTCATACACTTCTTTCTCACTCACTCCCACATAATACCTTCCATACATTTCAGTAGCCTACACACCATAATTATCTCATCTTTTCTCTCTTCAGCAACATTACACACGCATCATTGCACGTTCCTCTTCTAACCATTCAATCACTTTGTGTTCTTCAAGTATGAAAAGATTTATTGAACAAAAAGTAAAGACTGGTTCAACCTTCCATGTCCTCCAATGAAGCCGAATCTACTATCTGGTCTATTCGTTCAAAAAACCGTCATAAAATTATGAAAACATTCTACCGTCAAGAAGTAAGTACATTTTTCGAGAACAGAGAGTGAAGAGTGAAGATGAGGAAGAATGATGCTTTTGAGGATCTTTGAAATTAGAGGCTAGTCTAATTACCCACACTGATGACCATTTTACATTTTTGATGTTTAGGCAGTGCAGCTTCAAGCCAAGCCGAAACCAGTAGGTTACTTATTAGACGCCTAAATTTACGTAAAATCTACTCTCAAATTTTCTCCTTTTCATATATCTCATGTGTCTACATTTCTATTCAGTATTCATTCAACTATTTTAAATTAAGAACAAATCATTAGGATCCCACAATGCAAGCTCACCATTAATTGCTAGAGATCATTTATTTATTTAGGCTATTGCAAGATCATGAGTTGGCTCAGTCTCTAATAGAAAAGATAAACAATTTCCGAAACTTCAATGAATTGTGATAAAATGAAAATGATATTGTGTTTTTCAATATTTGAAAATCATTACTAGACGAATCATCAATTTCAATAAATTATATTACAAATGTACAATTGATGATTCGTCGAATAATGAATAAATTATTAGAAAGAAAGAGAGATTCTTGGTTTATTTATAATTTATTGAAGTTTCGCAATTGTTTACCCTTTGTATTTAAAATAATGCACATAATAGTTGGAGTGAAAGATTCAGCTTGACTGTACTTCTAGCACAAAAACATCAATAAATATCTGAATCTCCGAGTTTCTCAGAAGTAGTAGTACAATAAATTTTCTGTTTATCATTTTCTTCCTTGAATCAAGAAGAAGAACTTTACTAAAAACGTTGATGAGCCTGTAGTCTATAGAAGTATTGATTATGATAGTGATCACATGAAAATAGAAAACTGTTTTCTAGATGACTTGCAATATTTTTCAATAAAAATGCTTGACTGTCCAACAGTTTTCCCATGTTTTTTTTTTTCAATAATTTCATTCGATAAGTTGTTGAACAATTTTATCATAGACTATCAACAACAATTATTCTCAAGTGAGAAAGTGCCCGCGTTTGTGTGTGAGAGCAATATTATAATTGGGCCTAGTAAACATCCCCGTTGGCCAGGCGAAATGGTTAAGCCGAAAACTATCAGTGGTGACGTCACTGGCACAGCCTACTGATCAATACTCTCCCTCAGGAATTCAAAGGCTGAATGAGAATGAAGCCAAGCCAGAGTTGGTGCGAGGGAGGAATAGAGTGAGAGAGAGAGAGAGAGAGAGAGAGGGATAGATAGAGAGAGAGAGAGAGAGTGAGTGTGAGCGAATGAGAGAGAGTGATTCAATAAATGACGCGAACTCTACTGAACATGAAGGGCTGCATCCCCCATGCGCTGTACATTTCTCTTCAGCGCCTAACCCTCTTCCAACTGTTGAGCCATCAAAAGCAAAGCAGTACTGGGGTGCAACCGAGCACAAAAGCAAAAAGTAGCACCTATTATGCTAGAATGATTCGCTATTCAAGCGAACGAAACGCCATTCCAACTCTTGGAATCACTCAGAGCAAGCAGCAGCAGTCACGTCTACCGATTGAAATAATAATTGTCTAAAGATGCGTGGTTCTATGAAAAATACTCACAAAATACAACAAAAATGGTTTCTCTGAAAACGGGGGAATATCATGGGTAGCACACACGAAAGATAACTTTAGTTGCTTGACAAAACGTCACATGTGTGAGAGCAGTATGCGTAAATATATGTGAGGAACGTTACAAAAAGAATTTTGTCGATAATAAGGCTTAATAAATATAAACATACAAAATATAAAATACATAGAGGTGAACAAAATATAAATTTCCAGTGTGTTATTTCATATGTATGTTGTGCACAGCCCCGTACAGCCCTGTGACAGCTCGGGGTAACCGGCTCAAACTTGCAATAAAAACTATACACATGAAAAAGAGGGCCCCCGAATTTATTTCCTAATCCGTGACTGCGTCAATCAAATACAAATATGATTTGCTCAGCCGTTCATCAATTTTTTCTGAACGGTTGAGGTGCTTCTATCACAATTTTTCGTCTCATTGACACAGCTCAATAATTGATTCTTGTCACATATAGAGATCGCCACAAGCTGTTAGTCACATGCAATATTGAACGCTATTAAAAAATCTCTTCAACTCTGACTTACAGGCTGGAAACTTGACAATTTTCATGTTTTCTGCATCCAGACAATAACATCATACAATACTTAGCTCCAATAGAGCTAGGTTTAGTTGTTCCTCCATGATTATTTCCTCCAACACAATTCATGGAACAGGGAGTGCTAAGTTATGCTTCGAGTCTCATAGTAGCGTGTGGAATGAGTCATTTACAAGTCAAACAACAATGCAGCACGAGTGACTGGAGTACCGGATAAGAGTCATGGAGATAACATAAGAGGGGGAGGGGAAAGGGGGCAACACGCAAAATTTAGTGAATGAACATTGGTGTGGTGGTGGGAGGCATGGACAGGTACAAGGTTGACTAGGTGGGTCTACACCAACCGAAACACAGCCTACGATTCAAGGGTCGGTGACCTTTTTCAAATCCTCCTTTTCCCCGGGAGCAAGTTGCTGATCTGAGAAAGAATGTAGCTCTCGCGAAACCAGACTTGCTTGTCTTCACTGGTGGCGAATTTAGCTTATTCGTAGCTTAGCTAAAACCCTGCCTCATTATCGAGGCAGGCATTATCGTATTTTATTCAAATCTAGTTTTAGTAAAATTTGTAAACACCACTAAATCGTAACATCCACTTTAAAAACTCACTCAATTCAGCATTGATTTGACTCTACAAAAAGTAAATAGTTAAGAATCAGGAGAAAAATGATGGAAAGGCCAGTCCCAATTTGAATTTAACTATGTCGAGTTCTACATCACATTAGTTGCCAATAAAATAGCATAGAATCCACCAAATATTTTTATTCACATAAACTTACGCGATAATGTAGAACCTAGGTCTATGCAATTTAAAAACAATGGAAGTTGAAATAACTGGTTTGATCAGAAGTTGATACTGAAATGACTGATTCAGCGACAAACTTTGAATAACAATAATTAACATAATTGACTATCATTATTCGGCTAGACCTGTAGTTTTTTGTATCATCATTTACCTCAATGCCTATGTGAAGGGAAAGCAATAATAAAAGGAAAATATTGAAAAAGTTCCGATCTCTTCAATAACCTGGGCAGAATGGGCCTAAATCTGAGAACGAAATGAAAAGATTGAGTGATTTTACTAATTGATCAGAATACAATGGCCTTGTACACTAGGAATACAGTATTACCTTGTTGAACAACTCTAGAAAAACTCATGTATACGGATACTTCAATTTCCATTTATGAAATAACGGATTTGAGCTTCTACTTTCGTAGTCACCTCTCTCTTTATAGCGAATAGAATAAATTCCTTCCAGCCCAGCGTCCAAAAAAGGCTGAACAACTTTTCCACTTTCGATCAGATCAAGATCCTCTGCAATGCGAAAAGAAGAAATAAACTGGAAAATGGAAAATGAGCAATTAAAATACAGTAGATGGTGATGAGCAGAGGCACTGGAAGAATGGAGCGGCAAAAATAATAAGGACGAGCCAAGAGCATGAAATTTCGAATTGATTGGCAATTCATCTTGTGGATGTCGGTGAGCCAATGAACAGGAGAGGACTTTGTACTGAAGAGGCCGCACCGCCCGGAAAATTGACAAATAAAAAATAAAACTATTATTTTGAACATCAACTTATTTTTTCAACAATGACATTTTTAATAGCAGAAACGTTCAGAAATAAAATATTGTGAACCGTTCACCACGGAATAGAATACTGTACTTATTTAGTTCTTACTTATTTCTAACTAATAGTATCTGAATTTGATTTTTTCAAGAACAACATTGATATGGTAGCAGTAACGTTGATGATATAGAACATAGACCTTGTGCCACGAAAAAATATTAAGAATCTGGAATTCAAGATGGAAGTAAAAAAGGAGATTGAAATGGAAAAATTATTAGGACAAACTATTTAGATAAATAAAAATTATTTGATAAAATTATTTAGATAAAACCAAATATTGGTTTTTATCGCCTGTTTTAATGACATGTGATAGCAAACCCCTCTTAACAAGACATTTAGAGTGGAACAAAAACAAAAATCGAACATAAATAATGTTGTTCATCTATCTCCTATGCATTGCTTATTCATAGTCTGTTTTTAGGCCTTACTATTCAAATAAAGTAGCTCACTGAAAACTACTGCAAGTTAATTGTATTTTGTGAGAAATACTTACGAGATTGGACTTACTTACGATTACTTACCAAATTACAGAAGTAGCAGTAGTTTGTTGATCCGATATTGAATTACAGGGATAGCTACTATCCTGATCTGACCTACTATGCAAGATTCCAGATGAGATAGAATCATAAAAGTAATAATTTTAGATTGACTAAGTTTAATGACATTCTAAGTAACCCAACAAAATTATAGTCGAGTACACAAGAATCTGGAGAATTTGTGAATATCAGTCGGACTCAGGAATATGGAAGGCTGGACTAGATTTTC
This sequence comes from Conomelus anceps, assembly GCA_948455865.1. Classification (NCBI taxonomy): domain Eukaryota; kingdom Metazoa; phylum Arthropoda; class Insecta; order Hemiptera; family Delphacidae; genus Conomelus; species Conomelus anceps. Next base: position 75,389,482 of record OX418217.1, read on the forward strand.
AACTAGTTTGAAATTTGAGGCGTCAGCTGATGCAGATTATTGGTATCTGCATCATGATTATTATAGAAGAAACTAGTTTTCATACGCTTTTCACGATGAGTATGCAAGAGAGCATTAGGAGATAACTTACGAGTACAAAGGTAAAGAAATTAATTTTCCAAAAAATTGGCTATAGTTTTTATTTGTTAGGAAAGCGTTAAACGTAAGCTAACCAACAACTAACACAAAAAATAAGATGAATAACCACTTGTTCAACATAGACTGTTTTTTAAATGCATGACAACAACATCCTGACAAAACCAAACAGGATAAACAACAAAGGCTGATCAACTACCACTACAAAAAAAATCCACTCACAACAGGTGACTAACATTCCCAGCAGAAGTTTGATTAGCATTATTTATTATATCATCCAAATAAGATGGCACCTTTGTTAAAATCAACAATCCAAGTGATCCAGTCAAGACAAACATAAAAGAAAAAGTTCTGGTGGTCATTAGCCGCGTAGATATAATAGTCTCAACCTGGACGATGCGGCGTTCTTTACTGGCAGAGATCCGTCGTCAAGCGAACCGGTTCTAACTGCAGCTTCCAGCTCCAGCTCCCATCCACACAGAAGATGCGCACCTCCATTTGCGGCAGCGGTAACCACAAATGATGCCCAGAAGATGCTCTGACAGCGATCGATTGTTTTTCAATTATGCTTGGACCAAAACCAACAACAACTTTCTTCAATTTCTTATGTACTGCCTCATCTCTCCATTTTGTATGTGTTTGCAAACCATTGATATATTGATAAGATTCGTTTTCCCAGCACGTCTAGCAGATAGTCTCGCATATAGCACGTCTAGCAGATAGTCTAGATAGCAGATAGTCAACGCTAGACCTGGAGGCAGATAACCCTTATTTTCTTCAATAATTGAATATACACATTTTGGGTTTCAGGAATTCCCACCTTTTCCAAACTTCACCTCTCCTCCACCAAGATACTCTTTTCAGGAGGATTACACCACATGATTGCATGAGAGCTGTATGTGGATAATGATTCAGTTCGACCTAGTTTTAGGTGAGTTACGAACCACCGGACTTTGGTCTGGCTTTTGCCCTCCTATAAATCTTTCTGTTTACTATACAGAAGTTGATCCAAATCTTTGCGAATGAGTAGCTATCTTAGGTTCTTATAAATTCAAGTAGGTGAATCTTTATAAATACTATCTAAGTAAATTAGGAAAATGATGACTCTAAATAACTGATGATTTTATGGTAAAGCATTAGATGCAGAAAAGCTTGGACACAGCACGTTTTTTTTTTTTGCTTTTTTCATAGCCACCAGAAATAATAATAAAAAATTCAAAAAGCACCTGGAGTCAGCTTGTCCGAGCCACTTTTTTCTAAAATTTACTAGTAGGTCCATTACCAGTGCTGGACAATTTGCTATTCGGACTTTCGTGACAAGCCCCAAGCCCAGGACAGCGTTCTGCCTCCAGGCAGTTTAACATAACTTTATAAATTTCCCGGTGAGGACAGTAAATAGAAGAAGACAGAAGAGATGAGCAAGAAGCAAGCAGCAACCCGCAACCGAGTGCATTGAACCTGGCTGCTCGACCGGCCGGACCGTAACGAGCATCCCGCTCAGCCGTTCGTTCCTTCGTTCGTTCACAGGACATGCTATCTGTTTCCTTTCCTTATTCCGTCTTCCTTTATCACCTGCTACTTCTTTATACAACTCTCACTCGTCGATAGTTTCTCCCTCGCCGTACAGCATGATGTCATCGTCCTCTATCCTCCGGCATCAATCAACAAAAAGCTCTCTTCCCGCGATGGTGGTTGAGAATCACTTTAAAAAGTATGCATGGCTACAAGAAACGTTATTTCTGACTTGCTTGAAAAAAGTACAGAGACGCACAACAGGCCCAGTACCAAAATGGAGTAGAACAGGAAAATCTACCTCCGGACTGGTGACCCCCTTATTTCTTAGGAATTTCCATTACCCCGCCATTTGAATAATATTGTGCCCAGTCTTGTGAAGCACGCTGGAAAATTTTCCCTTTTAATTTCAATAGCATTAGAAAGATTTTCTGCAAATACTGCAGCAAAGTTGAGCATTTCAAAAAAAAAGCAAGACAATAATTGCTCGCCCAAAACCCGAAACGGTGGCAAACCTTTGGAATGATCATTCTTGGAAAATGGCTGATTATCAATGCTCTTTAGTCAGCACTGACCAGAACTGGCGCACCTCCTTCAGTCGTGATGTGTGACAGGAATATCGCAAGTTCATCCTCGTTGATTTTTTTCGCTAATCCTCCCGCTACAGCGATGATTAACAAATGCTCTTGCACCTGGAGCGATAGAATTACTTTGAGCTACTATATAAAAAATAAGAAATAATAAAATATTAAATTATTCATTTCTGAACAGTCATTATTAAACTGATTGATAAATGTAAAACCAATAACAGGTTTCAACTAACATTGTATTGTACAATAATCCTTAGTTAAAGCTATTTCACTATCAGCAAAGGAGTATTGTTATTCATAATATTGCTGGGTTTAAAAAGAGAATGCCCATGCATGAATTAACCAGATCATGAATGAAGAAAAATCCTATTCATTATAAAGTAATTTGAAGATGTAAAAGATTCTTTGACAACATTGATTTAAAATGAAGTATCATCTTCGATGAAAAGCAAGACACCTTCAAAAATTGTATCTTCCAGTGGCGGATTTAGGGGAGGGAGCAGTTTATGGAATAAGGTTTCCCAATAGTTTTAATGGAGAAAGTTAATATTGAAGAGTCACAAGACCGATAATTGCCCTCAAGTACTATTTTTTGTACTGAACAGACACTGCAATTGAAAGTACAACTGTAGCTCTGTACAAGTGTAAATTGGTTGTAACTGTAGCTCTATGTAGTAGTACATTTACACCTGAATATTACTTTAAAGAAAAGAGAACCATTTTTAAACTCAAAAACAATAAGATTTTATTAGCATAGTATTGTTTACGCATTGTTTCTTAAACGTTTCTTTGGATTTTGGCTAGATTTGTAGAGATAAATCAGTGCACACTGTAAAAACAAAAGTAAACATAATAATGCATTATCGAGGGATTTCAAGGGTATTTTTGAAAAAGTATTTCACAAAAGCATGGTATATGCATTGCCATGGCTATGGGGAATCATGAGGATAGATCCTCCCAGAGTTCCAGCCACAGAGTTCAACCCACATAACGTGGGCTGAAATGTTGAAATATAAGCATGAATTCATGTTTAGAATCGCTTGAAATGTGACTCTAGACCTAGAGGGATTATTTTTCAAAACCTTTTCGGGGGAGTACCACCGAACCGAGTTAGAAGAAATTATTCATTGGCTACATTATCTTCATCTTTTCCTTCTTTCCTTTTACTTTGAACAATAGTGCCCAGTCAACATCCCCCCCCCCCACACCACCACAGCAGAAGGGCGGCAGATTGCTCTCAGCTCCTAGCCGGCACAAGTGTAAATCCGCCTCTGATCCTATCAGATTCAGGATCCAATGAGAAGAAAATGCTAACCTCATTAGCATCCAAGACTGCTATGTTTTTGAAACCACATATTGAACCAATCACATATTAAACCAATGATTAGAATATTTTTGCAAGCAATGTTTAGAATTCATAAACGGAATAGCACATTTTCCTCAAAATGATCGCAAATCTATGTGTCTATCATCATTTGTTACAGAAGGCATCAAGTGCAGAATGAGCAGCCTACACAGCAGGATAAATGCCAGATCTTAAACTTTCAATGTGCAGTAAAGATTATACAATATGCCTACCAGTTTATTTATGAAAAATCTCTGAATCAAAATAAATATCTATTGATCCAGTAGATAAAACTGTGGATCTAAACTTTCAATTTGCAACAAAGATTATAGAATATTCCTACCAGTTTATTTATGAAAAATCTCTGAATCAAAATACATATCTATTGATTCAGAAGAGTAAACTGTGGATCTCAATCATGACTGACATTTCAAGGCTTGCGGTGAATTTCATGGTCACTGAGAACGGAAACATTTAAATAATATTACAGGATCACTTAAAAAGGTGGATTGGTTTGTATGTCAAACAAGCAACTTTAGCATAATGTAGATATAACTATAGTAGACCTATATTGCGAAACAAGCATGCAATCGTGCAGCAAACGGTCGGCAGTGAAAGATCACAAGGACACAGAGCCAATACAAGCGACTATTGCTGTTCCGCCTAGTTGTACTGTAAATAGCCTACACGTAACCTTCAAATAGACAAGAAACCAGTGACTACAATGCAATAATGCATGTGCGAAGAAATTTCTTGTCAGTAGGCTAAATCTATCACTTTACCACGCTGATAACATAATTCATCATTTTATTGTGCTGCATGGAGTGACGACAATACTAAACTCACACTGGAATCACCATCGTAGCTGTCGCAGCTTTATTTAGTTTTCTGATGGTTTGAATGAATAAAAATAGAGATGAACCATCTTACCATCACTGGCCAACACACAAGTTTTCTTATGTTGGCAGTGGCAAAATGCTGGGTAATGCACTTGCTATAATTCGATTTCATATTTTCTTTGTATAGTATAATACTTTTGTAAGCAGTGTGAATATTATGTATGTTGAATTTTTTTAATAAACTTTTGAAACTATGATGAAACAAAAAGATGTCCAAAACTACTCATAGAATGATTGGAGTAGCGTGGAAAATCTCTATTATAAAAATATTCCACTTATAGAAATAATTCCAATTACCTTGCAAAATTTCACAACAGACGTACCTGAAACAGACAAATGAAATAGAGTTGATTATAGAAAATTATGGAGGTTAAATAGGCTAATTTATATTTCAACTCAAATATATAATTCAAGATTAAGTTCTGTTGATAAGATAAAAAGATGTTCCAATTGTCATTAGTGGATAGCATTGTTAAGAAATATCAAGTCTGCAAATAGAAACGCAGACCCGGTGAAGTGACGCAGGATAACCGACTGCTTTTTATGAAGCAGAAATGGATAAGGCTGCGCCAACGGTGAGGTCTAATTCAATCCTGAGTTCCAGAACAGTCAAAATACGACAATTTTATATGCGCCGGTAATGATACATCTGCTAAAATGATAGATTTTTAAAAATAACAGGATTTCGGAATGTGCTAGTAATATACTTTTAATTAGGTCAAGTACGTGTGAAAAGGTCGATTTACATACAAGAGGGTTTTACTGATCAGCTGATATGGAGAGCTGAGAGAAGCAAAAATCTACTTATTGGGGAACGAAGCAAACCAAAACAAGTAACAACCTGTTGTGATATGTTATTGGGAAGAAAAAGCCACAGTAGCGAAAGAAATAAGCGGAGGATTTCATGTTGGTCGATTCCCTTTCTTTGTCAAGAAGTTCGTGAAGAGCAGGCAGGCTACATCTATGGATATGGAGGAGAGAAGCCGATAAGTGAGTGTCCTTCAGACAGAATGTGTGCACGGCCAACAGAAAAGAGCAAGGAAAAACAAAGGGATCCCACACGAAAACTGGTTCAAACATACTGAAGAAACGGAGAATCAAACCAACATAAAATGGCATGGCAGAACAGCACTTTAAACGCTTTTGTGCTAACATAATGCACAATTTTACGATTATTTCGACATATATGTCTTGTTATAATAATTTTTCAATCACGAGCAGAAATAGAAATCATCATTTTTTACCATTTCATTTGAGACGACCGTTTCAATAGGAATATTTTCATGCTATATCTCCATGTTTTCAAGCTTTTGCAAAAATGACAAAATATTTTACCTAAGAGAATAAATTAAATGCCAAGATATGTCATGAAATATATAGTTTGCAGTCACTGCAATAGTATATCAAAGAGTAGAAAGGTCATGAGTATGTGAGCCGATATACCATTATTATATTCTATTATTTATATTATGGTACCATAAATTCATGCTACATACTTCCTACAACTTAGACGCCACTCTATAAAGAACATTACATGGCATAACACGCTAATCAGATAGGCCATAATTTGTCAGTTTGATTTCTGGAATATAACCAAAAACAGAACACTTTCATCGGATAAACCGTTACTTTTCTGAAAATAAACTGGAAACTAACATAAATGCCTGAAAAGCAAATTTGTGAAGCTCAATACGAAAGAGGTTGAGAAAATTTAGGATTCTATTGACAAACTAGATTTGTTTGAATAGTAGCCGTAACTAATCTGTTGATTGGACATATGAAAAGAAAACAGACTTCACAAAAGAAACAGTCGTTACTGATTGTTCAGCTCCATGGGAATCTCCAATGTGGGGGGGTTGAACAAAAAGTGTGGCCGGTTCCACATTTTAAAGTGCATTTGGAGCGTTAAGACAACTTCAATAGAACTTGTGTAAGGTGGATTTCCAACCAATAGAAGTTTGGTTATTGTCAGATAGAATGGGAAATAGGGAAAAGGGAAACGAAATGAAATAAGCGTACGCCCTCACACAACTCACTAAATGGAAAGTCACCCCGTGAATGGGCCGTAAACACTGGGCTGGCACAATAATTGTTTTTATGATCCTCCTTCGACTATAATGTTCGAAGATTTATGATGTGCTACAAAACATTTAAAATCTGCTGACAGTTTGACACAGACGTAAACAATTCACGTTTCACAAATCAGTTGAAAACTGCGATAGTTTTGGGACAGCTATAATTTACTGTAAAACCCACCGAGGAAAACAAAAAGGCTAGGTTGAGAACCGAGACTTGCTATTCAACGACGCTATTGACAACTGGGTATAACAATGTTGATAAAGTGTCATATACCTTCATTCTAAAAAAAATACTTGCTTCTAACAAAAATAATCACGTTTCAAAGGGAATTTCATACATTATGCTGGCCCAAATAAGAATAAAACAATATTATTCTAATTATTCAGCTTTAGTTGGTTGAAAGGTGAAATTATGCATTCATTTTCTTCAATTAATACTTTTATTACTTTCAAGGCCGGTCCCCATGAAAACAATGCCATAGATTCCGTAGATTAGATATTTCAATCTAGATTATCTCTCAAGAGTCTAGATTCTAGCTCATGAGTCTAGGTCTGGATCTTCTGGACCGACTATCGCGCTGCGTTCCCCAAATTACAGCAATTAATTGCATTTATTCATCAACATTTCATTTGTAAATTATAATAGAACATAAAAACTAATGAAATTTAAATACAGTATATATCTCATAATAATTTCCAAATTATGATGTTGAAGATCCATCTTGTTTCCACTAACATATAATAAAACCTAAAAACACTTTTAAATGGAAATTGTGACTCACGTTATGGCGTGACGGCCGTTTCACTCTGTTGTCAAGAGCATCGTCAGACGACCCACAGTAGTGAAACAGCCTTCACGCCATAACGTGAGTCACAATTTCCATGTAAAAGTGTTTTTAAATTTTATTATATATTAGTGGAAACAAGATGGATCTTCAACATCATAATTTGGAAATTATTATGAGATATGTACTGTATTTAAATTTCATTAGTTACTTTGCTATATCATCAGTTTTATAACTCATATATAGATAACATTTGTATCTCCTTTAACTCTGACAAACATTACCAGCCTCTCTATAAATTAGTTTCCAGATATAAATAATATTAGAGAGTTTGGGAAAACCTTAGCTAACGATAACACTAATTCTAATCTGACCATTTACGTCTATTTGCTCTACATCAACTTGCATTTAGTGCAGACAAAGTCATAGAGGGTTTGTCCAAACCTTTTTTCATCAGTTATTCATACAATAACGTTCTATATCAATGCAGCACACGAACATCTTATTAATTCCCTTTATTAATAGATAGAATCTTTTTAAATCCTTGTTACATGGAAATCTTTACAAAATCACCTGAGAGCCTGATTAAATTATTTTTCTGGATGATTGAAATAAAACAGGAAATAAAGCTTTTTTTTTTAAATTCAGCCTATCTATTACCTGCTTCTAGACAATTGGTAGATTATTTTGAGATGTTGAGATTCTCAAGTTTACTTTCTATGCACGCTTTGTTTCTCGGGTTCACTTTCTATTCACTCTTTGTGTGTGAAATTACTTGAATTAAACGAACACAAACGATTAATAATACAACTAAAACTCCACTCAGAATAACAAACACTCAACATTCAACATTTTAGAACTGGAGCACTGACCACTGAGAAAAGACCTTTCTACAGAATGGGCTTGAGGCTTTTCTGTGGGCTACACTGAAGGGAAGAGACTGGCAGACGAAACAGCACGTATAGATAGTTTGAAAACATTTTTCTTCTCTTTTTTGGAACGGATGTGGATCGAAACAACGCACAGGTAGTAGAAAGCACGCATTGGATTGACAAAGAGCAGAGAGGGGTAGCGAGGGATTGGCCCGAGGGCCCAACTCCCTGCTCACAAGCTCTCTCAAAACATCAGACCAACCAAGATTACCCACCAACTGAGCTTTGGCCCCAACACGTAATTTACAGGCCTATTTAGTATACGTAACCAAGGTCGAAAACTTGATATCGTCAACCAATCATCTTTCTCAGACACGATGAAAGGCTGTGAAAGCCTAACCTATAATATTTCTCAGCATGTATGATGTATTTCTCGTCGCAATGAGATTACAACCTTGGAAAAGTTATGAACATTTCCTGGGGTGAACGGTATAAACTGAAATAATGAGAAAATCTTATAAAATTGTGATATCTATGATGCTCTAATTAGCTCATAGAACGGAAAACAAGAAAAACTACATCTGGTGATTGAGAAATTCACGTTCAAAAACCAATTCAAATATAAGAGAATTGAAAATAGATAGTTCTGCTAAACTGTATGGCCATAAGAAACTTGGACTTGTCGCAGGTTTAAAAAAGCTTTTAACCTACAATAAAAGGTGCTGCCTTATTATTTTCATTCTAGGCCTACAATATATTCGGTCTGTAAATCAACTTACCTAGTGGTAAACTGTAATAAGAGAAAAACTCAGTATTTAAAATGACAATTTGATAAAAGTGCGATAAAACTCAACAGTCCTAGTTGTAACCCAAAAAGCACGATCTAAAATGTAAGGCATGTTATGAATGAAAAAAAAGAGCGAGGAAATGCTTATTAAAACAGGGACGCATTAACACGCACTGGCCATCCACCATGTGAAGACTTTCTTCGTTTATCAAGATTGCCAGATTAGAAGTACATGCGTGTGAAATGGGGTGAGTGTGAGCGAGTTTGCTCAAGTATAGTTTACGTGAAATTTTGTAGCGTGACCATTCGTGCTATAGGTGGAATGTTGGGAGACTTCTCCCCGATTAAAGACTTCTAGATGGATGTATAAAAATGTGAATTAGAACTTTAATAGCGAATAGCGAAATAATAATAACAATCAGTGCACGCGACCTGTTCTTTGGTTGCCGAAGCAGTTTAGTTCATCAAACTTTGAGCTTTTCCAGACTAACGTGAGCCACACGCAAACCCGTGACCTGTCGCGGTCCTTAACCTACCGCATTCAGCAACGAATTTAACATCAAAGTTATATTGAAAGCTGCTCAAGGAATGGTAATAAGCTACTACGTCGATTAATTCAGAGAATTTACCCCCACTTAAACATACAGAAATGCAAATGTATAAGACACTTCCAACATTGTTTACCATTTTGTATTAGCCTAACATAAAATTAAGTTTATTGTAAGCATTTAGCATAGGCCTACGCTGATTTTGATACCGTAGTCGGTATAACTAATGAATCATTTTATAGCAACGGCTGTAGACTACAGGAAAATATTAAATAAATATTTAGATAAAGTTTACCAGCAAGGAATACCTAGGAGGATGTGAGGGGCTACGTCCGATTCCCTCCCAGGACCTCAGTCAGGTAAAAATCATAGCCGGATTCCCTCCCAGACGTGAACAGGTCTGAAAAAATTATAGCCCAATTCCCTCCCGTTGGTGAAATGATCTTATCCCGATTGTCTCCCGTTCGTTAAATATCTATCTTTTTATATAATAAACTAAACTAAGCTAAATATCACTGATATTTAAATACACATTTAAAGTTATAATTCAGTTTACTTAGCATTACCCAGGGTGCACCACGAGGAGGTGAACTGACTCACACCCCATACAGTTTTTGCTGTTTATTAGCTGTCAGTAGTTCAAATGTGTTCAAATCTTAAAGGTGTGTCAATAATGAAGTACTTACAATAAATTCTAGATTTTTACTTCAAATATGTGTTAAAGTCTTGGCTGTTTATTATAGCCGCGTCGATATTGAAGTATTCAATATTCAATCTAATCTTACTGCTTTCAACACTTTTTCTTATAATGCAACTAGATAATTTGATCTCGCCTAAACTGAAACATTTGCAACCGCGGTCATTCTTTCCCAAAAGCTTATAAGTTTTTCTCTTTACTCTTAGTGACTGTGAATCATTTATCAAAATTGTTAGGTGACTTGTTTATTTGGGCTATCTTTTTTTATGGATTTTTTATCACACTTTTATGTAATATAGGTTATCTGATTATGTTCAAATAAGCAATAATTATTATTCGTTTTTTATTGTAGAGCTGTACTTTCATTTCCATTGTGAGGTTTCTCATATATGCCTTTTTTTTAGTCCGTAACACAAGTTGTAACTATTTTATGTAATGTTTATCCGAAATAATTATGGTATTTTTGAAGGGCCGATGGTTCTACTCTCTGAGTTTCATAAAAAAAATTTCATTTGTGTAGTACACCCCTCTCGGGCTTAGGCCTAGGGGTGCGAATTTTATTTTGCACTGTATAATCATTTTATTTCGTGAACTTTTGGTTGTTTTTACTTTTTGTATCTTAATAATGAGGATTATCTTATCATGTTTAAGTTTCAACCATTTTTTGATACTGTCTTGTGTGCAAAATAAATGATATTGAATTGTATTTACAAGAAATTCTACATTTTGCCGTCTATCAGCTGCGTCAACTATAAGAATTTCATTTTTATACTGAAAAAAAAAAACAATTTTTGTAGCGGGCGGAGCCAGTGACAATAGAGCCAGCGGCTGGAAGGGAATCAGGCTATGTCCTATCTACCTGGGGAAACCGAGGGACAACCTTTCACCTGGGAGGGAATCGGGCTGCACCCGGATGTGATTAATGATTGAATGGGAATATTTTAAAAATAACAGAGAAGACAATTTTCTACAACAAAATTTGATCTCCCGATCGAATTCCCTGCTATTGGTGAGGCGCGGGATTACTCTAACCGTTGGGAATTGGAACTCATTAGAATTAGACTTATTCCAATTCTTAGAGGTGCTTACAAACTTATAACTATAACAAGAACAGATTGTGATGAAGAACGGCGTGATGATTGAAACTATTGACGAATAGATCTGAGCTTTGTATTTCCATAACCACTATCTAGCGAAAATGACATTTACAATGCCCATGTTCGAGTTCAACTAAAAATAAATAAAGTGATCTTTGCTTTCTCGATTCTAATCCAGCACCATCCCGTGAAATTTAGCAACAGACCACCATGTGCAATTGTGCATTCGATTTGAAAACAACTCGCCACTGGAAATATTCATGCACATGGCCGTTTTTTTGAATGGCCTTTACAGGGTGATTCGACTATACACTAATTGTTCAAATTCCGTTAAATATTGAGGTGTTACACTATATAACTGAAGCTACTCTATCTACTGAAGCTCTCTATGCATACGAACGTAAACATAAATAAAATAGAACATAACATAATAGAATAGAACTAAATAACGTAAAAGCAGAAGTAGCTCTGCAATCATGAGCCAATAGCGTCATGTTAGGATTTCGTGCCTGTTGGCAGCTTCCTATAAAAGAACTTGACTAAAAAATTCAAGTCTATTTTTTTTTTTTTTTTTTTTGGAGGATGAAGCCCACATAGGTCTGAGACCTGTGCGTGAGTAATGAGTTGGATGATGGTGATTGATGAGTTGGACCTACAGTTTTAGGTGGGTTCCGAACCACCTATTTTCCGAACCATATTTTAAAAGCATATAATGCCTTAACGGGCTCAAAGAGAATCATGTATTGTTATCTCAGATACAAAATAGGCTACATCAATTGTGTTGCTTTCCAAACGTTTCTGTCGAATGATAGCTTGGACACAGCTCAGAAGTGTGCTAGATAGTATGCACAATCACCTGTACAGCCAGATCCTGTGTAAAGATGCAAGTGGAATGCTCAGCATAGAGCTTCAGAATTTGTTTCGGAGGGCTCAGCATAGAAAAACCCCTGTTAGCTACCTTCACAACCAAAGTAATCGCAACCTTCCTCACTCCTTGTTTACGTAGTGCGCTCTTTGGAACAAAATAAAATGTTGAGGTCTGAAGAGTCACCTATAGTCGAAATCGGCTGTGGTACTGTACATCCATACAAGAAAACACAGACTCTCAATAACAGGAAAACTAGTATTGTTGAATATTAGTTTTCATTAGTCAGGTGAACATAAAAATAAGAGGATAAACATGTTTACATGAGCCTTGCGATAAGCAATGACTTGACCCAATGGATCAGTAATGGAAGGGGACGCCCTTATGACGAGAGGAGAGTCACTGACCTCCAAGTCAGCAGCCGGGGTCAAGGTCGACATAGGTCTACTTGTGGTCGCCAAAGCTCTTTATCTGACAGAGTGTAGCGAGAGGGAAGTCATAGAATTGCTAACGTTGATCGTACGACTTGCAATAAAAACACAGTGGTCGTGGCATGAAACAGTTGATAGCCGAGTGGTTTGGCGGCGGCCAGAACCAAGAAATAGTCGCCGAGGGGCTTCAGGCCCAGCCGACCACTATGATGATGATGAAAAAGTCAACGTTCACCGGCTCTGGCTCTCAGGCTCACCGCCGCGATCTTCTTCGTTCTGCAATCTGAGCTTGTTCGGAGCACTGACCCCGGTCACTTGTTTACTACTTGCCAGTGAAAGATAGCCTACCTCTGCCAACGGTTTTATTCCGGTATTCTAATCAATTCACTCGGCTGGTTGCACAGTGATATCTCAATACAAATGCAAAAGATGATTTCCTCAATGACTGACTATTATTGCAATAAACACTCACTAGTTGACAGATGAATTAGATGAACTACAAAACAAAACGAATGTGACATCTCTATTTCTCAAAATTATTATCATAACGAAGCAACAAAAACACTACAACTACAGATATTACAAAACTTTACAAAAATGTCTCTGAATTTGCATCAGACTTCTATGATATGATCCAGAATACAGGCTTACTTTACCATGTTTAAAACATTATAGAAGAGAGAATTAATTCTATTTTTTCACGAATCTCCTGCTCTTTTTTCAGAGTGTATAATAATAGCCTATGTCGCAATTTTGGTGATTCACCAGCCAAAGCAACATCCTAATCATCCAGAGATTCCAAAACAAGGTTCTACGGAATGCTGTAAACGCACCAGAGAAAGCCAGGAATTCTGATCTACGTAAGGACTTCAAAATTCCATATGTAAAAGAAGAGATCAAAAGGATGGCAACGGACCATGAAGAGTGTAATATTACAAATTTGCCGCCAAATCTACTTTAAAGAATTTTCAAATAATTTTTGTATTGAACTAATTTCCACTTAATATTTATAATCATAATTAATTATGTTAATATTAATTACATATAAATTACTAAATTTGTAAAAGACAAAATAGAATATTCATCTTGGTCTCCCTTCAAATCTCCAGATGATAAACTGATTTTTTGATTTCAGATAAACATCTGAAATCAAATATCTAAAACTAGTAGTTGATTTTGGTTCTTCATGGTGAAAACATCAAAATGTAAAAAAAGGATTTTCGTAGATTCAAGAAAGTCAAGTGATATGATTTCAAGATTCAAATTTTATTAAAATCTACATAAGTGCTATCTAAATTAACGTCGGAAGTATACAATTGTCCAACTTATGAAGTATTCATTAAAGGAAGAATGAATAAAAGAGTCTAGTCTTTGATAAAAATTTTACAACAATTAAAATATCCAAATGGGAAAGATGAGTATTCCTTTTGATTTATAATTTATCATTGAATTCTTAAATCAATTTCTATTTTATGAGAAATGAAAACACATATAATTTCATAAGAAGATACTATTTATTATTCTCATTAAGAAAATTCAAATAAAAATTATGTCAGTCTCTTTTGAAAACAAGTCTCTTCATTTATTTGGGTAAACAATCAAAATTCAAAAAAGAACAATATTATTTGAACCGATGTTTTATCCATTAGAGTAACAGTAGGAAGTCCGTTCCAGTGAGAATCTTCCACAAAAAACGGAACGCAGCAAGAGAGACTGCATCATCATGGTAACCAAGAGGCGATTTGGCTCTAGAACAATGCAGGCATCAGAAGAAGACTGAAAAAAAACCCTGAGAAGGCGTAGAGACTCCAGGGGTGTCATCATAGACAAATAGAAGAAAGAAGGACTTTAACCTCAATGCAACTTGTATTAAATTGGGTTATAAAAAAAGTTGCTAATTAGTGCTAGATTGCAATTGGAATAAAATTTAAAAAGAAGTAGCCTATGAGAAATTGATAATAATAGTGCACACACGGGTCAGATATACTAATCAGGTTGTCCATAATGAGATATTCATACGACATAATGAATGTAAAAGAGTGTAAAGCAAGTAAAAGAGTTTATCAAAGTAGAGTGCATCAAACTTTAGCAGAGTAGCCTATATCAAAATTTAAAAATTTTGAAACCATTAAACGTTGCAACAGGCAATGAATGATGCTAAATATAAATTGGAAAGCAAAATTCAAGCAACTGTACTATAAGTTTCAGGTAGTTTCATTGAGCAGTCCAAGAATCATCAAGAGACAGATGTATCACAAATAATTTGTTTAAGAAGACACTTTTCTTGAATAGGAAATTGAATCTCATGGAAAACTATAAGTACAGTAACTGCTGTAAAGTCTGGAGCATTTTTAGCAACAGGAAACTTTTGATCCCCTAAAGAAAAAGGATCGTCAAAAAATCGACATGGGTAACAGGAACCCCCAGATACACTTTTTAGATTTACATACGAAGCACCTGTGTAAATAACAGTTAACATATTATGCAGGGCATGGAAAACCCATGTGAATTTCGTTCCAAAAGGGATTTTTCTTAGGGTTGTCATCTCTCCCCGATTTCCGGTCCTCTAAATCGGGGCCTAGAAAAAGGCCAGGAAGTAAAATCCCAGGCTTAGAGGGTTGCTGGGCGATATAAAAATGTGTAATACTGTAATGTCAAGTACTGCAATGTAGTTGCACTTGTCAATGTTCAATAACTGTCATGTAATTGATACACATGAAAGACAGACTCCATTACTTTTTTACAACTTTTTCAGGCTCGAATCTTGATACTGAGACTACTCAAATGTCAGTGCGGTGTACAAGACCGAACGTCTTTAACTTTAAACACATTTCTAATTCCATCGAAGTCCACAGTTTCAAAATACGACATTTAGAATTCGTTGATTATTCATGAAGCTTTTCGCGATTTGAAAAGAAATCGTTTGATTAATTTTTCAGCTTTCCAGCGATTCTTAGTATGGTTCTGTTGAGACAACTTCCGATTTTCATCACACTTTTAGATTACTTTATTTTGAATGTACAATATTGCTAGCGAAGCTACAAAGCATGTGACATTTTGAGCCAAATTCACAAGAAACTATCTGCTTCACTTTTCAGAATTTCCATGAAAAAGCGCGTGGGTGCTTGCAAAGAAACATTGTTGTTATAATAAACATTGCTGAGAGGCCTTTTAAATTCATGAGAGCAGCACTGCACTGCCCGACCAATAGCCAACAGCACTGTCTACCTCTACAACATTATATCGTATCGACAAAGGCAGTAGTAGTAGAAACGAGGAAGGAAGGAAGGCCGACGAGTTGGCAACACTGCACAGCAGAGCAGTCGACCGGTGCAAGGGGATGGGCGAACTGCAGGAGGACGGGGAGGGAGCCGAAACGAGGTGACGTGCCGCGGGCCCGACGCATCATGGCCGACAGCTGACGGAAACAAAGCACTCTTCTTTTTCTTCTTTTCTTCTTCTTCCACTTCTTGTTCATCATCGCACAAAGGACGGTCGACCGGACGTACAACGGCAGTACGAATGTGAGCCGTCTTGAGATTATCAAAATGAAAATAATTGTACCGGTTTCAAGTAATGAATCTGTGCGTTTGTCAATAGTTTGATAGCCCCACAGCTGATCACCAGTTTTAAAAGTCATATCTTAACGAATCTGAAATCGGAAGAGCTAATTTGATTCAGTTGGCGTAGAGCCGTAGACCAATTTTTTTATTGATGGAGTAAAGAGTGGAAGTCTTCAGGGTCTCCATCTCACCGATTAAGCAGGATAGGGACAACATATGATTGGTGAGCACTTCATCCTGTATGTATATGTTCAGGTTGGGACAGCCCATTGGTTGGACCAGAAAAATGCTGAATAACACTGAGCTGATCAGATGAAGAGTAATAAGATGAAAGCAACTGGCTGGTTGGCCTTACTAAAGACCGTTCTCTGCTAGAAAGAATCAATCAGAAAGCAGAGCATTGTTGAGGAACAGCTGATCACATACTTGACAAATCAACGGGAACTATCCGCTGATCTACAGCTGATTTATAACTGTTAAATTTATATCCAGTTTTATGTCAGCTGATAGCTTCACGTATTGGCTCGGATCTTCTTAGTTAATATTATCTGTCATGCATATAACGGCCTAAACGATACAAACTCACAAAAAATATTATACTACTAATATACTTACACTTAGAACCTATAATAATATTCAAAATCGCATCTCGAATTGAAATTATCAATGCATAACGATGATGGTTAATGATTTCCAATGGAAATCAATAAATTAGAGAAGAATTGTGTATCTAGAACGTCTCCTAAACAGCTAGCGAGAATGCATCTAAAGCAATTTGTATCGGTTTCAGGATTAAAAATGGGTTTGAATACTCGAACGTGTGATGGACTTTGAACTTGTTCACTTGAACGACGAATTGTCAAGAGAATCACACAGTAATTGGTTATAAAGTTATAATTCAATGAGTAAGCAAAATGTAATTTCGGTCTAATAAAAGACCCATTACACAATATCTAAATTATATTTGTTGACTAGAACATTCAGCACATTTATTAGGATCATAGATCTGATACATTGACAAGACAAGTTAACTGTCATATCATTCTACACCTCAATATCATTCTATAACTTTTTTTCAACTTATCAGCACACGATAATAATTGGTGACGAGAATAATTATATTAATCACATTGAAGAGATTTATAACTTTAATTAGGGAACAAGTTTGAAATACGTCCTGTCTAGAATGTTGAATCAATGAACAATGAGTTATTCAACGTTGACATACACAGATAGGCCTATATCTACTTCACTCAAGAAATACCTAGGAGACATTTTAATTAACTTGGGAGGATTTATAACTTATAAGCAATAATATAAAACACGAGACTCTCAATTCTCTTAGATGTGTTTATCTTTATTTGGATTTGCAATAGTTGTAAACAAAGCTTCTCTCTCCTCATATTTATTTATCAAAACAACTAGTGGTTGAAGCATAATAATAAATTATGGTATAATATAAATATAACGTAAGCGATTATGATATGCGTTGTAAGCCAGTGCATGCAACCTTTTTGATAGCCGTTGATAGTGATGGATGAATGTTAATTCCTTTTATTAAGCAAATTCTAGTTTGACACTGGACGACTAGACGATTTGTCAAAAAAAGAAACTAAAATAACATTTTGACACGTGATAAAAATGTTAATGTAACTCAAAGAGATTATTTACAGATGTCTCAGTAAATACCACTCAGTAATAAAGCTAAATAATGCATACAGTAATTATAATTAATTGGATATTCCATGTTTATGGTTACAATGCAGTTCGGTAGTCGTATAAAACTGTCTGAGAACTTTCTCCCTCTTATTCTCAGCCTCGTATACACTCCAGACTCTGGAACGTAACTTTTATAGTGTCCGGGTCTACCTACATGAATAAACAAGAGTACCGTTCACTGCAGGCGCCCTGCCCTACCTCAACATATGCAACCGTACGTTCACGTCAATTGCGAACAGGTTACTCAATGAATGGCATTTCTTTCGCCCTCTTCAGCCATTCCCAGCCATTGTGCACAGTGTTCCCTGGCTAGATGAATGGTTCAGCATTCTTCACTCCTATGTGCTTTAAATAATAATTAGAAGGAGTAAAAGCTCGACTATAAGCATATCAACAATGGTCTGAGTTCCCTTAGTTCTTCATAAATGTTTCACAGAGAGTTGATGATACTACTTTCAATGAGGAATGATTAAATAATATGTCTCAAGAGCACGCTGACGACCTAGATCACAAATAGTTTTTCTAGTCCACGAAAGGATTATGGGGAAGAAGTGGATGTGTGGGCTAATGAGATTAAATACAATAAAAAATGCTAGACATAGTCGAGAATTAAACTTGCGATTAAGCAGAACAGTTTAGCAGTCAGTTAATCACAACCAGTACACCACGGTATGGTATTGACCAAGTAGTCTATAACCCATTTACTATTATTTTTCAACGAATAATTATTACAGTATGGGTTTTCTGAAAAGGTGTGCTTCAAAGTTTTGAACTTGTTTAAATTTATTTGAATGAATAATTTCAAAATTCAACAGCTCGAGAACTCTACTTCAACCACTAGTTGTGTTGATAGCTAAATATGAGGTGAGAGAAGCTTAGAAAAAACTATTGCAAATCCTAATAAAGATAAAACACATCTAAGAGAATTGAGAATCTCTTATTTTAGATTTCAGGTTTCAGCTGATGAGCATGACAATAAAAAATATCTACATCCTCAACTAGTCTAAATAAGATGTTTATTATTAGATTGTGAAACAGGTAGAAAAATGAAGTCGTTTTAATAGACTAAGCTCAACAATAAATAAAGGTTATTTTATATTGATATAACGGGTTTTCAAGCACTGCAAGAAAAATAGTGCCTAACAACTTTTATCATTATCACACCTAACTGCACTACTACAATTGGTGCCAAAAAAGCTTTAAAGCGTGTGCCTGGCTATCTCCCATGCATGCATGCATATTTATGACCCGTTGGAGAAGCATGTAGCAGAGAGGCTGCCTAGCC
The DNA here is from genome assembly GCA_948455865.1 of Conomelus anceps. Classification (NCBI taxonomy): domain Eukaryota; kingdom Metazoa; phylum Arthropoda; class Insecta; order Hemiptera; family Delphacidae; genus Conomelus; species Conomelus anceps. The sequence goes on from OX418217.1 coordinate 75,408,690, forward strand.
CTTCGTCACAGGCGTAAATTCTCGGACGCACGCACATCCACCGATAAGGCAAGGCCTCACTACAGCCTACAGTGAATATAGTGAGGCATTGTATAAGGGCATGGCCTCCTCTAACAGAGGAGGCCATGATAAGGGCCGTCGCGAACCAAGCCCAGTGCCGAACGGAGGGAGTAGGACCGAGCCAGGCAAGAGGGAAGACAGCCGTGTGTTACTGTTTTGCCCTTTCAAGGGCTTCCTACCCTGCTCTTCGATATGGATTCAGGCTCTGACGGCTATTCTACTCTCGCTTGGCTGGTTCTATACTGTTCACAACAGATCGACGAGTTGGCCAAGCCTACACACCTGTCATTCAAATCGTCTTTTTGGATAGCCTAGGCTACAGAAAGAATCCTCAGAACAAGATTGTATCTATCGAAATATAATACGCATAAAAGTTTAGAAGCATTCACGTTATTCAGCTACTTCCACTTTTTGAGTAGACGTCTTGATTAATAAAATCATCCTAGATACTATATCCTCCACGACACCCTACTATGAAAGATAAATGAATTCATTTCAATAAAATTCTCATACAGCAAAAAAAAAAGTTGATTTTATTTCTTCCATTGAAGTGCCACGCAAAAGTGAGAATTATATTTTTAAATCATAACAGAATAAAGCAATTCAATACTCTGCCAAAGTTTAGGAAAGAATTGAAGAATTGGATTTTATAGACAGAAGAATTTTTCAAAAAGTAACCTGAAACTGAGACAACCTTCTTATAAATATACTTACGAAACATCTCCGAAATTAAATCTACATTAAAAGAAACGCTATTTCACAGTAATACACAGCCTTTCAGTCATCAAAGTACCGGTATTATAGGGAACACCAGGATTCTTTTTAATGTAATTAATGTCAAGAGAAAAATATGATTAATAGTATTCCAATCTAATTAATGTCAAGAATAAATTTAATATGATATAATAATCGTAGTATTGAGATTTTTTATTTTGCATTTTTATTTTCAATATAATCATATTATCTATTTTTTTCTTTTTTTTTACAATTGATTAATTATTTAAAATTATTTTAGTTCTATTAAACCTATTAGATTAGTCATTGAAACTACTAATTTATTTATAAAACTATAAGTTTATTTTTACCATTATTTTATTTTTTTCTCTTACTCTTTTCATTATCTTTATTTTTTCTTGGTTTCTTTTTTATCTCTCTTTAATGTTAATCGCACTTTCTATATAAGTTTTTGTGCTTGGACTCCCAAATAGGCTTGCCTCGAGAGAGTTGGCTACCTAATTACTTATCTGATGTAAACTTTGTTTCTATATAGAGTAGTATTCATTTCATTGTCTGCTTTATACACAGTATGAACAGTATCACTTATTTTGAGGTATTTTTATGATTTATAAATAGTCCTTTCATTTGGTTTTTATTTTGTATTGTATCTGATAAGAAATAAATTTATTTATTTATAATTTAGGCCTATTGAATTAAACATCCATTCAAGTATAATTTTGTATCACTTTACGTAAAAAGAACAAACAAATAAAAGAAAAGCGCGCATTTCTAAAGCAGTTTAAACGTCAGAATTACAAAATGTCCAAGAACTTTACTCAAAAGACATAGGCTTCCTACTATTCTCGATCTGAACGCTTATCCCAATTCAATTGTCAAAGGACAATTCAATAATATGTCAGACATGATTACATCATTGTCGGAAAAAATAAACCTAGGTAAAAATGAGGGAGATGATGAAAAAAGGATAATTCCATAAATAATATATTGTTTACATTGTTAAAATGCAATGCAAGTAGTAAGGTTGAGAAGCTTTTAAGAAAAGCAACTGGATCTACAAAATTGAATCTCTACTTTACAGTTATCTTGAAGCAAAAACAACAGATGCTGTGCTTCTTGATAAATAAACCAAAAAACTAATGTCTGAAGCTGAAATGTAGAGAATCTACATTATTCACTTTGTCGGAAAAGAGAACCCTAAATAAAAATATGGGATATGAAGAAGACTAATTCAATTGAATTGAATTGAATTAGTCTTCAATTACATAAATAATATGGCTTGAATTGTTAATGTAATTAGTAACGTTTAACATCTTCTGGAAATAACAACTTTTCACGTGTGCAGTGTCCAAGATAAAAGAGGCCCTGCAGAGAAAGTGAATACCAATAACACATTAACACTAGGACTCCAGGCCACGGGATCTTGTCACCTCTGTACCTTATCAAAATCATGTGCTTGGAGGTTTCAATCTCTGTGACATACCAATAGTGACATGCTTTGACGGAATGCCTCCTAGATTGGACCGAGCTAAATCACAATTACAAGCATAAAATTCGGCGAAGAACGGTTTCATAACTCTCCGCTCAGTCTCCTAGCGAGACAGACAGCGACCGCAAGAAGAAGAAATCATCCGCGAGGTAGGCGCATCCGAAAATAGCAGCAGTGGCAGCGGATATTACTTTTCTCTCACTCACACTCTCTATCTCTCTCACTCTACCTCTGCCACCTCAGAGTCGGACGGCGACCGGACTTGGCCAACGATAGAGGATAATGACCCGCGGCCACATTTCTCTTTGTCTTGCAACGGCTCTCCTGTCTGCTGTACTAGACAGTGCTGCAGTGCATGTGCCTCTCATGGCAGATGCTACTACCCAATTCATCACCAGTTTTGCTATTTCAAAATCAAATTTTCAATCTATTTCACCCTTCTGACAAGATTCTCCTCCCTTCATCTTCCCATATTGTGTCTCAAGTTACTGTCAGTTCGTTTCTATTTTTGACAGGAAACATTACATTGAGAAAGTATTATAATTTTTGAAACCCATATTAATGAGACTGGCTCATAATGATGTAATATGTACGTACAATGGTTGAGTTCCTGGGAGCTTTACCGGCGTCTGATTGGTCTATTCTAATTCATAATCGTTACAAAACTTGAATAAACCAATCAGATACCATCGGTATCATTTACCAGTTACCGGTAAGGCTCCCAGAAACTCAACAATTGTTCAGGATGGGATTTTTAATTGATATTTTAGTAAAGTTTGATGAAAACATACCAATGCTTGACGACACCGGAAAACCCAAATTCAAATGAAATTCAGTTCAATTTTCAAATGGAGTTGAGAATTGGGATGAGTCAAACTGAATTACCCCAAGACAAATCTATATTCTCGAATTCTTATTGATGGACTGAACATTGACAGGAGTTAATGGCATTAGCCCAACACATGAATGTTCAACATCAATTATTATTTTACAATCACAATCAGCATTGTCATGATGCATAGTCTACTTATTGTTATTCAGACTGCGGAAATAATTACAGTATTTATTTCACTCCTTGCAAGTTCATAAAGAGTTCCATGCAACATGCTGCATGCAACCATGAGAAGAACAATGGAGAACTATGTACCAGTGAGTAAAAATACAAACTGTTTGTGGAGATCAAAATTGACATTTACATCCAATGTAACCTGATTCACTGTATATGAGGATTTACTGAATAGGACTGGCCAGGGGCGCACCCAGACTTTTCGTTGGGGGGTGGGCTTACCCATCCTATCAGGTGAAATTTTAGGGGTAATCTGGAGGGGGGGGGGGAATTGGATTTGCAGACCTCTTTTCACAAGATTTTTGCCCAATAAAGTTCCTTGAGTTCATGAATTGACTTTTTAAAGGGTATGGGGGGAAAATATGTCTTTTTTTATGCAGTGTTTCAAGGGTTCAAGATGACTGCCAGACTGCATATGCATCTTCTCATGAAGGTAAGAAAATTCACCTCAATGTAGGTCCGGAAACGCTTTGTTACAGAAATAAAAATGCAGAAAATTACAGCTATTCCCATAATTTATTCAGAAATCTCGAAGGTCTTCATGTAGATGGTTATGATTTCAATTAAAATTAGTGGAAACGTGCTACAAGATCTTAAAGATCTATACATTTTTATGGTGCCCACAAACTATCTGAGACTTGTGCTTCGGTTATGAATTGAACAAAAATACCAGTTTAAACACGAATCGAGATTACCTTATCTTTGAACTAGTGGGATATTTTACAAAAATTCACAAAATGTTCATGATATACGTTATTTTCTTTTAGGCCTAGTGGATAAACTAAACTAATTGCCAATAAACCAAAAATTGTTCAACTTCTCCTTCAAAACTTGTGAATTCATTTTTAAAAATAACATATGAATTTACCCAATTGTCAAGAACGCTTCCAAAGTTTATAAAGTCGAGTTTTATTGAACTAAAGCACACCTACTTTACACGGATGTTTTATATACTTGCTATTCTTGTCTGTTTTTATCCAATTTAATTTCTGATTTTATGAACTCTGGGTGCGTTATTCGCAATCAATAATCAAGTTCATACCCTTAAATCTTAAAAACGCCTTCTTTTGGTATTTCATAGAATAACTTAATAATCACGGTAGTTAATGTTTTGTGTGATTTTTCAGCTCATTTCACATAACATGTATTCCATTTACTACCTAAATTAGGACTCTAGAAGCCGTAATTATTTTGAATAAGTACCAATTTGTTGTTTTCTTATTAATAAAGATAACTCAACTTTTCTGCTATAATGAAGCGTTTCCAAAGAAATAAAACGTTTGTAATCGGGCAAAGTTTTTTGCAAACACCTGTATAACTTTTTATGGGGAGTGATAGCCGCCAGCTGTGGCAAGTATCTGTTTATTCGGATAAGATAAGCTGCAATTCCTGGGCTCTCTTTGTAAAGGTGACCGATTGGATCAGTCACCAAAAGACTCTATTCTGTACTATAAAATTACTTCCGTTCCAATAAGTTTTAGGTGAATAGGAACTCACCTAAAACGGTAGATCCAACTCATTAATCACCGTCATCCAACTCATAACACACACACAGATATCAGAACTATCAGGGTTTCATCCTCAAAAAAAATCTACATTATTACTGTAACGTCAAATGTATTGCAGCTCCTGGAAGTTCTAGGGGCTAGGCTAGCGATGATTGACAGATCGATTTGAGTGATACGAATTATTTGTATTATCTGAACCCAGCCGCCTAGTTGAATTCAATTCTGCCAGAGTACAAGTTCTATTGCCACCTATGATACTCCTAATATACGTTTTAGTAGAGTAACAATATCGTTATAAACTCTATCCTTTTTAAACAAGTCAAAAATGTACAGCCTGGAGTCCATAATACATAGTCAATTCGCTTGAAAACTATCAACATTTTGATAAGTATTTCAGGACCTGCGGGAAGAGCTTGAGCCCCAAAGCCCCCGTATTAAGACCCTCGGGTTCTTGAGGGGGCCCCCCTAAACCCTCCTGGGTGCGCCACTGAGACTAGCAGAGCTAGCATATAGGAATAGGATATTCATTCAGTAAAGTGCGTAAATGATGATGTTAAACTGCTGGTAGCCCTTTCAACTCAAATGGTTTTGAAATTAATAATGATCGTGATGTATAAAATGATAATAATGAATAAAGAGTTGTGTCAAATAATGATACAGTTTTCAACAATGAGTTTTAGCATGAAATTGCCTTTCAAAATTCAGTAATCTACCTTTTAACATTTTGTTCAGGGAACAACTGAGGATATGTTTACAAAAAAAAATGTTTAAGCAATAGCTAAGCTAATAGAGTAATTTTATCAAGTAGATCACCTAATAAATTACAAAAAAAAATGTTTTAAATTACCTGGAGCAATAAGAAGTAGAGTTGAGATGGAAGTCAAAATTTGCAGATTTTTCTTTTAGTGCCGATGAATCAGCAAATTAATAGGGATGTTCGCTTTCACACTATCACACAAATCGAAATATTGAACAACGTGGTACTTGAGCAAAATTTACTGCGAAATCACAATAGAACTGCACTACAGTGTCAAATGTCTTATAAATGTTTTCTAAAGCTCAGTTCAGTAGAGTTGGTGTTCAAAATTTTGAAATACGTTGCACAAAAAAGTATTCTATTGCGAAATTAACTATTTTAAACGTAGTTGTACTCTTCAGAAGGCAATTCAGTTGCGATAAACCCTACTGTATTCGTAAAAAATTTGAAAACTCGATTATTATTCACTACCTTACAGATGATTATTGCTTCAAATTTACACGTCAATTATTAATGAAAAAATGCGTGGATGTACATGAAAAGCACTGATATAAAGATGAAGAGAACGTGTAAAATAGATGAAAGAGAGCGCACGCGCAAAAACACTGGAGGGTATTTAAATTTTTCAAGACATGTTTGTATACAGCTCTATCTCGATGAAGTTAGGTCGATGCCAGATCACCCTACGTCAGTCACTCAAGGCACACAAACATAAACCGAAACAATTTTCTTTCCTATTGATGGTGATCAAAAAATAATAAATTTTCTGATGCAGGTTACTTTTAATGATATTTCTTAAAAGAGAAACTGAATTGAAGATCAAATATTTCTGTTGAATATCGATTGATATTGAAGAGTGCCTTAAACTCACTAATATGTCTAGAAAACACTTTAAATGTGCATACTTAGTAAGTAAGTACGACAATAGATGAAAGAATCTATTTCACAATTTCTTTCAAACGCTTGAAAAGAGAACATTTCGTTGAAACTATACTTGACGATGCAAACGAACCATTTATTTTTAACTTTTCCAAATCAATTGTCACATAAAAACAGACGAGCGCACCAAAACACAGTAAAATCAATTCTCGTGTGTCGGTAAGTCTTCCTTTCTAGAAAATGCAAGATTTCAGCTTCTAGTAAACTATACAGCAGGTCGAAAATCAGTTATTTGTCGCCTTGAAACTAGTAACCACCCGAAGACCCACGACACACCTCCCAGTTTGCAACTGCACCACACCGCGCATACGTCTGCTCGACCCTCGACCCGCTGCTCATGCTAAGCCCTCTCTCTTCTGCTGGAAACGCGCACCCCTATCCGCAGAACTGCTCTGTATCATAGCGATACGCTTGGTCTGTGACCCGTTTCATTCATTCCAGCATTATTTTTATAACTTCCATGTGGAAGCATATTGGATTATTGGGTGTGTTAATATAAAATAAACGTTAGTGGATGATAGCATCGCAACTTATTTCATAATACAGATACTGGTCACAACTTTCCAAGATACCGTATGAATGGTACTGAACTTGAGCCATGACCACACGACAAGCAGCACAGAGCAAGTTATTCTACCTATTAATTCAAAATTGCACACTTAGTTTGGAACACTTTGCAGCACCGATAATTAGAGTTTACGCTGAATTTTTTGTCTAGGATTTTAAAACAAGGAAAAGCTTATCGATTAGAAGTTTGAATAAAGTTGACAATGATGACTTAACAACTGTTCGTTTAATTTATCAAAATATAATTAAAATCTAGTCAAATTTTAATTTTTCAACTTCTACCCACAATATCAAATTACTTTAATACAAGTTCAAGTCATTTTCTCACGAGTCACAAGTAAGTTAAATAATCTCGTATTGAAATTTGCAGGCGCCATTCAATCATTTTCAACCGGTTTTCATGGCCAAGAATCAGAAAAAATTAGAACATGAATAGACCAATCTGCATGAACGAGAGATATTGATGATGAAATAATTAAACAGAATATATTAATTTCGAATTCCTTTAATTGCTATTACTTTATCCGCAATGGCGGATATTGACAACAGCATTGAACACCTGATGGGAATCGATGAATGCTACTGTACAAAAATATCAGTCACCACCGGGAATCGAACCACGGACCTCTCAATTGCCGGTTGAGCGCCCTTAACCACTAGACCATGGAGACCTTTCTGTACAGCAGCATTCATTTGCTGTACAGAAAGGTCTCCATGGTCTAGTGGTTAAGGGCGCTCAACCGGCAATTGAGAGGTTTGAATGAATGCTGCTGTACAGAAAGGTCTCCATGGTCTAGTGGTTAAGGGCGCTCAACCGGCAATTGAGAGGTCCGTGGTTCGATTCCCGGTGGGGACTGATATTTTTGTACAGTAGCATTCATCGATTCCCATCAGCTGTTCAATGCTGTTGTCAATATCCGCCATTGAGGAAGTCTTCAGTATAAAGTAATAGCAATTAAAGGAATTCGAAATTAATAAATTCTGTTTATGTATATTTGTCAGTTTATTCAATTGTCAGTCACTTCAAACTAACTTGTGAAATAATTAAATTAAAACATTCGGAAATAAATATACTGTGATTGCATGATGACTACATAGTAAATAATGACTGAATAATTTATTATATTCATTACATGGCTCAATATTGGCTGTTGGTAACACCTTGTATTCTGATATTTTTCTGCTGAGTCTACAACGAAAAAGTATTAATTTCTTCAAATCCACATTATGAATCGTTTATCCTAGACCTATTTTTATTCGATTATTTCCAAATGAGCAAAGCTCATTCCAATTCTAGTCATAATTACAGTTAATAGTACACTTAGGATATTCATGCCAGAACAGTAGTTTTCACAGTTCACTATCAAAATAACGTCAACTCATTAAAACTTTCCTTGCTTGTTATATAACATTTACACCTCTGTTTACGGCATTTACCTAAAAATCTATGATTACGGGATTTCTAATATTTACTATTGGTCTGCTCTTTTATATAATTTCTTTAAAATAATAATGCAATACGTTTATATTTTCCAGAAACGTAGAATGATCTTCACAGTTCATTATCAAAATTACTTCAACTCATAACAGTTGAAGTTCGAAGTGTCAGTTAATTGGTTTCCTTGGCTTTGAATTGAGATTTAGGGGGATGAGCAACTGAAAACAGTTTATGAAGAGAGTCCTCCCCTGTTTAGATTATGCGCACCAATTCAACCCTATTCGGGCAGAACAGGCCGACCATGGACTCGTCCGTCCTGCGCGGTACGAATAAAAGGGAGGACTTAACTGAACAGTGAACACTGTTTTTACACAGTGGACCGCCGCACCTGCGTGGTTTCGCTCACCTGATACGCTTCATTCGCACTGCCAGAACTTTGTATCATGCTTACTTTCATGGTACTGTATTTCAGAATCTTACGCTAGCAGTACACTATCGCCGAACATTCCCCCGAATGTTTCACCGAATGTTCGGGTCAGATTACGACCGCGAGTGTTGACAAATGTGGAACCCGAATCACCCCGAACTATCCAAGTACACCATCGCCTAAGTTCGGCCGAATCATGCCAAACCCAAATCATGCGTATTCGCGGAAAAACATTCGGGCGTTGCACTTTGTACTGTACAACTTTCGTTCCAAGTTTTATCAGCTTAAATGCTTTAAACTCTATAACCGATCATTTCATGACTATTTTGGGAATTAAGTATGGTGCTACCAAACAAAATTACAACAGAAAGAAGTTCTATTATGAGAGTATTGATTATAATAAACTTTCATTAGCTCTAATGAAAGAGAACTGGAGCTTCGTGTATCTGCAGGACTGTGCTGAGAGTGCTTTGAAAAAAATGATGGAAATAGTTGAAAAATACACAGAAGAATATAAAGTTATCAATAGAGTATCACATAAAAAACGCAAGATCAAGCCTTGGATTACAAATGGATTAGTTACATCAATAAGGAAGAGAGATAAATTGCACAGACAAAGCAACAATAAAACAGCGAATCTACAACTTAGAGAATACTATAGAAGGTATAGAAATCTACTAACAAAGGTCATAGAGAATGCAAAAAAACAGTACTTTTCAGAGCGATTTGGAAATGCTAACAACTCTAAGCAAACATGGAAGGTAATAAGAGATATAACTGAAGTTCAACGACCGCGAACACAGATCCATCAAATTAACTTGGAAGGAAGAGAATTGAAACTGGGAGATGATGATGAGGAGATAGCAGATTCTTTCAACAAGTTTTTCAAAAGCATTGGATCAAAACTGGCCCAGGAAATTCTAAACAACAACCGTAACCACACAGATGAATCAGCAGCAACTGACCAAAGAGTCTGCCAATCATTGTTCTTTGCGCCTGTGAATGAAGATGAAATGATAAAAATGATAAACAGTCTCAAAGTGAATAGTGCACCCGGATTGGATAACCTCAAACCAGAACTTTTCAAACAAAACAGTGCTAGCCTTTCCAAGCCATTAACATACATTGTAAAAAGAATTTTTGAAGAAGGTGTTTTCTATTAAAAGAAGTGTTGTCTAAAAGAAGCTGTCATCTGTCCAATTTTCAAATCAGGAGATAAAAAAGATATGAATTGCTACAGACCTATATCACTGCTTAGTATACTATCAAAACTGTTTGAAAAATGCATTAAAACTAGACTAGTCAGCTTTCTTGAAAAAAACAATATACTATCACCAAACCAATATGGTTTTAGATCTAATTGCAGTACTAATGATGCTATCCACTATGTTACCACTCGGATTGTAGACAAAATAAATGCAGAAGATAAACCATTAGCAGTATTCTTAGATTTGAAGAAGGCTTTTGATACTGTATCACATGATATCCTACTATCCAGACTCAACAACTATGGCATAAGAGGAGTTGTATGGAACCTGTTCAACAGCTACCTGACAAACCGAACACAATGTGTCAGAGTCAATGGATGTGTGAGCAGCAAGCTGATAGTGGAATATGGAGTGCCGCAAGGAACAGTACTAGGACCAATTCTCTTTTTGCTTTACATAAATCCATTATGGGATATGGAGATTGATGGATCCATCACCACATTTGCAGATGACACGGTACTACTGTTTTCTGAGCCATCCTGGGGGATGACCTGGAGAAAGGCTGAGATTGGGCTGCAGAGGGTGTCTCACTGGCTGAATGGGAATCTCCTAACCTTGAACTATGAGAAGGCATATTTCCTGTCCTTCTCAGCAACTCAGCATGGACAGCCAACAGAGGATAATCTAATAGTCACTAATCATATGAATAACACATCATACACAGTTCACAGAAAACAGTTTCACAAATATCTTGGAGTTACAATGGATTCGTTTCTGCACTGGGACCATCATGTCAACGACTTATGCGGGAGGTTGAGAAAAACCATCTACAAGTTCAGAATCCTGAGGACACTAGTCGATGAGAGGTGTCTGAAAACAATCTACTATTCTCTGACCCAGTCCTTGCTTATGTATGGGATTGTAGGATGGGGAGGAACCAGCTTCCTGCATATTGAGCTGCTCCTCAAGGTTCAGAAGCTGATTATGAGGGTCATCAGCCGGAAACCACCACGCTATCCATCAGACCAGCTATTCAGAAAATTCGTTGTGATGGACCCAAGACAGCTGTACTCCAAGGAAATACTATGCAGAATACACAGAAATCCAGCCAGCTTCCAAACCAGAAACCATAGCCACAACACCAGATACAGGAACCTTCTTATCACTAATGTTGCTAAGAAGGCACTATACCAAAGACATTTCAATCATCTAGCACCAAAATTATATAATCTACTTCCTGAAAACATTAAACACATAACTCACTTCAAAAAGTTCAAAGAAACAGTACAAAATTGGTTAACAAGCAAAGGAAGACAGAGAATAGAAACAGTAATTTCAAACAATTCATAGTATCATCTAACACAGAACACATACCCACAAGACATTTACTGATTTACTTAACACTTACTAATCTTACTCATTCGCTCACAAAAATTCAAACCTACTCTAGAACATGGCTTGCCATAGTGGAGTAGGTCAATTTTCCACACAAAAACTTTTGTATTATAACATAAATGTTGATCTTTTACTAACACATTTTTGTATTAATAACTGTAGATGTTTGTAAATTTGTAGTAGTATTAGTTTTTTTTTTGGAAAATAAATCATTCATTTATTTATTTAACATTTGTTTTATACTTTTAAATAATAATGAAAAATAAGACGAAATTGTCACAACCACATTTATTAAAACTTCGAGAAACTAGTTTCGGTTGTTACACCATTATCAATCTCAATCAAACTGAAAAACTGAAGTACAGAGAAGCCTTATATATACTATACATGAAATGATACTATTGGCTAAGAGGGAAAGAGGCTGACCTTAATCGGACGTTGTGATTGGTTGTCAAGTCACGCCCCCTGGTGGGAGGAGTAACAAGCAAAAATACGAGTCAAATCAATAACTAAACAATGTGAACATCAAGAAAGTAACAAAAAATTTGTAATAAGGCTAGAATTTAATCAAATTAAAATTAAAAATTCTTTTAAAAATTAGAAGCTCACTGAAATGCAATCAAGGTCAACCGAGAAATACACATAAGAATTGCTTTTTTAAAAATAGGCTGGAATTATAATGAAACCAAGTTAGTTGTATTGAATTGGTTAAAATAAATTTGGTCATTTAAATTAGTTATGGAATCGTTTTTTACCAACTTAGTTATCTCCAAAGCTTCTAAAATGTTCAATTGTCTGCCTTTGCCAATCAAATGCAGAAATTCAACATTTTCTTCAGCCTTGAACTTGTGTCCATTATTAATGAGATGTTCTGCAAAATTTGAATCTCCTTTTTGGGTTTTCCAATCCCTGATATGTTCATTTACTCTATATTTGAAACTTCTACCAGTCTGACCCACATAACAAGCATTACAATCACCGCAATTCAATTTATAAACCCCACTTTTATCCCAGATATCAATTTTGTCTTTACTACACCCAAATAAGCTCTTTAAAATTGGTTTGGTTTGAAAAGCTACATCAAAACCGTTCTTTTTCAGTTGTTTTCCTAATTTATCAGAAACTGGGCCAAGGTAAGGCACCGTTATCCATGACCTTTCCCCAGTTTCCGTTACAGCAATGCTAGTACTTACTGCTAGTCTCCTATTTATTTTATTTAACATTTTATTGACAATGATTTCCTCATATCCATTTGTAATAGCTATCTGTTTAATCGTACTAATCTCTTTTTCAAAGTGATGATTGCTCATTGGAATGGTTAAAGCTCTATAAATCATACAGGTTAATTTTCATCACCGTTTCATTCACATCCGTTTCAACAATGCATAATTTTAGTGATCGGAAAGCACGCTTTTTTGCCATAATTCAATTTCGGATTGGTATCTATAAGTTCAGAAGTTTTATTGTTCTAAGTGTCAAAGTAAACCATATATTTAAACAAAAATAGCAAGTAGTCTCATGAGAGACATGTAATACGAAACAATTAATATATGATTACGTTGAATTTAACTGGAAAAACTGATTTAAAAATAAAATAGTGATTGAATAGCACTTGAATGACATTTTTGGTGTTTCGCTAATAGCCTGCTCTTTTTTATTTCTTCTTTTTTCGGAGGATAAAGCCCACATAGGTCTGAGACCTGTGCGTGGTTAATGAATTGGATGATGGTGATTGATGAGCTGGACCTACAGTAGGTGGGTCCCGAACCACCGGGAAGTGATTCTACAGCAGAGAACAGTCTTTTTTGCTGGCCAATCCAATCAGTCACCCTTACAAAGAGCTCCCAGGAGTTTCGTAGCTTATCTCTGATTGAACAGATACCTGCTACGGCACTAGACTATCACTTCCCTCTTTCTTTGTAGGGAGAGATTTACTAATTTGCGAAAGATAACCAGTACCGATTAATTTCGGATAGGAACTACTCATGTAAAAAATGATTTGAGAATACATAGATAGCTCTTACAAGACTTGTTAGTGATACTAAAACACTTAGGCCTAAGTGATACCAGATTGTGTGGGCCAACATCTATAGAAAACTGGAGGTTGCAGCAAGCGTTTCCATTTATCAACACGTCGGTCACCGGTCAGATTCACGGATAGGTATGATTTTATTCTTCTATCATTTCACCTCACCACCTCATTAGCACAAAAAAAATGATCGACAATGAAATAAAGTTATGTTTATTCTGAAACACCTGCATTTAGACTGAAATTCGTTTCAATAACATTTTCAGTAATCTATAGTATGCTAGGAGACATCGCATATTCGTATTTTTACTGTGAAGCACAGAGTGAAGAAACGATCAATAAAACTGTGTTTTTATGTCGGTGTTCTACCCGTTAATAGTGTTTCTGATGATAAAATGCCGAGTGCAACCTTGTTGATTGATTCCGAAATGTCGGAGTGCTATATTGGTTGTAGAGAGAATAGCTTTCATCTCAGTCACAGAACAGAGTCCGAAGATTAAACTTGAGCGCATTTATGTAACGACTGCAATACTTCTATTGAAAAACGTTCGGCGTTTATGAGCGGCCTTGTAGCTTCAGAACATTGAGTGCATGCGCTTCCATCTGACGACATAGGAGAATGGCTTTCATCACTGGAAAACGCGGCAAGCGTATTAAATCGCCTCCAATGCCAGCCGTCACCGCCGCTCATCGCTCCGAAGAGCATTTACTGGAAATTCAAGACGAAGGTCTCCACACAATCTTTATTATCATTGAAGAGGAGGATGAGACGGAGAAGGTGCGGGAGGGGGAAGGGTTTTGAAAGTGGAAGCATCCCGATGCACTTATTGGATGGGCGCATTACATGATCGTAATTGCATCAAGGTTAAACATTCTTCCTTCATGTTAAGGTTGGGCTTTTAACATTCCATTCAATCATTCTTCTTGGTGCAGAAAAAATTATATAATTCAACAGTATTTAGTTTACTACATTATGTTACAATAGTTTTTATTTTCGTGATATTTCTATTATTATTCTAGACAATAAAAATTAGACGTTGCAATTGTGTTTTATTTTATGGTTTGACTATATTTTTCATATTTATACTAAAAGAAATTATGAAATGACAATTCGTTTTGTTCACCCATTAATCATCATAATAATAACCCAACATTAAGCTTTAGTTTTATTGAACGGAAGGATCCGTCATAATAGATGAAAACAATGTCGATGTGGATATAAAAGCGAACATAGCCGCAGGGAATAGATGCTATTTTAGGTAAATATCTCAGGTCGAAAACGCTCTCAATGAAGATAAAACTTGATATTTATGAAACCATTATCAAGCCGATCGTGTTATATGGAGCAGAAGCATGGGCTCTTACAAAGAAAGATGAATATCTCTTGAATATCCAGGAACGGAAAATCTTGAGAAGGATATTTGGGCCAGTGCGTATTGATGGAGACTGTAGAATCCAAACAAACCAAGAGCTGTGTGACATTTATAGGAAAACACAAATAGTGAATGAAATAAAAATTAGGCGTTTGAGCTGGCTAGATCACGTAAGAGAATGGATGAATCAAGGGCTGTAAAGAAAGTATTTATTTATTAAGTATACATTCATGAAAGCAACAGGTGTAACCCCAATCCTGCCTTCCTAACTTAAGAGTAATGTAACAAAACATTAAAAATCGTAAGATTAATTCTAATTGTAAAATTTTTTAATAATAATAGCATAATGGTGAATAATAGCATAATAGTATGCAGGGAGAATACAGGAGGAAGGACGTTGAGAGAGCGACCACGAAAACGTTGGTTGGAGGACGTCGAGGAACGACCTGAGAAGGCTAGGAGTGAGAGATTAGAGACGTACGGCAGCTGATAGAGAAGACTGGAGAGGCATCTTAGAGGAGACCAGGGCCCTGAATGAAATAAAAACCATGGAGTAACACCATGGAGAAAGTAAGTTTATTAAACGAAAACCATCTCTTTCTGGTACCCCTTATTTTATGGCCTAGATGAGTATTTAGATAGTGATAAAGTTATCAACAGTAGGCTACAGATTTCTGTACTTCTTTTTTTTTCAAGAATATGTAACGGTTCACCCAACTCGAAGTAATTATAAGAAGATTACCTTGTGTTTACTGTATTTCCAATCAATTCAGGCTGAATAAACCTTTGAATCATTGAATCGAGATAAAAAAAGAGAGAAATATATTCAACCTGAATATTCAACCTTTGAATCATTGAATCGAGATAAGAAAGAGAGAAATATATTCAACCTGAATATTATATTTAATCTGATCAAATACAGTAGTAAGTTTCAGAGTAACCACCATAGTGATACGCCGTTTCATGGAGCATGGTACAAAAGAATCTGGCCACTGACACGAACATTTGCCTATACTTCTCCTTCATTTTCTGCCAGAGATATTATTTACCTTTAGGAGAGGAGTACAGGAAATAGATCCGGCAAGAATATGACGGCTTCTCTTTCAAACATTTGCCTATCCTTACCCGTCCGCTTTCTGCGAGAGATATGAGTACAGTAATTATCTACCGATACGTTCGTTAGTCTCCACTTTCTACAATACAATAATTTTAGAATTAGAATTAACCAAAAACAACAGTCCAAAGTTCCCGATAAAAAATACCTTGAATGGATAGTATTAAAATTAGGTACTGGAAATTGCCGAATCAAATGCCGGCGGGCCGCTTAGCGCAGTTGGCTGGGGCGTCGCAACTTCAGCTTGCTGTCGTTTCAGCGGTCGTGGGTTCGATTCCCGCTCCTCCGTCTGGCATCTGCATGTTATCATTCACCTCATTACCCACGCACAAATCTCGAACTTATGTGGGCATCATCAGCAATAAAAAAAAAAAAAACTAGAATAAATAGAATGTGGTTCTCAAGACTACTAGTATTCATAGTTTCTAACCAGCTCATGTGTTTACTCAATACAATGACAAATCAGTCAAATTGAAATATTTTTGATGTTGTTTATTATTGTTTATTATTTATGTTACCGGCCCAACTTCAGCTGAAGGAGACAAAAGAGTAAAGACATCAAATGATGCAAATGATTAGTAATAAAGGTAAATAGTAAATTTTGCTATTTGGTAGATAGGGTTATAAAATAATGCCAATCTAGTTATTGAAGACTGGACAGCAACCAACCCACTAGTCTGAACAACAGCGAATATCAAAATATGAATTTCTCTATGGCAAATTTAGGCAATTAAGATGAAAAGTTTCTGGGGGTGACGTTAGAGGCAAATATGAAATGGAATATACACATTGAAAATGTCAGTAAGAAAGTTACTAGAGGTATATTCATGATAAAGAAACTAACTTAGACCTTTTGTCAATGTAGACGTTTTGTCATCTCTATTTATTTTGCACATATTCAAAGTCATTTGTCATTTATGGCATAGTTGTTTGGGGACACTCCTCTGAACTAAAGAAACTCATGGTACAATAAAAGAGAGCTGTAAGATCTATTTTTAATGTCCAGAATGAGACACAATGTAAACCTATAATTAGGAAGCTAAAAATATTACCTGAGTAGTGTTGGTTGCCGGATGTGAGAATGAATTTTCCAACTCACCAAACGTCAGATCGTGCTCATATCAGTCACTTAATTCCCATTCGATCCAATGAATCAATCACTCACACATGAACACTTTCACCAACCACTGACTTTTTCCAGAAAAGCTTCCACTTTTGTGATTCTTTCCCCTTGTAGCAGAGATTGAACAACTAATTTCTATAAATAAGTGCTTGAGCTAATTCATCACTTATGCGATGATATGCTAAAGGTAATTTTTATTCTTATCAAAATTAATCGCTAGACGGTGGAGATGATTATTTGATATCTGGATATGTTGTGATGTTTCCATCTGACCAAATGGTATATTGCAACTTCTCTCCAGAGACCCTATGAAGAATATTGCTCCACAGATTTACAAATCTATTACATCTCAATCCGCAAACTCCAAATAAGCTATTTGATTAATGAAGACTGGTTAAAGTGAAAGAGTTAACTCGTTGTAAATAATCTATGGAGGCTATCAAACTGAGAGATTTCAGAAATACTTTCTACATAAAACTATAACTATGTGAACTTTATCACTATGACTCTTGTTTACATGTTGCAAGCGTAGTGACCGTAGATTGTCTAGACGGAGATAAAAGTCCTGAGAAATCTAGTCGCGGTTAACGCTCCCGAACATTAACTTGCAATGACGTCGTGGAGTAGTACACAAGAGTGACAGAGAGGGATGAAGAGGACAGGGTGGTAAAACTGTTGGGAAAGGTCAAGAAACTGTGCCGTGCTCAGGGCTTCCCGTTGCATGTAGTCAGTCGTTTCATCGCTTCTCCTATGCAATTCATTATTCCAGTGAACAGTGTTATAGCCATTGCGTTAAATCTATGAAAATAAAATAAAGGAATGTACGTCATAGAACCGTTTTCTGTAATCGAAAACTTCACTTTGTAACGAAAATGACATTCATCACGGAAACTATAAAAGCTGCTTACTTTGTGCAGATTGTTTAGTTTTGCGATGCAAGAAGACAGTTTTCGAAAAACCTGTTTTCCAATCATTATCAAGTTGAAAATGCTTCAGTCTCCGAAAGGAAAGAGCGAAGTAGAGTGCTTTTTCTGACACTTCTTGAAATTTTGGAAATGTTGGAATGTCAAAATTCTGCGAGTAGAACAACTGCTTGCACATCCCATTAACTAAACCTATATGTCCTAAAATATTAATACCTAAATAGCCTAAGTAGCTAGCACAGTGGAGCATCTAATACTCGAGGATAATCACCATCGCAAAATCAAACACTTGCTGTGGAATGGTCGTGGTATACTACGCTGCTGTAATCTGTCATACACCATTCTGCAGCATGTGTTTGATTATGCGATTATGATTGTCATTGAATAATGGATGCTCCACTGTGCAAGCACCCACAGGCTATGTAGGCCATAATATTTTAGTGTATATAGTTTTAATTAATGGAATATGCCAGCAGTTCTAATGAAAAAATGTTTGCATTCCATCACTTCAAAAAATTCAAGAAGCGTCAGAAAAAGTGTTCTGTGCCTTCCACTTCCTTAACCCTTCCGTATCTTAATAAGACAAACCACTATGAAAAATCCACGACTGAGACTGCATTTTTACTGTTTAGTCGCATCATCTTCTCGATTATCTCTAGAATCGAACTATAGGTACTAAAATCTAAAAGTATTCTGGATTATTCATAGAATCGAAAAGTACAAGCGATTTTTTGCAGCGTTCATTATTATATAATCCAGTATTTTCCAGAATATTGCATCGAATCGGAGCGAAATAGTTGTGTGAGAGAAAATTTGTAATTTTCGAATATGAACAGTGCATTTCGTTGGGAAAAATGATACAGTATCACCCAAACTCAGTTGCTGGAGTAGAATTAGATGTAATTTCACTCTCTGAACCAAAGGGCTGCTCAAAATGAAGTTCTTCTATTACTTCTAAAAACTTTCTGAATAATTGAATGTACTGTACACTACTGTAAGGTATAAACGACAAATATGTGAGCCAACTAGGTCGATTATAAATAGCAATAACGCGATTTGATGAACGTAAATAGACGGTAAATATAGATATTACGTCACACATTAGCGAAAAATTATTCGACTTTCATGATACAAAATTATTTAACTGTTTAGTGTTGTAAATAGAATAATAAACATGAGCTACACTCCTGTAAACTCGTCTAAGCTGAGCCACTATTGCCTTCGAGCAATCTACTCTTGCTGAAAACAGAACTTCATTTATGGATATTTTCGTCTACGGGTCTACATGCTATAGGTTTTCATTCATAAATTTCGAGGCTGAGGTTGCAAACATTCGAGTTGAAGGTTGAAGCAACAAGTCATGAGAGAGATCTCTCAAATGTTTCTCAAAAAGACTTTTCAGAGTCGATCGAAAATGACTGACCACTTCGCTCTTCCATAAAACGGCATCTGCTTAGAATTTAACTTGGTTATGTGACACTGTATTGATGTAGAATTTGAAAATCTTATATTTTTCATTATTGATTTAATCCAACTAGTTCTTGATTGAATTTATAATCTATATGACTACAGTATAGATCATAATGTGGTAATATACAAACCCTAAACAAGACTCAGGCTAAAGGCTTATTTAATTTTGTTCTGTATCGGTCTCACGAGTTGATCCCTTGCCTATTCTTCCCCTTCTCCTACACCACTCCGCTGCTGTGCGTTGCAATAACATTAGCCCTAGACAGTAGAGAATAGAGACAAATAGGCTAGTTGATGCTGGCTGAAGCGCAGAAAACTTGTTTGTTTCGGGCCGTAGTTTTCGATTGGGAATACATCTATAGAGCATGTGCAGTTGACTTCCTACTACCGCCGCCCGCTCCCGCACCGAAAAACCAGTGGTCAACTCGTGAGACAAATGCAATAGATTTTACTTAAAATGTTCACACCATCAGTTCTATCAGTTTCTCAAAGCAGTGTGCAGTGAAGTGTGTATGCAGATTTCATTGAATATTCACTCACCTAAATAAGATTCATCTCTGGAAAAGTGAGTAAATGAAGTATTTACCTGCAAAAACAATAAAGAAGCTGATTAATAAACTGAAACATTTAATGGATATTGAACAGAGAAAATCGTATTACCTGATGCAATCTCAAAGAATACTACAATTCAATGAAATTCCGCAGAATATAACATCATAGAGCCACGATAGTAAATGAATTAACAAATTTCCAAGTTTTACTGGATCAGTTACAAGACCATCATTACGCGCAAGTGAAACATGACATTTCTGCCGGAGATTTATGAGTTGAATTCACACTGAATCATGTTCCTCCTTTTACTCATCTAGATGATCAAATGGAATTTCACAATTCTTTAATTAATTTTCAAATATTGATTTTGTACAATTTCTAGTGAATAAGTAGCTTTCACTTAATGTAAGAAGAGAATATTTTCAATGAATGTAGCAAAGATTGAGCTTTGCAGGAAAACATTACCTGCAATATTTATTTTATCCTAAAGGCAAAGAGCCCATTTATTCATATCACTGCATATTCAACAATAGAATGTAATCAGCTGTAGCAGCAGGCATAGCGTTTGCCTTATTGTAGATGTAGATCAACATTTTTGAACAAGAAAAGTAAGGCAATTATTCTGAACTATTAGAATCATGTCGCTTGCGTAATAATGATAGACTTCTATAATATTTGATAAATTGAACCAACTGTCTTGTAACCCGCCGGGTTTGCAACAAAAAGAAACTGTGAATAACTACAGTACTAGTAAACTAGACCATAGTTGAACCGTACAATTACAATGCCAATTGTTTATAACAAGGATTTGCAGTCCATAAGCTGTTTGTCGATTATTATTTTATCAAGCAGTACTGCAGTGCTCAGACTGCAGGCAATAAAGTGATTGGAAATGATGAAATACCAAGTTTCATATCCAGGTGGCTGGCTATTAGAGGTATCTATGTTTCCAAAGAAACAATACAAGAATAGGAGGAAAAGGTATGCTCGCTATTACTTATACATCAGGCTACCTCTATAATTATTTCCGTACGAATGTCACTGCTACAAGTTTATATTTGAGTTCAGCATGAACCTAAAAAGTATCTATTGAACTGGATAAAAAGTGTTGCCTAAATTGAATAATTTCAAGTCACATAATATAATTGTAGAAACCCCTAATGATTTTTTTCAATTTATTTTATAGGTTTCAATGATTAATTATTGAGTGATTCCAATTTTGTATTTTCCATAGACTTTATTGTAACAAATATTGATATTAGGTATTGAGAAAAAAGTTTTTAGAATTGGGTACTGTATTAAGGGAAATGTTGGCTTAAGTAGCAATCTTAGTTATATTGTAGACTGGCATTTTATCCAGTCTTGCCCAGGAATCCAGTTTGAAGTTTTTATTTTCTGATAGATAACTTATAATAGCGGCCACAGAATTACGAAATTGGGAAGGGTGAGTGAATACCATACAGTGTTTACACCTTACAATAACTCATCTGTTTGAAAAAAGGATTTCTCAGATAAAATGTTTGTTTTTCCACTGATGTGAGTTTATAGTGTTTTTTTAAGTAAACTACCTTTTTAGCAACTTTGCAGGTCTACCTACCTCACTAGGTGCTTAGTGCTTAAGATTAATGCATTACAGAAAAACGAGCTGGATAATTAGCATTTGCAATAGTGATACATAACTAATCTGTTGCTTTGGCTTAAGACATATTGGCGTATGTTTTATATTAGCACCATAGTGAAGTATCATGTTGATACAGATGCTCTGTGAGTTTTCTGCAAATAAAACATTTCACAAAAATTGAGGAATTTAAGCATTATTTTTGAAAGATTTAAATAGAAAATGCGAAATCGGGCTTCGAGGTGCACTGAATGAGTTTGGAGGAAGCTTTGCGCCAAATTTAGTGTTTCTAATCGTTATCTTTTTTGTGAAATCCGCATAAACAGCCCTACTCCTCTTATTATACAGAAGAAGATAAAATAGTAGCAACTTATAAAGTTACAGTTATCGCCTAACATGGAAAGTATAACTTCAAACGTTAATTTTAAAAAGATGATAATCTTATATGCGCAAATAACTTGATTGATAAAGCAATAAAATGCTACTAGCATTGAAAAATTGTAATACGTAGACACTACACTACATTGATCATATATATTCAACATGATATTTCGCATTATGTCAATTTATGATAATGAATTTTCAACCCTACAGACCCTATATACTTGCTATACATTTGAAACCATCAACAATTATCAATCAACAACTGTCAAACTATCAAACAATTTTAACAACTATCAAAAACTTGGTGAAAAATAATTAATACTTTTTAGAGTATTATTAATTAACAACCGAAGTGAAGTGAATATTGTACTACTTAAACAGTTTATACAGCAATCGTTGTTACCATAATAACGTTTTTCGCCAGAAAATTAACTTCTGAACAAAAATATTCCGTTATTTTGGAGTAAGACATAGTTTGGGAAAACCAATAAGTACAGTTGGAAAGACACCGGCTCGCCTTGTAAACAGCGGAAGAAGTATTAACGTACCAAGAAAATTGATTCGTGACTTATTCACTAAACGATCTCTTTAAAGGAAAGTTATCAAAAGTCAATGCATCAGAGGAGGTAAGAGGAAAGATCAAAGCAGATAAAAGCTGCCACCAGGAAATTCTAAACTATTCTAGCGGTTCTTTTTGATGTGAAATACAATTGATTCCACCCTCCTCAATCAAGTTCCTGCCAATTGTATGATCAAAACCTTTCAAACCAGGAGGGGTTGATGATGTGGTTGACGGTTGTTCAATGGAGAAATAGCTGGAAAAATACCATGAGATAGCTAAACTTATTATTACCTAATCATGGTCTAATTTATTTCAGATGAAGTAATGATGTTTATATAATTAAATTACATCGTAGTAAGGTAGAATTTGTATATTCCGAAGATGTGACGGCTACTGTACTATAAAAATAGCTACAGCAGCACAAACCCAGAAAAAGTAGAAACAATCAAAATTCATCTCAAATGTATTCTCAGTAGGTGGCGAATAATAAAATTTAAAAAAAACCTAGCTTCTACCCTAATAGTCGTGAAAGGTTCAAATTCGAAATGTTCTTTGAGAGGTGGTGAGTAAGGTCTTACTGTGTAAGAAAACAACGAAGAAGGCCTCTCTGATCAGCTGGAAGAGCCCTAGGACTAACTTCTTCCCTAATAGTCCTAGAAGGTTGAAATTTTAAATGTCACCTCAGTGGGAGGAGACAAATAATAAAATCAAGAATTTTTTATGAGAACGCAGCAACGCGCGTCGGGCCAGCTAGTTTTATATAAAGAAATTTGTAGAAAGTTTGATACTGATATTAGTTCATATTCGTACAAACATTATAAGTCTAAAATGATTTATATGATTGTCTTGACTTCAACTTGAAATGGTGAATCTTATAGAACACTAGCTGACCCGGCGTACTTCGTACCGCCTAAAGGTGCATTCATATCTACACGAATGTAGATAACTACATGTCAGACACGTAAAATGAAACGAATGTTTGGTACAAGTTATGGATTTTAACTGCCTTGATGAGATGAGTAGAATGAGCTATCACAGGTTGAAGAGATGTAAGTTATTTAAAAGTAAAACTTTTCCCTCTTTTACCTTTTTTAAAATTTCAATTCTTTTGGTTTTGGGTTACTCGATGTTTTTTGCGTTCATATTTAGCTATCACTCAATATGATGCAGTAGATTGTTCATATTCTCCAATTAATGAACCCCCCTGGCACCGATTTTTTTTTAATTTATGTTTCATTAGGTTTTGTGTTTGAACAGAGCCGCAAGGTGAGTATAATGATATAAAGCTGTAGATAGCTCAAATTCTTAAAATTATGACCCCCCCTCTAGCAGCACTGACAATGATTTTTTTGAGTGGTATCCAGGTTTTTACACCAATTTAGAACCATAGAGACATAATATAATACAGATCACTACTCCAATCTACTCATCAATCACTCAAATTCCACTTAGATTTAATAAGCCTTTCCCCAAAAATAGACTGAAAATGCTCAAAATCGAAATTTGCCACACTCCCCCTGAGCCCCTATTTTATTGAGGGTTTTTTTACTAACCCAGAAACCTTCCCAGGCATGCCACCAAAAATCCCCCAAAGTTTCATTGCAATCATATAAACGGTTTAGTTAGCCTATAAATATAAAATTGCCCAAATTGATATCTGCCCCCCCCCCACGAGCCTCCTTTTTTGGGGTGGGCTTTACCAACTTAGAAACCTTTCCAGGCATACCACACCAAACATCCCGCAAAGTTTCATTGCAATCATATGAACGGTTTAGTTAGCCTATATATATAAAATTGCCCAGAATTGATATTTGCGCCTCTGAGTTCCCTTTTTTGGGGTGGTCTTTACCAACTTAAAAACCTTACCGGGCATACCATCAGACGTCCTCCAAAGTTTCATTGCAATCAAATGAACGGCTTACGTTATAGAGATGAAATTGCCCAAATCGATATTTGCCCCACTCAGCCCCCCGGCATGCCTCCAAAGTTTCAAAGCAATCCCCAAAGTTTCATCGCAATTATATAAACAGGGTTTAGTTATACATGGATGAAAATGTCAAAAATTTGTCCCCCCTGGGCCCCCTCTTTTTTTTTTGGAGTGGATTCTACCCACCCAGAAATCATTCCACCAGGTATGCCACCAAACGTACCCCCTAAAGTTTTATCACAATCGGGTGACCGGTTTAGGTTGGCATAAAGGACACACACACACACACACACATATATATATATATATATTTATATACATTCATTTATATATACAGTATACAGAATGGTATTTGTTCAATAACATTTTGATCAAACACAAACATCTTAAGTGTCAGTAGTATGTTTTTGTTCATTCTGGTGCAACCTTGACCTTTGACCCCGGAAATGACCTTGAGAAACCGGATGTGGTCAGGAACCGGATGGACAGAGCTGGGACAGCGTGGGAACCTGGGGAGCTGGGGCAGCGTGGGAACCTGGGGAGCTGGGGCAGCGTGGGAACCGGAAGTTGTCCCAGAATTGGTACCAATCCTGGGACAGCGTGTGAACCACTTATCTGACAGGTTATAATTGCCATCCTGTGTGAATCAATTATCTATTGTCCATCCTGTCCAATTAATTAATTTTCTTGAACCGGATGGGGGAGCTGGGACAGCGTGGGAACCTGTAGATCTGGGACAACACCCCCCCCCTCCCACCCTGACCTAACCCCCCCCTCCTACCCTCACCCAACAACCCCCTCCCACCCCCTAAAAAAAGTTTCCCCTCACCCTAAAAAGTTTCCCCTCACCCTAAAAAATTCCCCCCTCACCCTAATAACGTTACCCCTCACCCTAAAAAATTCCCCCCTCACCCTAATAACGTTACCCCTCACCCTAAAAAATTTCCCCCTCACCCTAATAACGTTACCCCTCAACCTGAAAAAGTTTCCCCTCACCCTGAAAAATTCCCCCCTCACCCTATTAACGTTACCCCTCACCCTAAAAAGTTTCCCCTCACCCTAAAAAATTTCCCCCTCATCCTAAAAAGTTTCCCCTCGCCCTAAAAAATTTCCCCCTCATCATGAAAAAGTTACCCCTCACCCTGAAAAATTCCCCCCTCACCCTAATAACGTTACCCCTCACCCTAAAAAATTTCCCCCTCACCCTTAAAAATGTCCCCCTTTATACTATGTGGGTGGTGGTGGGGAGAAAGGAAAAGACAAGTGTTGTACAATATATAATGTTATTTATTTTCATCGAGCAAAAATTTTAAACACAAGTGTCCACATATATGAGAGTAGAGATCCTCTTGCTTCTGATCATAGTTGTACTCAATCCTTTTTGCTGGGCTCGATCCTCTATGCATGTAGTCGATAAACTCCTGCGGTGGTCTCAGGTTGCCAAAGCCATCAAAGTAGCGGACGATGCCATCCTCCTTCTTCTTCACATAGCACACCCAATGTGTACCAGCTCCGTCACTGTTGTCCAGGTTGATGATACCGCACTCTTGATCCAGTGGTCCGTTGACAGGTAGAGCATCTCGCATGAATACTCCTCGAAATTTCTTCAGCTTGAGACGGCAGGCGTACTTGTAGAGGTCTGCATCTGTTAGCGCTCGGTCAGGTAGAGCAACAATCATCCTGTGCTGCCACATTGACGGCAATGCAACCCGTTTCCCATCTTCTGACGTCTCAGGTACAGGCCTTGCCCCTTGGTTGCTGCTATAGTTCTTTTCCTCTGTGCAGCTTTCCCCTTCCTTTGTCGTTTAGCTCCTCCTCCAAACTTTGCTTTGGCTTTCATGATGTTGGTTACCGCTAATGCTGCAGCTCTTTCTGCCAATCCAGTATCTGAAGATGTTACCACACTCCAAGCTCGTTCAGCCAAATCTCTGTCTGCTACTGCTCTGCTCCTTGTATCACTATTCCTCGAATAGGCAATGTCGTGCTGCTTGCAGGCCTGATCAAGTTTGTTGATTCCTGGATCACCTCTTGCTAATCGTTTTTCAAGCTTTGTACCTGGTCCACAGTACTGGTAGCCGCCAGGAAGATGAAGTTCTACGGGCAGTACGTCTATTGCTTTGTTGACTATTGTACCTGCTGCATTTGTGATTGCTGAAAGGACTCCTTTTCCTTTATACCGCTTGACTACCCCTGTACAGACAATATTCTTCTTATTTTTCTTCCTATTCATGTCCATCTTGGTTGACATAGGGCAGTGTAATGAGGCTCCTTGGCTTATGTTGCTGCTTAAATATCCTCCTCAACATCCATTGGAAGTATATGGTGTTACATTCTTCATGGAAACAATATAGCCCCCCCTCCACCAGCTCTTCCAGAATTGAGTTGATCTCATTCTCATGTCCAGTGTTGTCAACTGCTCTTAACTGATCCAAAAGTCTCAATCTGTCCACAAGTTTGTTGGGGTCATTGTAGTAGACATATTCAATCCGGCTGCCATCTCTTGCCACCATATTGAAAGGTGCCAACAGTCCTGTTCCAGTGACTGGCATTTCGGGTTTTTCTCTCACCAGCTCCATGATTGTAGTCCTGTACTTGTGACTATTATAGTTTACAATTCTACCATCGGGACTATAGTTATGCCTGTAGACACTGGTCAGGTTCAACACATTCTTGTAGGTTTCTTTGTCAGCAGATGTCACTTTATTGAGGTCAGGTCGTTTCTTGAAGATCAACTCACAAACTCCAGGTGTGGCATTAAAGACCCTCTCATATAGGTAAAAAATCACCTTGCTGTGCTTTCAACGAAGGCAGTTTCAACGAAAAAGAGAGGGTAGAGAGAGTGAGAGAGAGAGAGAGTCCCACTTCTACTTCCATCACTCATACTTCAACTAGTTTGTATGACGTCACTGCTGCATTCCAATGCTATGAGTCATATCTATGCAGGAAAAAACATGTCTGTGTAATTGCACCACATTATGCAACAATCTACTGTATTATGTAACTACTGGCCCTGCCCACCAGCCTTTTCATTGCAGTTGTGTCTGCTCATGGATGGGTGACCATAACTCATGAGCATTACTCAGAGGTTTGGGATCCACTTAGGTACCCCTAACATGACACCCCCAAGAAACTCTCACCCATATGCATGTGCACTCTACCCTAGTTCTCCCCTAGTGTCCCTGGAGCTCCCTCCTAGTACCCCTAGTGTGCCCCTAGTGCTTCCCTAGTGCTCCCCTAGTGCTCCCCTAGTGTGCCCCTTCCCTGGGTAGTTAGGTCATGTTAGGTTAGGTTAGTTTTGGTTAGGTTAGGTCAGGTTGAGTTATGTTGGGTTAGGTTAGATTAGGTTAGGTTGGGTCATGTTAGGTTAGGTTAGATTGGGTTAGGTTAGTTGGGTTTAAAAGTGGCGCGCCACTTTTAAACCCAACGAACCTAACCCAATCTAACCTAACCTAACATGACCCAACCTAACCTAATCTAACCTAACCTAACCAAACATAACTCAACCTGACCTAACCTAACCAAAACTAACCTAACCTAACATGACCTAACTACACAGGGAAGGGGCACACTAGGGGAGCACTAGGGAAGCACTAGGGGCACACTAGGGGCACACTAGGGGAGCACTAGGGAAGCACTAGGGGCACACTAGGGAAGAACTAGGGGAATTAAGGGGTGCACTAGGGAAACACTAGGGGAATTAAGGGGTGCACTAGGGAAACACTAGGGGCAATAAGTGGGGCACTAGGGAAACACTAGGGGCGCACTAGGGGAATTAAGGGGTGCACTAGGGAAACACTAGGGGAATTAAGGGGTGCACTAGGGAAACACTAGGGGCAATAAGTGGGGCACTAGGGAAACACTAGGGGCACACTAGGGGCACACTAGGGGAGCACTAGGGACGCACTAGGGGCACACTAGGGGAATTAAGGGGTGCACTAGGGAAACACTAGGGGAATTAAGGGGTGCACTAGGGAAACACTAGGGGCAATAAGTGGGGCACTAGGGAAGCACTAGGGATGCACTAGGGGAATTAAGGGGTGCACTAGGGAAACACTAGGGGAATTAAGGGGTGCACTAGGGAAACACTAGGGGCAATAAGTGGGGCACTAGGGAAACACTAGGGGCACACTAGGGGTACACTAGGGAAACACTAGGGGTACTAGGAGGGAGCTCCAGGGACACTAGGGGAGAACTAGGGTAGAGTGCACATGCATATGGGTGAGAGTTTCTTGGGGGTGTCATGTTAGGGGTACCTAAGTGTCGCGCCACTTTTAAACCCAACTAACCTAACCCAATCTAACCTAACCTAACATGACCCAACCTAACCTAATCTAACCTAACCTAACCCAACATAACTCAACCTGACCTAACCTAACCAAAACTAACCTAACCTAACATGACCTAACTACCCAGGGAAGGGGCACACTAGGGGAGCACTAGGGAAGCACTAGGGACGCACTAGGGGCACACTAGGGAAGCACTAGGGGAATTAAGGGGTGCACTAGGGAAACACTAGGGGAATTAAGGGGTGCACTAGGGAAACACTAGGGGCAATAAGTGGGGCACTAGGGAAACACTAGGGGCGCACTAGGGGAATTAAGGGGTGCACTAGGGAAACACTAGGGGAATTAAGGGGTGCACTAGGGAAACACTAGGGGCAATAAGTGGGGCACTAGGGAAACACTAGGGGCGCACTAGGGGCACACTAGGGGAGCACTAGGGACGCACTAGGGGCACACTAGGGAAGCACTAGGGGAATTAAGGGGTGCACTAGGGAAACACTAGGGGAATTAAGGGGTGCACTAGGGAAACACTAGGGGCAATAAGTGGGGCACTAGGGAAGCACTAGGGACGCACTAGGGGAATTAAGGGGTGCACTAGGGAAACACTAGGGGAATTAAGGGGTGCACTAGGGAAACACTAGGGGCAATAAGTGGGGCACTAGGGAAACACTAGGGGCGCACTAGGGGCACACTAGGGAATCACTAGGGGTACTAGGAGGGAGCTCCAGTGTTTCCCTAGTGCCCCACTTATTGCCCCTAGTGTTTCCCTAGTGCACCCCTTAATTCCCCTAGTGTTTCCCTAGTGCACCCCTTAATTCCCCTAGTGCCCCACTTATTGCCCCTAGTGTTTCCCTAGTGCACCCCTTAATTCCCCTAGTGTTTCCCTAGTGCACCTCTTAATTCCCCTAGTGCTTCCCTAGTGTGCCCCTAGTGCTTCCCTAGTGCTCCCCTAGTGTGCCCCTAGTGCTTCCCTAGTGCTCCCCTAGTGCTCCCCTAGTGTGCCCCTTCCCTGGGTAGTTAGGTCATGTTAGGTTAGGTTAGTTTTGGTTAGGTTAGGTCAGGTTGAGTTATGTTTGGTTAGGTTAGGTTAGATTAGGTTAGGTTGGGTCATGTTAGGTTAGGTTAGATTGGGTTAGGTTAGTTGGGTTTAAAAGTGGCGCGCCACTTTTAAACCCAACGAACCTAACCCAATCTAACCTAACCTAACATGACCCAACCTAACCTAATCTAACCTAACCTAACCCAACATAACTCAACCTGACCTAACCTAACCATAACTAACCTAACCTAACATGACCTAACTACCCAGGGAAGGGGCACACTAGGGGAGCACTAGGGGAGCACTAGGGAAGCACTAGGGGCACACTAGGGGTACTAGGAGGGAGCTCCAGGGACACTAGGGGAGAACTAGGGTAGAGTGCACATGCATATGGGTGAGAGTGTCTTGGGGGTGTCATGTTAGGGGTACCTAAGTGGATCCCAAACCTCTGAGTAATGCTCATGAGTTATGGTCACCCATCCATGAGCAGACACAACTGCAATGAGAAGGCTGGTGGGCAGGGCCAGTAGTTACATAATACAGTAGATTGTTGCATAATGTGGTGCAATTACACAGACATGTTTTTTCCTGCATAGATATGACTCATAGCATTGGAATGCAGCAGTGACGTCATACAAACTAGTTGAAGTATGAGTGATGGAAGTAGAAGTGGGACTCTCTCTCTCTCTCTCTCACTCTCTCTACCCTCTCTTTTTCGTTGAAACTGCCTTCGTTGAAAGCACAGCAAGGTGATTTTTTACCTATATGAGAGGGTCTTTAATGCCACACCTGGAGTTTGTGAGTTGATCTTCAAGAAACGACCTGACCTCAATAAAGTGACATCTGCTGACAAAGAAACCTACAAGAATGTGTTGAACCTGACCAGTGTCTACAGGCATAACTATAGTCCCGATGGTAGAATTGTAAACTATAATAGTCACAAGTACAGGACTACAATCATGGAGCTGGTGAGAGAAAAACCCGAAATGCCAGTCACTGGAACAGGACTGTTGGCACCTTTCAATATGGTGGCAAGAGATGGCAGCCGGATTGAATATGTCTACTACAATGACCCCAACAAACTTGTGGACAGATTGAGACTTTTGGATCAGTTAAGAGCAGTTGACAACACTGGACATGAGAATGAGATCAACTCAATTCTGGAAGAGCTGGTGGAGGGGGGGCTATATTGTTTCCATGAAGAATGTAACACCATATACTTCCAATGGATGTTGAGGAGGATATTTAAGCAGCAACATAAGCCAAGGAGCCTCATTACACTGCCCTATGTCAACCAAGATGGACATGAATAGGAAGAAAAATAAGAAGAATATTGTCTGTACAGGGGTAGTCAAGCGGTATAAAGGAAAAGGAGTCCTTTCAGCAATCACAAATGCAGCAGGTACAATAGTCAACAAAGCAATAGACGTACTGCCCGTAGAACTTCATCTTCCTGGCGGCTACCAGTACTGTGGACCAGGTACAAAGCTTGAAAAACGATTAGCAAGAGGTGATCCAGGAATCAACAAACTTGATCAGGCCTGCAAGCAGCACGACATTGCCTATTCGAGGAATAGTGATACAAGGAGCAGAGCAGTAGCAGACAGAGATTTGGCTGAACGAGCTTGGAGTGTGGTAACATCTTCAGATACTGGATTGGCAGAAAGAGCTGCAGCATTAGCGGTAACCAACATCATGAAAGCCAAAGCAAAGTTTGGAGGAGGAGCTAAACGACAAAGGAAGGGGAAAGCTGCACAGAGGAAAAGAACTATAGCAGCAACCAAGGGGCAAGGCCTGTACCTGAGACGTCAGAAGATGGGAAACGGGTTGCATTGCCGTCAATGTGGCAGCACAGGATGATTGTTGCTCTACCTGACCGAGCGCTAACAGATGCAGACCTCTACAAGTACGCCTGCCGTCTCAAGCTGAAGAAATTTCGAGGAGTATTCATGCGAGATGCTCTACCTGTCAACGGACCACTGGATCAAGAGTGCGGTATCATCAACCTGGACAACAGTGACGGAGCTGGTACACATTGGGTGTGCTATGTGAAGAAGAAGGAGGATGGCATCGTCCGCTACTTTGATGGCTTTGGCAACCTGAGACCACCGCAGGAGTTTATCGACTACATGCATAGAGGATCGAGCCCAGCAAAAAGGATTGAGTACAACTATGATCAGAAGCAAGAGGATCTCTACTCTCATATATGTGGACACTTGTGTTTAAAATTTTTGCTCGATGAAAATAAATAACATTATATATTGTACAACACTTGTCTTTTCCTTTCTCCCCACCACCACCCACATAGTATAAAGGGGGACATTTTTAAGGGTGAGGGGGAAATTTTTTAGGGTGAGGGGTAACGTTATTAGGGTGAGGGGGGAATTTTTCAGGGTGAGGGGTAACTTTTTCATGATGAGGGGGAAATTTTTTAGGGCGAGGGGAAACTTTTTAGGATGAGGGGGAAATTTTTTAGGGTGAGGGGAAACTTTTTAGGGTGAGGGGTAACGTTAATAGGGTGAGGGGGGAATTTTTCAGGGTGAGGGGAAACTTTTTCAGGTTGAGGGGTAACGTTATTAGGGTGAGGGGGAAATTTTTTAGGGTGAGGGGTAACGTTATTAGGGTGAGGGGGGAATTTTTTAGGGTGAGGGGTAACGTTATTAGGGTGAGGGGGGAATTTTTTAGGGTGAGGGGAAACTTTTTAGGGTGAGGGGAAACTTTTTTTAGGGGGTGGGAGGGGGTTGTTGGGTGAGGGTAGGAGGGGGGGGTTAGGTCAGGGTGGGAGGGGGGGGGTGTTGTCCCAGATCTACAGGTTCCCACGCTGTCCCAGCTCCCCCATCCGGTTCAAGAAAATTAATTAATTGGACAGGATGGACAATAGATAATTGATTCACACAGGATGGCAATTATAACCTGTCAGATAAGTGGTTCACACGCTGTCCCAGGATTGGTACCAATTCTGGGACAACTTCCGGTTCCCACGCTGCCCCAGCTCCCCAGGTTCCCACGCTGCCCCAGCTCCCCAGGTTCCCACGCTGTCCCAGCTCTGTCCATCCGGTTCCTGACCACATCCGGTTTCTCAAGGTCATTTCCGGGGTCAAAGGTCAAGGTTGCACCAGAATGAACAAAAACATACTACTAGTGTCCTTTCTATACCAATTATTTCTTTGACACCAAGATTTTAATCGGCCGCCATTTAGGATACAAGTATCGTAGAAAGGTTTTATTTATTTAATTTTTCTTGTTTTAAAGAGACCTTTAAAATGATGTGTCACACAATGGGTGTTCCATTTAAAATATTTGGGTTACAACCCTTGGCCACCCCCTTATAAGGGGTAGAAGTTCATTTGTACGTCAAAAGGAAGAGTAGTTGACCAATAACCTGGAAGTTACTGTATTCTAGCTAAGACAATTTCTAATTTATTTAGGGGTTCCCATACATATGGACCAACCTGTATATATAGATAAGAGTTGACACTGATGGCTCGATGCCTCTATAAGCACCAATAATAAAAATGGCCTATTATCATTCTCAACCGCTAGAAGTATATTCAGTTCTCTAAAAAATAGATTTTTAAAGACGTTTTGCATATTTTTCATTAATTTGCGAACCAATGGAACAGAGACTGGGTTTGACATGAATTGGAACTCCTGTACACAAATAGACTATCATCCAATGCAGTTTGCGGGGTTGAAGTGGTAACAAGAATTCATACAAGAAATAAAAGCACGTGACTGATGGCAACAGACATCTTGAGAGCATCGACCGGAAGTAAGAGAAAACATTTCCGGCTGAACAAGGCTGCACCATTGACGTGGGTGTGTGTGCGTGAGTGAAAGTTGGTGATTTATTTGGAGTGCGTGAACATCCACAGTCTCACTAGTTGAATTCAGAGAACGATACAGAAATTAAATTGAATCTACTCTACACGAATAATAGTCACAGTCTTTCTTATCCGTATTATCAGTAATTAAATGTCAACACTCAAAGCCTCAGTCTCCAACTACGCGGATTTGGACACATGGACAGCGGACAGGGCAGGAGTACACTACAATTGATACTTTCAATAAAGATTAGGCTACCATAACAAAATCAATTCTAGCGTATTCCTGTCCTGTCCGCTGCCCGTTTGTCCAAATCCGCGTAGTTTGAACCAAGGTTTTACAAAAGATGATGAACGGGCCCTAGTTACGATAGAAAGAGTTCAAGATTCATAAAAGTGAAATCAATAATGATTAAAAATTGTGATGACAAGGAGAAGCCAAATGAACGTATTTTCTGGATACTGGAACCGTAATTCAAAAGAACGATTTTTCATGAATCAGTCCAGAACTGAGAGTAGGTTGTTATATAGATGTATATAACATTCTAATTTACTATGCATTTATGCTTACACAGCTACATTATTACTTGATGAATTAGTCATAAAGTTTTATGAAAGCTGAAGGAAACTAAAAAACATATTACTTGAGCATATTGTTCGTAGAACCTTATTGTAGAGAAACCAAAATGTGAGATATGGGATAGTTGTTTCTCTTGTCTGTGGTAGCTATCTTTTATCTCTTTTCTGTTCTAGCTATCTTTTCATTGAAATAATAGTCTTACATTCAAAGTTTCAACTGAATTGAGTAGCCTGTTATAAGGATATCGATATTCTCAAATCGATCAGAATCAACCCCACCAGAGAGCTGTGAATGCTTGAAATTCACCCACC
Source organism: Conomelus anceps (assembly GCA_948455865.1). Taxonomy (NCBI): domain Eukaryota; kingdom Metazoa; phylum Arthropoda; class Insecta; order Hemiptera; family Delphacidae; genus Conomelus; species Conomelus anceps. Next base: position 75,443,391 of record OX418217.1, read on the forward strand.
CAACGAGGTCGTATCTTGCTTGAGCAGTGTGAGCCATTTAAAAGGAAATGGCATCAACAGAAATTTGGAGGACACTAGAAAATGTGCTTAAGCAGACAGATGGCCGGTGTGCTTTTAAAAGAGGGTGGATCGCCCACGACAGATATAGTAGTGAACTATATGAGTTCACAGATTACAGGCGGATGATGATGATGAAGAAGAGAGGGGATGAGGAGCTATAGATTAGGGGTGGGCTGAAGAGAAGAGCACCACACAAGCACCACAGTACCAGACCTGATAAGAGAGCAAGAGACAGGCGACAGGAGAGAGAGTAAGCCTATATCCCAGATCGATGTGGCAACGTGGCACGCATTTGATCAATACAACGGTGGGGTGGCGGATGGTGCGTGCTGCTGTTGAAGTGATGCGACGCAAGAATAGCGAACGACGCGACGCGACGGGCTTACGCACAGCACGCACTACACACGCAACGCAACCGACATAGGCATATCGTGACCCTCTTAAATATAGGAAGCTCCTACGTCCAGTGAGATACGGATGGTCTTAAATGGCGTTTCGTGATGGTGTAGCAGTAGCATAGACTACGAGCACGGAAAGACACAGACAGGAGTTGTACGATGTCGTAATTTATTGCTAAATTGTTATAATTTTGTAATTCAAAAACGTTACCATTGTTAAAGCTGTTTGCTTCAGTTAAATATTATCATTCTGTATTCTTTTTTTAAATATTTGGGCCCTGTTTAAAAGTCTACCTGTTCTAGATTCCAACATCAAAATTTAAAAAGTGGCCAAGATGTACATGACATTGATCAACACCGGTGCTGACTTGATTCAAGACATCAGATGACTCGAGATGACAGTTGGACATGCGGACCTCTTCATTTTGACGACTATTAAACACGTGGTATGGCATTACTTAATAGAAATTACATATTTCAATCATAAATTGAGAAAAATATTTCTTGGAAACTCGAACAAAAATTTATCAATTCTATAGAAGGTACAAATCATCTATTTTCCCTGTTTGGGGCGTTGAGTTTCCTCACTAGAAACGAGAACTGTGTGAGTTCATTGCAGTTACGAGTTCACAATAATAAAATATGTACGATGCGTGAGCCATCTTTTTAGCATAACAATAATTCACGCATTGGGCTGGTGACGAAATAATAATAATAATAATAATAATCTATGCTTATGAACAGAAATGTGCCAGAAGGGAAACGTGATCTGACTGACAACTGACTGCTGACAGACGTTATCATAATGCTGTTACTGTTGCTCCCACTAGTGAATGATGAATCCATTACCGCCAGGGGAATAAGTTGGATCACATGGGGTGATCAATACCACAATTCTCTACTAGGTGCTAGGAATAGAAGCATACTGTATCCATAATCCTTTCTGTTTCTTTTTAAGAATTCTTTTTTTTTTATTGCTGATGATGCCCACATGAGTCCGAGACTTGTGCGTGGGTAATGAGGTGAATGATTACACATAAATGCCTGACGGTGGAGCGGGATTCGAACCCACGACCACTTAAACGACAGCAAGTTGAAGTTGCGACGCCCCAACCAACTGTGCCAAGCGGCCCGCCATTCGTTTGATAACTTCGACTCATTGATCCAATGAGAGATTATAAATAAAGTGAGATTTATGGAAGTTGTACAGCAAATTGAATCATCGTTACATATACGAGGGAGTATTTGAGGTAAAGTAGAATGAATCATAAATCATCGGCAAAAAATAAAAATTCGTTCACGAGAAAAATATTAATGACAACTGACTGCTGAGGATATTTTGTTAATGTATGATACACTGAAATCTCTCCAACCACTCGTCCCAAAGCAATTCTCAACTGAATTGCATAGTCAACGGTAACCTGATTATCGCAATAGCATTCAACAAGTTTAGATCTTCTCTGAGAGATTCAATTTGTTTTAAATCATTCGCATAGGATTACTAAAGTTTAGCTTCATAATCAATGCTTTGTAAGCAATGCTTTTCAGGCATGAACTAAAATTTAGCTTAATAATTGCTTTGACGAAGTTCGATTGCCACTCTGATTTTGCTCAATTGGTTGATATGTCTGCTCAAAGAGACTCTGTACACCCAATGCTTCCTTTTAAAAACGCGAAATTCGGTTATGATCGAGTCATAAAACAAAAGTGGGTCATTCAAAAATCGGAAAATAGAAGCGCCCTCTAGAACATTTACACGAAAAGAATCGGGAAGAGGAGAAACAGAGACGCATAGATTACGATGCGATGAAAAATAGTGGAGAGACAAGAACAGACAACAGAGTGAGAAAAAAGGAAGTGCCAGTGTCCCGGATGTGGGATCGCCAAGATACAGTTAATTAGGAAGGCTGGTGACAAAGATAGAATAGAGGAAATGAGTGGAGGCAGCTCGGAAGAGGAGTCTCAAGTACTCTCAACCACCTCAGGCGGGATAAAACGTTGTGCATGGTTTAATTAGGACAGAAACAAGCGTTTGGACGTGACAAATTTATACAGAAAACACTCTTTTCACTACAGTCAAATATTACCCAATATTTGGACACTATTTGGAGAATAAGACTGAAAATAACATTAATTGAACCTTCTACGCACGGTACAGCTACTAGTAGAATCGGTCAGGATTAAGAAAAGTTAATTTGAGTAAGATATCAATACTGTAATAATCTGATGAAAATAAGCAGAAAAAAATTCAATGAGCCTTTCAATCATGAATTAATGAATGTTTGAGAAGCCAAACAAAAATAAATTGGGGAGGTGGCGCACCGTATTTCTACTCAGTTAACGTTCTCCACTACAAACAATTCAAACACATATGTGAAACAAAATACGTTTAAATTATTTTCTTCATATATCTAACATGAGGGAATAAGTCAAGCGGTCGGTAGTTGAGCTGGTTGTTTGGAAATATAGGCTATGCCAATTTTATTATTATGTTAAGGCTGTGCGCAGGGTTTTTGTTAATAATTTTTTTTCGAAGTTTATTGTATTGTATATTATTAGAACTTTGAAGTGTTATCAAAGATGTGAGAAACTTTTTTTCACTAATTATTTTGCGAATTTGAAAATTTTCTGTTTTTGGGGACAATTGATCCCACCTAAGTGTGATTTTAAACTTTTGAAATATTTTCTACTAAAGACACCTCCACGAATCAAATGACATATTTTTCACTCAAATCAAACAATTAGCTTTTTCAACGTACATTTTTAAAAATCTGTAAAAAATTTCAATTTTAAAAAAACTATTTGTTAAGATTGAAATAAAAAATATGTAATTTTATTCATCATAGTGTCTTTTAGTTATGAAAAATTTATCAAAAGTTTAATATTACTCAGGTGAGATCAATTGAACCCAAAAAACCGAAAAATTTCAACTTTGAAACCCCATACTTCAAAAAATAATTGAAGACAAAAATTTTCCTCACAGCAATAGAAGACATTTCAAAGCCCAAATAATATTTAATACAAGAAACTTCAAAAAATATTATGACCAAAAACCCTGCGCACTGCCTGTGGGCCTGGAGGAAAAATAATTAATTCAAACCCATTTTTTACAAAATTTCAGTAATATGATTTGAACTATAGTTTTTAGCAAGAGAAGTCTCGAAATATATTGAAATTGAGGGTAATAATTGAGCATTTTCAGCGTGGAATGCAAATTACAAATTACTCATTTCAAATGGTTGGTAAGAGCTTTGCTTGTATCTGCGGTGGATGGCGAAGAAGTATTGAGGAAAATGAATACTTGATGAAGCTGGCAAGAAGTTTCTCTCCACTTCCTAGAGAGCCAGGGCGCCATATTCAGAAGTTTCGATGGCCAGACCTGCAGTATGGACTACGGCGAAGGGTGTAGAACGAAAAGGGTCTTTCATTGCTAGTCCTTGCTTAGCTGCTGTTCGCTGCAAGCATCATCTGTGCATCCACCCTCCGACACGGCGTTCACTTCCTCCTCTTCTTCCTTTTCCACTTCTACTCCTCCTCTTGTTCCTCATCATCACCAGCTCTTCAATCGATCTGCCAGCCCAGCTCCTAAATCGATTCAGCCGAGTAGACTACGCCAATTCAATTATTTAGCATAGCAGGGTCCGCTGACCCAGCCAGCTAATGCTGGAAGACAATGCAAGTCCCTGGCCGGGCAAAAACTTGGAGCCATCTCTTTTAAGCGAATAGGTTAACACTTACTCTATATCTCTAGCTTGGAGATGACGTTCCTAGAGCATCCCGTGGCCTGACAACTTTCCCGAGGCAACCAGGAGAGAAAAAAATATGTTTTCCAGAGAAATATCTATAAAGCCAATTTCAATAGAAAGAACAAACCTTGCAATAAACTATGTACCACGAAATATATATAAAAAAAAAACTCAAAAACTTTTATTTAGATCTTCACATCATAACAATTTCAGAATAAATAATCATAAATTAAAAAATCTAATAATTACCTGCAAGGAAACATCCTGTGCGCAGGTAAGAGTTGCTAATATTATACATAAGCAATAACCTTAATGAACTGTCAAAGAAAAAATAATACAGAGATTTTAAATAAATACCATGAGGAAAAAAAAGAGAGAGAGAGAATCAGAAGGTGAAAATGAAAGAGAAAGAGAAGACGGAAGAGAAGAGAAGAGATGGCAAACTTAGCTTACTATTAAAATAGGACATAAATCATTCGAAAAGTTTTTCCTCAATTCTACTGGACATTATCCACTCAATAATTTCATTCTTAAATCTTCTATCAAGTTTCCTGTTTGTATTTTCAATAAAATTGCTTGGAATGTAATTGATCAGTTTACTTGATATGTAAAAATATTGTCTCCTGCACACATTCAGATCTATTCTAATATTTTCATATATATTTCTGGAGGGTCGTAAATTGAGGTGTGATTCACGCAATTGAAATAGGTTTTTATTATTTTTTATGAAAATAATTAGGTTTTTAACATAAAGCTGACGGACTGTTAACACTTTAAACTCATTGAATAAATATTTTGTTGGATAAAGTCGAGGTATTTCAAGACAATTAAATACTATAAAATTAAGTGATTTTAATCAAAACATAATTTGTTAATAGAATATCTGTTCCACTTAAATGAGTATTGCCTAAGTTTTGAAATTGTAGCAATCGTTCACCACAGGTAGATACCGACAACAATTAGTGATTTTTTGTAACTCATCTGTGAGGTAGGTAGCGTATGAAACTTACTAGGAATTTCTATGGGTTCCATGAAAAGTGTACAATTGCATGAATAACATCAATTTAATTCAATAAGAAACTTGTATTTGACACCATGACACATAGAAATATGAAACAATAATGACAGTTGCGACCACCTAATTACAAAGGCTTTTGAAATTGAGGTGTAATATTCAAAGAAGAAAGTTTCGATGGTTAGAATTTTAAATACCCGCGTAGCGCATGAGTATATGCGGGAAATAGAATAGGAATAATTGCAAGATAAGGAAACAAGTCAGACACTGCAAAACCAAGCGAATAAAGGTTAGTAGGCTACTTTTCTGCATTTGTAGCCATATCAAAGATTTTCCATCACCTTCAAATGTAGCAGTGAATAGGAATAAACTAGGCTAATTACCAGTGTAAAAATAGATTTATGATTCTTTCCTGTTTTCATAAATAGTTAACTGAAATATTTTACCAAATATTCATGTTTCCTGCCTTATTTAGACATTCAACTCAATCTGATCTATGGCCTATTATTCAATCAATCAACGAATGTCATTGACAAATTCTTTTTATACATGCATGTAGGCTACCTGTGCTCCGCTACGGCGCTCCGGAAAATAGTAATATAATTTCCTCTGTTTCCATGATTTTAACGGGAGCTTACCTAAATGAGAGAGACACTACATCCTTTCAGAATACCTTTAAAAGCAAATTGTTCTCTTCTATCAACCGTATTCTTTTTACTCATGCACTCTCTTATTGAACATTGATTTTACGTAGATTATTTCATTATCAAAGCCACGTGTACCAATAAGTTAACTTAATAATTTCAAGGAGATTGAAAAAAATATGACAGGCCATGAGCTATCATTGAGGTGCCTTAATACTATGGAGGTATAAGAAAATAGAGAGAGCATCATAAAGTATAAAGCCGACGCCATCTTGAGCGGCTATCCGGCGACTTCTGGCGGCTATACTCCATTATACAGGGTGATTCAAAACTATACGGCAATCTCTTGGGAGCTCATTCTATAGCTAAAAATAAGAAAAAAGTTCATATAAACATAGGCCTGAAAACGCTTCATTAGCGAGTTACGGCTACCTGAAAATTTCACCTATAACTCAGTACCCTAAGGCAGTACCCTCAGTGAAGTAAGGCCATATAAAAATGTTTAAGGTGGTTATTACAAAGGTACAAATACAATTGTTTCTTATGTTTATTTTTTATATGAAAATTTTAATAAAATTGGTTACATAGCTGTGTAAATGCAATACTTTTAGAGATATCTCACGTAAAACTCAATAATTGGTGCAAAGAAATAACACATTTTTGTGTTTAATGTAAGATTACTTTCATAAATAGTAAATAAATGCGTATTTTTCTTAATTTAATTCTGAAAATAATGTAAATTACTCAGGAAAAAAAATAGATATTGAAATTTCATTTATTTAAAAACAAAACAGATGCACTTTTAAATGAGCTCCCCAAGAGATTGCCGTATAGTTTTGAACCACTCTGTGAATTCTATAAGTAAATCCGTGTTTCGGAGGACACGTTAAGCCGTCGGTCCCGGTTGCATATAAAAAAAAAAGCAGTCGTTAAAAAAGCGGCGAGGTGGAACTACCCGTAAGGGTCTCCCCACCACGAAAAGCCATACGAATTTACTCTGTGAATTCTATCATGGCTATCTTTAAAGATGACCGCCACTCTACACTTCTTTGTAGGTTAAAGCCATAAAATTGGAGTTAAACTAATCAATAGAACTGCTGAATGTTTAAAAAAACATCATTTTGAGAAGCACACATGGTTTAATTTTTCCACAGATGATAAGCCTGGTTCGAACATTTGAACTGACATAAAAGACTCTTGTAAAAGTAATCTACTTAGTTCGAAATTCGCGGTGATACAGCCGCGAATGACGTCAGATCCCATGCTTCTTTCCTGTTCCACTTCTTCAACATTGGCGGTATACGTTATGCTCTTTCTTCCTTTTTCCTCTTTCCTCCACCTCTTATGCTCTTATACCTCTATGCTTAATACAGTACAGTATAAAAATATTGAACTAAAATCAATGGTCAAAGCAAACGAACGTTCGTTTGCCTTCAGTAGCTGAATGTAGGAACTTTGTGTAAATTCCTAAAAGTGGCCCTTTGGCGCCTAATCCTCGATTCGTTGGTTTGCGCTAAGGTGTCTGGGTGGAAAGTTCCCGATACCTCAGTAGACGTGGGTAGACAATGAGTTGTAGGCCCATGTCTACATTACAATAGACTGATAAGTCTATTAATGACAAGTTATCCATGAAAGAAAGACATTGTCGTCCAACGAATGACATCGGATCGATCATGTAGTCCGACCCTGTTTAAGGATGTTTAAGGGATGTTTAAGGATGCCTAGAATGTCAAGGATGACCAGATGATTAAGATACCTAGGATGGACGATTTAAATCAATACAATATTTTGGCACCTGATGATAGATAACGTTTTACACCAACATAATAACAAAATTATAAAGTAATACAGATGACATTCTAGCCAGGACGGTATTGTACTATTACTATACCGTCCTGCATTCTAGCACCCGAAGAATAGCCCGTTTCGACAGAAAGATAGAACCAATGTTCAACACTTAAGGGACACATATAATTACAATGGATGGATAGCTGGATTGATGTAAGTTCTTATTGAAGGGCAACAAAAAACAGTTTCGTATTTCGCAACTCGTAACCTATATCTAATTATTCTCAGTTACAGGTTTCTAGCACAGGTGCAAGCAGCACCTGCACTCTAGAGTTGGACGAGAGAGTTCAACACTTTGTTCAAAGGATGAAGTTTCTTCACACGTGAGCTCTCGTTGTCCCAGTGCGACCACTTGCCAAGCATCGTAAGACCAGTCCGAAAGTCGAATAAGCCACTTAGCAGCTGCGTGTGGGGCGGGCACTGGGGCAGGTGCCCTATGTCACCTTCTTTTAACGTTGTAATTTATTTATGAATGAATAAATCAACACATCGACCAAAAGTGAATCGATTAAACTAGGCTGCACATTGGATCCATACATGGCCAAATCATCGATATATAAAAAGTGTTCTTATATACCGATGGGCCAAACTAACAGGTCGGTTGCATGGTGTTAGCGGAAATTTGCGGTCAACGACGTCAGAGAATGTTACAAGGGTGCCTATAATTGTTACGACCTGAAATACCCAGGATATATCGACATATGGAAAGAATACTTACATATACAGTAGTACAAGTTTATGATCTACGGTCGGCTTCTAGGTATACTACGTCGTATAATAATTGTATTTAGTAGGCTACTGATTAACATCAACTACAAATTATCAACAACTGACATACTTCAAAACAAATCAACTACAAATTATCAAACTTCTACAGAATAATATGAAAATTATTTTTTCCAAAGACGAAAACTCCAATTGAAATGGATTGGTTTAAAGAAGAGTATGAATGGAAAACTAATTTGAATCGTAGCAATGGATTTTACTATTATAAATTCATTTTGAACAGGAAAGAAATAGAGTGTCCTTTGTTCAATACAGGAAGATAACAAGGACACCTGAAAACTGGAGAAACAAAATCGTTTAAAGAGATACGCTGAATGTATATTTTTGTTTTCAATTGAATTCTATTGGAAATTTTCTATATAATACAATCAACTTCATTGGAATCAGACTAATAGTTGGAAATGTTCAGTTTCATAAAGTTAGAGGAAATTTAGTGAATAAGATCAGTGCTTGGATGGATCACAATGATCAGCACTGCAATAATCTTGGTTTTCGTATATCGTACTTCATCTAGAATTAGAGAGAAAACGTCTATAGAGTAAAGAAAATGACACGAAAGAAACTAGCCAAACAGAAGACTTTTTTATCAGATACGATTGTAAACGTGAAAAATCTCCCCACCAACATAATTACGAATACGACTATGCTTACTATCATCCACTTACGAATATTATCAGTAATGAATGATTGGTTATGGAAAATTTCAGAGTGGGAAAAGGTTTAATCAATAACGACTGTAATCAACAACACTAATTCAACCAAAACTAAAACTTGGAAAAATATAGCCTTGTGCATAGATATGTTTAATATGTAGGCTAATCCAATCACCAGGAATTGTATATTATATTGTATTGATGAAATGATTGCACAGTAACTCGAAGTGCAAAGACACTCAGTTCATTTCCTACCATAATTTGGGATAACATCAAATTATCAGTTTTATGAAACATACGAGGGAGTGTAAAGGGTGGATACTGTTGCCCTGGTTTGATTTATAATCTAAGAAAGGTGGAAGCTGCACAGAATAGAGTGGGTTCACAAAGGGTTAAATGTAGGGGAAGAGACAAGAGACGAAGTACCGTGTACAGGTAAATTGTGTTCTCCATTCCCTAGCAGTCAACAATATAGGAAGCAGAGAGGAGCGCGAAGTAGTAACAACAGTATCAAACCGCTATCACAGAAGAGAGAAGAGAAAGGATAGGATGATGAGGAGGAAGAGGCAATAAATAGGTGGAAGAGGGAGGAGGTTGCCCCATCGCCCAAGTCGGCCATGACGGTCGGTTGATTCTGCACGTGCAATTTCAAGGCACGGAGGTGGCTATATGCTTCCGGGCAGCTACTGTTGTATTGTGCCAGCTAACTGCTCAATAAATAATACATTTTAAATAACAACTTTCCATCGACAGCACCCGTGCAAGTCGTATAGATCGAATAACCTATATCAGATCAATACACAAAAAACCCGAGAACGTATTATAAATAATATTAACGGTACAGTACTATAATGAATGTAAAGTAATATCCAGCTGGGAGTGTTCATTTCTTAAGAGAATTGTTTTTTATATCTGATGAAGCCCACGAGTCAGAAACTTGTGCGTAGGTAATAAGCAGGGGTTAATTTCAGTGGGAACGCAAGGGAACGGCGTTCCCTTACCTCCCAAGAGGGCCGTAACGCAAGGGAATGCACAATTTGCGCCAATCTGATTCCGAAGTAGTTTCATCTCGCTATCTATTCAGATAATCATAAGAAATTTTTCAAATAATAATAAAGTAGGGCGAAGCGCTCTATATTTTGCTATTTATAGTTAGTTTTGTATTGTAGTTTTCTCTTTTAAAAATTAACAAAAAACTGATTTTCCCAACAGTCTAGGCATTGCAGATTACAAAACCACCTACACCTACTTAATAATCAGCAAATATAAAAACCTTAAAATTTCATTAAATTTGAAAAATAAAACAGTGTTACTACTACTAGCAACAGTTCAATGGTTTAATTTAATATTTAGGCTATTAATCCTTTTAATTTGGTTGTCATTAACCATTTCCTTTATTTATCAGGAAGGGGTTTATTTTGAAGGTATGAAAATTGTTTTGCACTTTTTGAGATAGGCGAAATGTTTTTGTAAAATATAAGAAATTACAGTTCAAGCTGTGACATTAAAAATAGATTATTTAAGCACTTGACTTACTAGTTTTTGAGAAAATATTCAAAAACATCTGTTTACGTATTGATATGTATTATTACTATTGTACTGTATATAAACAAAAATGTAAAGAAGGCTTTATTTGTTTTTATTTTACCGTTCATTAAAAAAAATTATATTGGTATTGGTTACTGTATGCTTCAGACAAATTGGATGGAGCAAATCGAAACAAGTTTATAGGAAATTTAGAGGAGGCACCGAGATGTTAACGGGTGGGGCGTGGTGGTGAGGAAATGTTTAACTAGGTCTTATTAGAAAATAGAGAGGGTGGTTTATAAGAATAAATGAGCGTTCCCACACCTAAAATTTTAGAAATTAAGTACTGGTAATAAGGTGAACGATGATAGAATGATGTTATTTATGAATAGTGGACCAACAGTTTTAGGTGAATTCCGAACCACCGGGTAAGTGATAATAAAGCTGAAAGGTCTAAAGGTCTCAGAGAATTGAGATGTTAAATAATGACGTCAACAAATAGGTCTAGACCTACCAGCTAGTTCTACATGAACTGAACAAGCTGAAGATCACTATTCAAGATGCATGAGCATTCGATGGTTTTGACAGGTACGAACCTGAAGAATTTATCCAAGTAGAATATCTACAAAATCTTCAAAAACAACTGAATCTGTAATTCTTGATAGGTCAGAATTTTTTATTCAACTCACAACAATTTCAAGTCCTTTTATCCACTCAAAATTAAACAAATAAAGTATCAAAAATTTGTGATTTTCCAAAGAGAAGCACTTACTGCCACTGAACAATGTTTCATTGAACTGACTGTATTACTGTTTACTGAGTATTTTGACTTAATTAATAATTTTTTTTTTTGCTTCACCCACCAATGAAATCTATACACTTATTACTAGTTACTCACTCTTTAAATTAATTTTCAACTAAAAACTAAAGCCTTATTATAGAGCCAAAAATATATAATCAAAAACAAGTCAAGCTTTTCTTACACTAGTAACGTAGTCATAGACATTATACCTTGAGACCCTCTGCAAATAAATATCAGACATATGACAACAACATTGAATCCATCAGGAGACAGTTAATTTACATAAGTTCGAAAATAATTAACAAAATACCTGAACATTACATCAGCAACAATAAAATTACAAAAAAAAAAATATAATATCATCACCCGGATCAAGAGCATATACTTTTTTGATTTGTGAATGAAATTTAAACAGGCTTTTCTGATTGTGTGCTTGCTTGCTGATATATGATACTGGATGACTACAATAAATTAATACTCCTTTTTCTTCCTATTCCCTCTTCCCATACCCCTCCCAACAACCTTTCCTAGAACATGGTGTTACCATAGTTGGAAAGGCTTTACATTTCACACCAGACTAGCCCTACTCCCTTATTTAATGTTATGTTATTTTATATTAAAATATATATCTATATTTTGTTTTATTGTTTGTGTGTTATGTGAATAAAATTGAATTGAATTCAGTCACGGTCACGTAGTTTTTGGGGATGCATGCAAGTTTATGAATAGCTACAGCTTTAAAACTACTGAAGATAAGAAGGTAAGAGTGGTTTCAAATTGTATAAAACTTTATTTCCCCTAGAGGGATTTTTAGTTACACACTAAGATATCAACATTGGTGAGATACAGCTGTTTCAATTATTCAAAATGAGTTCTAATTTTTCGAGAAAAAATTATCAATACTTCGCAAAATTGAGAAGTGATAGCCGCTAGCCGTAGCAGGTATCTGTTCAACCAGATAGAGATAAGCTGCGTTCTCATAGGTCCTGTTCGTAACGGTGACCGATTAGATTGGCCAGCAAAAAAGACACTGTTCTCTGCTGTAAAATCACTTCCCGGTGGTTCGGAACCCACCTAAAACTGTAGGTCCAACTCATCAATCACCATCATCCAACTCATTACCCACGCACAGGTCTCAGACCTATGTGGGCTTCATCCTCCAAAAAAAAAAAATTGTAGCCGAGGAAATGATGTAGACACACTGACAATAATTGGGGTGGTGATTGGTGGCAAATTATTGAAAAATTTTCTGACTTAAAAAAGACACGAGTAACTTTTTTTGTCTGAAGCATAGTTTGGCCGAATTAAAAAAAAAAATTACGTCGACAATTTTTACAGTTTTTTCTTCTTCTTTTCTTCTTCCTCTCCTCCTTCTTCTTCTACTTCTTCTCCTTCTTCTTTTTCTCCTCTTTCTTCTTCTCCTTCGTCTTCTTCATCTTCTCCTCTTCCTTCTTCTTTTTTTCTCTCTCTCTTCCTGTTTATCCTATCCTCCCACCCTCTCTCTCTGAATGAACAACGAAAAATAAACTTTTTGTTTCAAAACAGCTGATCATCAAATCATAAGTTGAAATGTGAAAATTTTCAGCTCACCGATCCCTATGTTAAAGCAATGGCAAAAATTGAAACTTTGATCGTTCATTCCTCATGTCCACGATGACCTTTTTCAAAATGTAAGACCTTATCAAACATCTACTCGATGAGATCTTTCAAATGAAACGTGAACGAACAAAATCGGTCGAGAAACCACGGAGGAGTTGTCAACACAAAAAACATGTTCGCCTATTTTATATAAAGAAGATACAATAATTGTTAATGTTATATAAATTTATTCAACAGACATGTGAAATCTCATCTGATTTGAGAATCAGCTGTATGGAAAATAGAAACACAGCCTTTGTGATGAAAAGCAGTTACTTTTTGTAGAAGACAGAAGCGGAATAGACTACACAAATTGAATCACGGGTTAGATCTGATGATTGTGTTTAATTTTGCAATGGTGATTATCTTTGAGTACATCGAGTATGTTCCTCTGTGCAAACACCCTTATTCTTGAGTGTGAGGTCTGCTGTTCACAGAACTACTCCCATAGTAAGGCTGTAGACAGTATGGCCATTGCCTCAAACTGCCATATTGTCTCCAATTTATACTTGTTTATATAAATTGATCTATATTACAATAGAATACCATGACTTCTAAAGAGGTAAAGGAATAGATCTGTCACTGTAGTCAGTACTTAATTTGGATACGGAATGGTGAATTTGAACCACCTGACCGAATTACCCAATCAGAAGCGAGACATCCAATGCACTGTATGCCAAAGGATACTTCAACGCTATCTATTGTACACATTTCGAACTATCAGCTGTATTAGCCCTGTCGGAAAAGCCGCCTATTTTTCAAATGACGTCACTCAGTAAGTAGCATTTTTCCATAAATCTCCGAATCAGGATCGATAGTAGACGTAAAATATTTTGTGGTCGATTTTTCTGAACATTTTTTAGCGTGAGTACTGAACTTTTTACACAGTACACTAAAAACATTTTACACAGTCGTTTTAAATTACTCTGAGTTTGCGAAAACATGCATAATATGGGTGTTGAATACAGTTTTTGAGCGGATTTTAGATCATCCATAGCATTTTTCAAAATTTACTACATAACTATGGTAGTACAATATGGGATACTGCGCGATATTCACTTTTATTTATTTATTCCTTATTAAAATATATACGGTACTTCAATAAAATATAAAAAATAATTAAAAAAACAAAATAATAATTAGGAACTACTTTCCCAAAAAAAGCAAGCTTGAGCTTGAGGAAGGAGCCCGCCGTAATTCGGCGAGCTAAAGAAAAGTATTTTTGAAAAACTATATCCTTCTAAATTAAATTATATTATTGTTAACTGTAAATCTTATTAGACCAATATTTTAAGTTTTCTCATAACTATACTTGAAAAGCAAGACAGAGATACCTTAATTTTGTCTGTTTTTTTTCACTTTATTTAATAGAACACAAGAATAATACTGATAATTCAAGCACTGATAAATTTCTAGCATAATATTCAAACCAAACAATGTCCAACTGAAAAGATTTCTAACGGGTAGTTATTCACATCAAGTATTCGGACAAGATGGTATTCTCATACTCAGACAAGAAGATGAATGTGTGATTACATTAATATCTTTAATACACCATGAAAATACCATTACGATGTAATACCATTATCACAACAATCAAAATCACTATCCAGGAGTCAGAATAAGCTGCGTTCTCGTAAGTCCTGTTTGTGACGGTGACCGATTAGATTGGCCAGCAAAAAAGACACTGTTCTCTGCTGTAAAATCACTTCCCAGTGGTTCAGAACCCACCTAGGTCCAACTCATCAATCAAAAAAAAAAAAAAAAAAAAAAAAATATCACGATGAATCCTCATGCTTTTACACTTCTACACTCTATTTAAATCTTGAAAATCTGAAAGGCATAGGGAGAAGAGTGTAAAATTTCAGGATTAATTATTATTTACTGTGAATTCATGTAAAAATAATTTGGAATAAGGCTCTCCCATTGGAAGGGACAGTACTGTTCTTGAGGATTAATTTATTTTAAAAGAAAACGTACGGTACAAGATTTCAAGTGTTGGGGCCAATTTAATAGGAAGGAATGGCTTCTTTTAAAGGGTATAACATTTGAAAGCAAGATGACTTACCATTGGAAGGCATTGAAGTGGAAGTAAACGAGTCCCTGGCCATAAAGGAAGTTTGCATCTTTCCAGTAGTCGGATTTAAGATTGAAGAACTTCTGGTAAGCCGACATCGCTGAAAAAAGGCAATAGATTTAGCTAAACTACAAGACATCATTTTAATAGACCGTGATTTTTAAAAAATCGAATGATATAATGCACAATAAAATAGTTTTAAAAATGCAATAAATTATTTCAATTAGGTAAAAACGATAATGGGGCGATAGAAAGTTATCTAACCATAGAAAGGACTTCGATATAACATTATGGAACAAAACAGAGATTTTTAGTTCTAAAATAATAAAGCAATAATCTAGAATTGGAACCGAGCCAACTCAAGACTCAAAAACATTGCTTGTTTCAATTAAAATTAATTTGGCCAACTTTAATTCAATTCGGAAAAATAAGTATTTAAAGCGATTGGAAGTTAATATGTGGACTTCCTGCAAGAGCCCATTGCAAGGAAAATTTATTTATCTTGGAATAATGACTGTTTCAGCTATGATCATTTTCTAAAGCTTACTGTATATAGAAAAAAATGTTCATTTATACGATGAATTAGGCTCCAATCATGGTACAGAGCAATAGGAATTCTCTAAGCTTATTGAGGTGCAATTATAGAACTCAAAAAACTTCTCATTACATGGCAATAAAGTACTATAATTCCCTCCCTTCCACTATAAAACAATTAGTAAACTATAGCTACAAAAAATTGAAAATAATTTTAACTAGAAATTGTATCTATAAAATAGATGATTTTCAAATTAACTTTAACCAAGAATAGTACATATTATTTTTATTTATTCTAAATTTCCTTAAGGCCTGTAGTACATATTATATTTATAATATACTAGCAATGTGACCATCATTTTAGGTTCAGTTTTGACTTTTGTAATACATGTGATGGCCTCATGTGTTTTTGCAAAAAAATATTTATTATTATTTATTGAAAGAAAATACTTCAGTTTGGATTTATTATTGAACAAGAAAGATTTTCCTAGTTCTGGATTCATCAAGCAATAATCCAGAATTGGAATCCAGCCCACTCAAGAGCATAACCATTCACAACTAAAAGAAATTTGACTTCAACTTATAATTAAATTGGAAAAATAAATATTTTCATTCGACTTAGTAGGCTATTTCAGTTATTTAACAAACCTTTTGCGAACCTTTTTATTAGTTGTAAGAGATTTTTTATTATGTAAGAAATGTATTGTACTTTTGACTAATAAATATTATTCATTCATTTTCCTATATTTTAATATAAAAAATATATATCATCAAGACATAGTTTTCTCAACGATTATTTCATAATAGCCTTCAATACTTTTTAGTGCCCAATAATTGTTATGGATGACATAATAGTTTATGCCATTTTCAATTATGTTGATACTTGCACATAAATTCATCATCATAGTATGCGCTGACTTCAAAATTAGTAAGGGCACGAATCTCTTTATTTCGAGTAAAGACCGTCAACTCACTCTAGGCAGTGCGCTTAAACACATTTTGCTTTGTCCACGCAGTGTACACAGCGTTTTAAGCGGCTGCACTAGAAAATTTCATTCTTCGTATGACAAAGTATGTGAGAACATCTCACAGCATAGAGAAGTAGTTACTAGTAGAGTGCCGACATGCGCAAGGCAAACTTATAGAATGAGTTGACAGGCTATACAAAGGGTTTTATGGAACAGAAGATTAACGTTTTATGAAACAATTTACAAGAATACACAACCTACATAAGACGAGTGAGTAGGAAAGTAATGTACTGTATTTTCACAAGCCTGCAATGCGGATGCTGAGGGAGAAATTGAGAGCTATGTAGCTATGAAATACCGTATGGTAAAGAATACAAACCTTTTGAATAGTCTTCCAATAATAAGTGGAAGTGACCCAGCTTGCAATAAGTCTTCGGATCGATGTTAATTTCCTTGACACTAGAATCTGGGCTTTCCGCTTTGGCACTTTCTTCATCTTTTTTCAATTGTTTGCTTCTTTCCTTCTCATTTTGAGCCTGAATTAGCATGCGCTCCAAGTATTTGACAGCCTGAAAACAAAAGTGGGAATAACTATCAATATTTAAGAAAACAATTTCTTCAAGCACATCTTATGAGACTATTTTCAATTACTTTTCTTTGTTTCACTTGTTCTGAACTTTAAATGAGAGATTAGATTCTAGTAGAGTTCGATTTCGAAATCAGAATTATCTGTTGTGAATTATCACATCCTTGATTTCTAAATTAAAATGTATCAAAAGTTCCATGAAAAGAGATTCATAGATATAAGAAAAAATATTTTCAATCAACCCGTATATTCAAAACTGGATAACTTCTTCATAAGATCCATAATAGATGGATGTGAGAAAATGTCAGAATATAAATTTGGTGACCTCTAACTTATTACAAAATATCAGATCTTTATGTCGGATACATGCTAATATTACTTCACTGATTTCTATAACATTACACTCGTAATTATTCTACAGGAGAAACAATCCAAAACAGAGTTTGACCAAGAATTTGAATGTCTTTTCCGTATTATTGCCACTTGATAAGAAAATGTGTGACCACTAATAATTAATGTTTCAATCAAAAATATCTCGCATTAGAACAATCAACCCAGAAAAGTTGAATTTTATTTTTCAAGTCGAACAGGATGAACTACCTTGACAACCAGCTCCTTTTTCTTGGCTTGTTCTGGAGAATTCAATTTCAAAAATCCGAACTGGCGGCTGAAACATAAATTTATTTAGTCAATAGGCCTTAATGGAAATTTTTAAAAAATATTTACAATCTGATTAAGAAAATTTGGACACATGAAAAACTGCTTTTCTTGTAATGTGAAAATTAAGAAAGAAGTACAAGGGAGTTGAAATTTGATATTTTTATTTAAAGCTTCGCATCTTTACATCGTACTCACTTTGTACTCGGTAATCAACTAAATTTGAAAAGCATGATTTCTTCACCATCCTGCGCATTTCTATCTTTGTTTAGGTAACTCAACACAGTTATTGAACAGAGGTGCTTGATTTTCCTGTTTATCACAATATTTTGTTGTTTATTTTGTTATAAGATAACAGTACTTATGCTAATTTATTATAAAAATGAAAACCGTACAGTACATATTATTGTAAACGGATTTAAAAAAAGTAAATGCTTATTCTGTTCACAACAAAGCAAATCAACAAGTTTTGGGTAGAAGTAGTTTCAGTTTTGAACTGAACATCTGTTTCAAACTGTGCATTAATGGAACTGCAATCTTCCGTTTTACCGACATCACACTTTGCTAACTGTTCATATAGAGAACCTCTAGCTTATCTATCAAAGTGTAGTAGAGTGGACAATTCGGGATTTGGTAAAGAAGGTTAGGTCCGCGAAACGCGCTATGCTTATAGGTGACGGTGCCCTACTAACTCAGTAAGAAGTTCCGTATCAAAGAGACAGTGAAAGGTTGTAAGCGGACAAAATACCATGTAATATTTTTTAAATAAATGAAAGTCAACGAGATGCTTAAATTGTTTTAGTTATACCATTATTAGCAAGTTAAAAGCGTAACAGTCCTACAGGTACCCTCAACCACTCAGAAAAGTAGCCACTAGGATTCTTGTAAGTCCGGCCAGTATTCTCACTCTTTCAGCCC
Source organism: Conomelus anceps (assembly GCA_948455865.1). Lineage (NCBI taxonomy): Eukaryota > Metazoa > Arthropoda > Insecta > Hemiptera > Delphacidae > Conomelus > Conomelus anceps. The sequence goes on from OX418217.1 coordinate 75,462,248, forward strand.
CTTATCGTCATATTCATTTCATAACCTTCCATAACCTCAACCCTTATTAATTCATAGAATTCCTAGATTGGTCACAATTTTTCAATACATAAATTCAAGTGGAATGCTCAAAGGATTTATTACGAATGAAGCACGTACCAACTCCTTGAAAGTATGTGGCGTATAGCCAAACGATAATCAAAAAGTATTTCTACAACAATATGTAACCGGTATTTAAGTCAGGTTACTCTAAGTAAATGTGAATGTAAAGCTACTTTGGCAGTAGCCTGGGTGAACAATAGATATTCTGGATGACGGTGAAGTGGATTAACATAAGAATAGATAGCATTCATTCCAGATTCATGTGATAAAGATCTTATCAAGTAAACTTAAACCTCTTTCATGAAGCAGGCAGTTCCCAATGTAAGATGTAGTCTAATTAATTAGTTGTTAACTAATCAGATAGTGAATAAGTTGAAAATGCTAGCTTTCAAATTCATTAAAATCATAACATTCTTTTATTCAACCTTCTTAGTGAATTCTGCAGACGAAGTGTCAAACTAACTTACTCACATAACCTAATTCGGCAAAGGAAATTACTTCAACAGCCATTCACCTATGATTCTAGCTATAACCATGAATAGAAATTACTATGATAACATTAGCACTGTCCCTTGGAGCAGTTGTCATTGTTGAATAATTAAATATAATAATATTATCTAATAAAAATAAAAAGCAGCCATGTTTTGCTTACCTGTCAAGTTCTGATAGCACCTGTAACTCTTGCGGAGTCAAATTAATTTCATCGGTTTCTTGTGCCATCTTTAAGGCTTTATAAGAGACATTACACCATAACTAAGATGAAACAATAGAAATTTTTATATAACAAATTCACAAAACATTATTTCTACTACACATCCTAAAAGTTCAGGCACACTCATGACAACAGATCACTGTGCTCATTTTGAGCTGAAAGGGATCACGGAATTGGTTCTGAGCTCATTCACAATTTAATATAGAAATCCAGAGAAAATAAGTACTAGTCTGAAGGATATTACTAAAACTATAATTTAAAATACTTTAAATAACGTTTGTTGTCAAACATCTGCATAGAATACCAATGATGCATTCAATTCCAATTACCCATATCATTTTTGTAATTACGAGCAGAAATGACCTTTCAAGAGTTCAAGTATGAAAAGCAGTGATGTGAAGACAGACAGACATTCTTTGAGTAAGGGAAATTCCGTGTTGAAACTTCTACTGATAAAAAAAATATAGATTATAAATGATGTTCGTATGTCTCAAGAACTATGACACATTTTCAATTCAACCAACTATTCAATACAATCTAGAATTGACAGGATTTCAACAAATTGAGATCGACAAAAGATCTCTTCTGTTCTGTCGTCTGCGTACCCGGCAAATTCAAATTCTACTATCTAGTGACGACAGAGCTTGACAAAATGAATGCCGATCCATTTGAATAATTTAGAAAATATTCATAAAACTAATATTGTAGAAATGAGGAAGTTCCATTCAGTTCACAATTTTTAAGTTTTGTTAGCATATTATTTTATAAATTAACATATAATTTTGCTAATAGGGCCTCCTGGTTGTATTTAATAATTGAAATTTTGCATCAAAAGCGCACTCTCTTATGAATGAAGAATAGTTACCGTATGGTACTTGCAATCGTTATGGCAATGACGGATAATGAAAACACAAACGGCTTAGGCTGTTGCTCCACGCTCCACTGGCCGTAGTTTATCGCGCTGCAATTTGCAGGCGCTACACGCGACAGTTGGGTGGCTTCACAGGCAACAGAAAATGAACTGCAATCTGCAGCGTCGTCTCGCTCGCTGTGGCTTCACTAGCAGTTCATTGTAGCAGTAGACGTCACCCGGGACCGATCATGCCGCAAGTTGATATTCGTAGTGTTCTACTCAGTGTACTTTTAGTTTATAGACTACGCTGGTTACACAAGAGAAAATGGTGGATTCGCCCAATAATAAGCAACAGGAAGTCTGAAGGTTTGTTCCATACGTTGCATCGCAAATTAAGAAAGTATATTCAGACAAGTTTTTTTATTTTTATTGCATGTCTCAAAACTCCTTTGATTTCTTGTTACAACTCTAGCATTTCTGTTTTTATAATACTCATCACTTTTATTGTATAAAATGGGGTATTTCTCTGTTTCTAATATAATAACCTCGCAATCAAGTTCAAACTCCATTGTTCTCAATAGAATTCACTTTACTTGAAACAATTCATAATACAACTTTAAACAGAATAGCGTCGATGTGGCTTACGCCTTGGATGCTGGTCAGCTGCAGACTGCCGCGTTACTACAGTCTATACAGTGACTCTATACAGTCTACAGCTAGTAGAGCCATCTAATGGCGGCAAAGTGTAGCGCGAAAATGGGACAGGTTCCATTCCCGCGCGACGCTTCATTCTGCAGCGAGCTGTGAAATGTTGCACGCTGCAGAGTGTCACTAGTGGAGCCATCTCCGTTTGTTAGCTACCTTCTCATTTATCTGACTTATAAACCACAATTTGCAGGGCGATAAATAACGGCAAGTGGAGCCCCAGCCTTATGGTGATCAATACTTCACAAAAATATTCAATCACTACCGTCCAATTGGGAGGTCCGTGGTTCGATTCCTAAAGGTGACTGAATAATTTTGTGTATTAGCGTTCATAAATGTCCTTAAACTTTATTATTTTAACGCTGTTCGCAATATCCACCATTGCGAAAGTCCTCGGTATGATAAGGAATAATAATACAGCATATTAGTTTTAAAGAAAATTAAAAACTATTAAAAATGAATCTCGCTCAGCCCTCATCGCAGTGTGGTAAACACAGTGGAGAGCCACCAAAAAGATTACAAACTGTAGTCTATCTCTACTGAAAATTATTTTACTAGAGAAAGTGCATGGTGAATCAAGAGTCCTCCAATAACTTCTCTAATTTTCACACTCGTTTGTTTTAAATCTGCAGGAAATACTGCATATTGTAGTGAGAATTACTGCAACTGCAAAGTATAGAAGAAATATCTACAGGTGCATATCAGCACTGCAAACTGAAGAACTTTGAGGACATTTTTTCAGGAAAGAAATGAAACATAGGATGGCATCTATATCTATATCAATAGACAGGAGGGAATCCAAGTAGGTTTTTGGGAATTGCCCCCCACCCACCCTCCAACAACTAAGTTCTCAACCATCACTGAAAAAACCTTTTTTGTGTCTTTTTTATGGGGAATGAGAACCTTTCTAGAAAATATCCTCCCCTGAAATATTTCGTTACTTTGTTATTACCCTCCTCCGAAAAACATTTCTGAATTTGCCCCTGCAGTTAGAAGCATTATATTTCCAACACTTGAATCTTGAATGTTACCATTCATTATGAATATCAATATTACCACATTGTTCCATTTTCCATAATTGTATCATAATTCTATATTAGGCTAATGTTGGATGTCACTTAAATAGAAAATATTATTATCATAAGATACAAACATTTTTTGAATCTCAAAGGTCTGCAGCAGCAAGTAGTACGGAACTAATTCATCATAAGTCGAACATTATTAAACAAATCTTCACTTTTAAAATAATTTTGATATTATAAAAAGCAAGGTGGATCAGTCTCATATCACAAAAACAGTATTTTCTCAGACTCACTCATCCCAGTATTCAGATGACCTCTTTTTAGTTCCATGTCCATTACTGTCAATTTTTTGAGACTTCTCGGAAATAGTAGTCTATGTTTCCAAAGAGAATTTACAACTCGATCTTTAAAGAGGAAACTCGAACAAACTAATGAGGTTGAGAACATTATTCTCAGATAGCCTAGGCCTGAGCCACTCTAAAAAGAGGAGCTACATTTGAAAGGAACTCGTGGAGTAACAGGCACATTATGAATTCTGTTTATTCAAACTTTTGAAGAACCACAACCTTTCAGCGAAGTCATTTCATTATATTATGTTTTATTTATTACAATGAAATAAGAACAAATTCTGATAAATAAGAAATACAAAAGTTCTATACAATAGTTACGATAAGTTTAATTACATTAACTGTACATATTTGATTATTTCAATAGTACGATAGTAGTAATCTATGTAGGCTTAAGTAGAAACGTAATATCTATGCAATAATGATTGCAAAGAACTAAAAATTCCAAGTATAATATTTCCATGACTGAATCGAGAGTTCTTGAAAGAACTTTTCAAATAATTATTATTCAACAATGAGAATACTATAGAGTCCAGTTTATTGTCACATTATTTCGACGATTTTTTAAAAAGAAATTCGTTATAAAAGTAGATAGATGAATGATTGGTAAATTTAAACGTGAAGCATAATGATAAACTTTGCGCTTCTTATAATGGTGCAGTAGTAGCTACGGTACCGATAGTTCATAATATCAATGAATCATTCCAGAAAAAATGTTCATGTAAAAATCTTAATAATACCGTACTTCATAATAATAATAATTTGTGTATTGCAATTTGTCTCTGGTATTTCTTCATACGAAACTCAGTTAATTATTCGTTCTCTTAGTTATTAATAATTGTAATGACTTTGGAGACTTTTATTGAACCTATTTTCAATAAGCTACAACCTTTCATTTTACAATTATTATTTCTCATATACTATAGCAGTTCATCAATAATAGAAAAAAACTAGCAATACTTTCTAATCAATACCTTGATGGAATTCTATCCTTTCAAAAGAAGAATTTTGTCCTAACACTCCATTGCGAATCAGTAATTCTATAGTCATCATTTAATTATTTACAAGTTCTTAAAAGTTATTCAATAAACTAATTTTGGCACAAATATACATGAACTAAGTTTCAAATCAGTACTTTGATTTGAATTGAAGAGTTGAAATGGAATGGTCTATGTTATTATACATTCTCTGGGCTGTTTTAATCAATAGATTGCATATTAAAAAATAATAGAGTTTTTCCTTATGCACACATAGTGAAAGAAATCAGAGATATATAGTAATAATATTATATCAATTTCCCTGGTGATGAAAGCGGAGTAAAAGATATAATAAAGGTTATTGAGCATCAAAAATAAATAATATTCTAATAATATTTGTGTAACCACTTTTTCAGATGATTGTAACTAAAACTAAAATATACATAATTTATTAGAGTGCTCTTGAGCTGACACAGTGGAGTGTCTTCCAGTTGATATTAAACGAAAGATGACACTTTATTGAAACTTATATAAGCAGTTTCACAGCTTACCAATATGAAAGTTTATTCACATGTGTGCATGTTACATGCATTTAAATCTTCTTTATTATTAATGACAGTAGCAGAACTTCTAAATCAAAATAGAAAAATCAATTTCCCTTTCAATTTTTTCTACTCTCTCAACTGGACCTCAATGACAACACGAATTCATGTCTATCGAACTTGAACTTCAACAGGAAAAAGGTAACTAACTTGATAAGAATTCTGTCAAAAATTTAAAAAAAGGGTATTATTCATTCTAACATTAAAATTGACATTCTATTTATTATTGTATTTTTCAATCAATATTGAGAAGTTTATTGATAATATTATTATATTTAGGAATTTATTATGGCTTTCGCGCAGTTGAGTGTTTAGCCATTTAAAAACCTAAAACCATCAATGAATTGAATTACATGAATGAATTTGAATGTAAATGAATTAAAACTACTGAAATAATAATAATAATAATATCGTACTCGAAGTAAATAGCCTTCTCACATCAATTGTGTGTTATTGGAAAAGGAGTCAGTCTAGTTAAATTACAAATTGGAAGCTCTTATTCTACAAGACAGATATGTGGTCGCAGTAGCTTATATATTGTTTGATGATTATCAAAATAGTCTACATTGTTGAGTTGTTCAAATTATGGTAACTTAATAAATATAAATAGTATCGATAATGATTAGCAATTTACTCGCAACTCTATGATGATATTTTCGCAGGTTTGTATTATATTGACGAAAGCCAATTATGAGAAGTGAAAAGAGAACTTTATTCTCTCCACCTCTTCAATCTGAATGGCTTAAATAGTATTCAGTCCAGTAGGCAGACTTCAACAGATTCAACAGTTGGGGAGCTGACGCTCACAGTCTGATTCAATTTGATCTTCCTATAAAACTTCTGAGATTATTTTTGAAGACTGAAACTGGTTATTTCTTCCCAAGTAGCGGATCGAATGCTGTTCCATGGATGTTGTTGCTGAATGTACCTGGTCCTGACTGGCCTGTAGGTGATCCACTGAAGTCCGCCCATTTCGTCAAGTCTATGTGAGGAAGTATGCTGCTTCTGCAGGGAACTCTTGGATTACTGCAATTTATTGGCAAAAAAATATTTATCATGACTTACGACCTGTTTATAGATGGATACCACAATACAGATAAATCTTAAGAGTGATAGACTGAATAAGAGATTCATACACATTTAAGGATTCGTAGTTAAGTGGTAGAGTGGACATTACTGTCCAAACTTCGCCACGTCAACAAATAAAAAAGTAATTCTATTCTATTTATAGTCATTTAAGAAATACAGAGTTGATTTTCTGTTATAAGATTGCTCATGAAATATTCCGTTATGAAAAACATAATGACAGTAAAAACTATCCTTTAGATTGTATTAGAGCTCTAGCAGAGCGTTGGAATATTCATTATTCCATAAAGTTTTTGTGCTGAGAGCTAGTTTTGGGAAATTTTCTCTAAAATTATGGTTTAGTACCGTGAGTTACTCGTACTCGTATTTTTATTTTTGAAATAGTTATGTGCTTTTTTTACGATTTGTAATGTACGTTTTACAATAACTTGATTAAAAACAATAATTCAATAGTATAAAAAGTCGGACTTACATTTCATGGTCAGGCAAGACCATTGGATAGACTTGAATTGTGTCGATTAGATCAGTGTTATCACAAATTATTCTTGCCAATTTGATCTTCCTTATTTCTTGCAGTTGCTCTGTGAAAAGAAAACATTGGCTTGATAACATTTATTAATTTTCATAGCAATTTATTATCAAAAAGGAAGTACCGAGGTTGCTCGTATTACTCATGAGAGAAACACTCATGAGGCTTCGCTTCAATCATATTATTGGAAGATTTGATAGCTTGAAAATAAATTCCATGAGCAATTAAAAACAAAACGTTCCGTTTTTTAAACTGATCGTTATTTTTTAAATGTACCTCTTATTGTATCTAAAATAACATATTATTTTGATTTTTATTCATGATGTTTGCCATGTTTCCATTGTACGGTATATACTGTAATCATAAAACAAATTTTAAAACAAAAAAGAAAACGACTTCAATGAAATGATGCTCAAAAATTAAATACTCGCGTACTAAAAAGTTGAAAATAAAGTATTTACTTTAAACTGAGAAAATTTTTAATTCAATACAAGTAGTCCATTGAAGTCGGGCCAAACTTTCTATAAACTTCTAAAATATAAAGTATTTGGCGCCGACTTCATAGTCGACTAGTTTTAATATAGAGTTTAAAACTTTTTAGTACGAGAGTATTTAAGTTTTGAGTATTTCATTGAAGGTGGTTTCTTTTTTGTTTCAAAATTTGTTTCATTTTAAACTATTTTGTTGAATTTTCAAACCTTGAAAACATAAGAAATTTACATAAACAGAATTTTTATTAATTTCGAATTCCTTCAATTGCTATTTCTGTTTATGTATATTTGTCAGTTTATTCAATTGTCAGTCACTTCAAACTAACTTATAAGAAATTTCTTGTAGCCTACATAATGAAATATCAAATTAGCAAATCAATATTATCAATATAACATATAAATTAAAGTAACTAAAAATCTACCTATCAGAAAAGTTAATAAACTAAGTAAAATTCAACGACTCTCTATTTAAAGTAGAATACTGTATTTAGGAAAATTATAATAGCGAGGCTTTTGATTCGCCATTTTAGTGCGGCCCTTTTCAGAATATACCTACACTTTAAATTAATAACTTTAAGAATATTGATCAATTATTTTTTTAAATCAACGGTCTCAAAAACAGTTTTCACTCCAACTCATGATTGAAACTATATAACCTTATTATATAGACAACTCCATAACACCAATTATTAATTTACAATGTTCCTATGAACAGAAATATTTCATTCTTCTTATTCTTAATAATTAAGTTCATTTGATTGGTCAAAACGGGACACTACAGGCTTGTTTCACTCATAACGGGCTTTGGGTAACCGATGTCGTTTACCGGCATAATTGCATTGCATCATATTTTTTATGTTTTCAAAAATCGGTTAGGTGTGAAGTGCTCCATAATACAATGATAAGCCTGGTAATACTGGTTATCCGGCTGGCGGTTATTTGTGAAACTATCCTATTCAAGCAATATTGAAATGAAGACATCGATGAATACTCCTTTTAGTTTAATATTGGGCTAAGTATTGGGCCGATCCTTGCGAAACTTGGATGGGACCACCGCTGAATGATGTTCTTTCATTTAAAAAGAAATCCATCGAAATCGGTTCAATAGTGTTTGAATTATTCAAGTACAAACATAAAAAACAAGTCGATAGAGAATCTCCTCCTGTTTGGGAGTCGGTTGAAAATAATTATTTTTAGAAATCTCATTCATTTGTGCCAGATGAGGCGGTACAATTAGTCGTACCCTACAATCGATCCATGAGCTTGTTTGTTTAGTCAACTATCATAGTTAATTTAAATAACTTATCAGCCTAATAAGTTTCAAGTTTCAACGAAAATATATTCCTGTTGAAAGGGATTATTGTAGTTTACTTTATTTTATTATTTCATTTATCATATTTTATCTTTATTGTTTAACTTTATTTTTTTAGAGTTTGTTGGACAAAATGTTGGGGTTTAGTAGGTTGTTATCATACAATAAATTACTTTAAAAATTAGAATAGATTTTTTAAACTCTTGAACTCAAGCATTTCCTAGAACATACAACTTACATGTATGATCTTATTACAATCCCATTCTTGCTACTGATGAGAAAACTGAAATAGATTAAATTAAAATATATTGTATAAGGTCACAAGTAGTTCAAGAAGTGGATTGCAATTGATCTAGATAATGAAGAGAGTGAGCTTAATATTAATGAATGAGATTGCTTGTACCTGGAGTGAAAGATGACGGCTGGTTAGGTAGCTCGTACCAGAACCTGTCGCCTCTTCTTGCATAACTGAATTGTGTGGCAATGATGCATCCGAAAGTGGGTCCAATCATGCTACCAGGAAGCGGACGCTCCGACACTCCTCCCGACCACAAGTCCACATCTGATGGATGACTGCGAAAATATATACATATTTTTAAATTTAATATATTGACAAAAATTATCATTCATAAGTTGTTTTTGAATGAGAAATATATAAGTGGTATTTTTTATTAAATGGCCAACTTATCTACTTATAAGTCCATCCTATTGCAATATTTTTGTAACATTTTTTTCTTTTGTTTTCGCAGTATTCGAAAAGTTACAAATATTTGCAATATTTACTCTAAGAAAATCACAAGAAATTAAGAGAAAGTAGAAAATGAGAAAGAGGGTAAAGAAAGAAAAAAAAGATGATCTCAAAGGCTATATTACTAATTAATAGAATAGAATTACCAATATTCTGATAGAATTAATAAGATATCGCCAACTGATTCAGACAATCCACAATTTCCAACGCAGTATATTGAAAGTTCAACTATTGTATCCAGATCAAATTTGGGTGATTTTATCAAATTGAGAAAATTTAATCCTAGAATAAGTGGCAAGTCTAAAACAAATTCAATTCAATTCGCATATTCTTACAGTAGTCTCCATAGTAATTGGCAATTATCTGTAGTACATCTTACTTTATCAATTGAATAATACTTTTCCTTCATAGTCCACTTGATTTTGTAAAGTGTTCCAGGGGCGCACCGATGGGAGGGGGACGAACGGACCGCCCCCCCCCCACAGGAAGTTTTCATGGATGTTTTATTAGGCAATATTAGGGCTAAAGATCTTGTTTTATATCAATTTAAAATTTATTTTAAATAAGTTTGAACCAAATTACAGTAGACGTATTCAACATACAACATTTTAAATAACAAAAAATATATAAATCAGCGCAGTAGAAGCTTTGCAAGCATGTAATATACAAAAATGTAACACTCTGTAAACAAACTCCTGCAAATTTTGGCAACTCTGTCAGCACCATACTGCTGAGCGGTAGTTTTTTAGTTTTAAATATTTGAAACTACCACAGGGGTGCCCACAGGGGGGGGGCTATGACGCAGACTGCGTCATTGAAATTCTTGGGGGGGGGGGGGGGGGGTTCCAAAAAACGTTTTGGGAGGGGGCGTAAAGTTAATTGAAACCGTGTTTAACGTGACAACATTCAAAAATATACTACGAAGTCACCAGATAGAATGCCAATTAATGAAAATATATTTATAATTATTATTAAACAATTGAATATGAATTAGCTAAAATAGTTATGTTTAGGATTTGTGCAGGAAGTTATTATTCAAACTTTGCAAGACGCTAAGCGAGTGCTCTGAAAGTGGTTTATACAACTTTACTCTCCTTAACAGTTACTAGTTAATCAGCAGAAAGAGCAATAAGTCGATTTAAAATTATCAAAAACAGACTCAGATCAGCTATGGGAGACTCATGGTTGTCCAATCTAATGGTTCTAGCTGCAGAAAAAGATGTACTTGAGTCTATTTCTAACGAAGAAATAATTGAAAGGTTTTCTGTTTTCTCATCCCAAAGACAAAAACTTCTATGTGGGGTTTAGACAGATAGATTTAACAAGCTAAGAAGGTGCCTAGCTAACTTGTAGATGGTCACAGCTATAAATTTAAAATGTTTGACTTCAAACGGTTGATGTTTTTCATGTATTTTACGATAACTACTTACTAATAAGTAAGAACTGCTATTAATAGCAAAACTTACTAAATACTAAAAATTCAGTAATTTTTCATAGCTATGTCTTTATTTTGTTTTTGAAAGACACTTCTTTCGATTGTGTGTTGTAAATAACTATACATGAAATGTGTGCCTTTTATGTACTTCATCCATACATAAATTCTCCCAAGATACTACACTAAGTAAATAACCTGTTGTTTAACTAATGTCCAATAAATCACTTAGTATTTTGAATTTTTGTGTTTTACAAATGAAGTTATTAACTCATTGTTTTCACTTCCTTTAAAGGAACAACTTTGTAGAATTATTTAACCTTAATGTAATTGGTACACCGAACATAAACTTATAGGCATTTTTATTGAACATTGTGTATTTGTAATAATATTTTATTGTTTAAAAACCATTTAGGTTCAAATTCTTATTTAGCTATTTTGCAATTCAGTTTATTGAGCAGAAGTTCATATATTCATTTCATTGATACTTCTTTTTTACCTTTACAAAAAATATTACCTATGTAAAGAATCTCAAGAAATATACATACATTTTGTATTTTATAGACTGGGTTTGAATTTTTTCAATAGTTATAAAAATCTTTTTAGTTTTAGAAAGATTACGGGGGCTTTTTTCGCATTTTTTGGGGGGGCATAATTTATGGGGGGGTTGGTGCTAAATTTAGGGGGGGGGGGTGCGTCATGAGGCTTAGGGGGGGTGGGCGCCCCTGACTACCATCATTCTGAAATGCAGGCTGCTGCGTATTTAAATAGTAGGCCTACAAAAGTAGCAAGGTGTTAGGCGATGTTGAACACACCAAATATTTGATAGCACACTGATATAAACTCAAGCGTTTACCAACATGCACATTGAAAGACCAACATGTTTTAAATTTGTGAGAATGTGAAGAAATGAATTTAACTTACTCATAAACAGTTGTGTAACGATTAATAGTTGTATTCGGCATAGCTCCAAAAAGACCATCAAAGGAATGGGCACCTGGTAGTCCACAGAATTTCCTATGAACAACGAAAAATACATCAATATTATTTATTTGCAATTCGATATATTATGAAAGCGTCAATATGAACTCGTTTTCTTCTAATACCAAGTCTATTGCTTTATGATGTTATGATGTTGAAGATCCATCTAATTTCCACTAATATGTAATAAAAACTTGAAAAACAATTTTAAGAGGAAATTAACTCACGTTATGGCGTGACGGCCGTCTCACTCTGTTGTCAAGAGTGGACTGGAGTGTACTGTGGGTCGTCTGACGATGCTCTTGACAACAGAGTGAAACGGCCGTCACGCCATAACGTGAGTTAATTTCCTCTTAAAATTGTTTTTCAAGTTATGGCGATGCTCTTGACAACAGAGTGAAACGGCCGTCACGCCATAACGTGAGTTAATTTCCACTTAAAAGTATTATTTTAAGTTTCTATTGCTTTAGTTTGAGCCAGAATGAGAGCACTTGGTGACTAATAATCAATGAACTACTCTCTTATGATTATGAATACATATTGATGTGATTTATCATAATTTTAAATCACATTCTTAGAAATGGAGTGATTTTTACCTAAATTCCATGTAACCCGGAATTCCAAAGTCTCTTCCTCTTTGCATATTGAATGCTACAAGATCCATTCCAAAATGGCGACCCGGCTTCTTGAATAAATTATTGGTGACCTGTAATATATTATAAATTGAATTTAGATTTAGAATTAGCACTCAATAACTCAATTATTATTCATGAATGATAATCACTCAACCATTAATAAAACTTATGTAATAAAATAATACAGTAACTTATTACATTTTAATTTTCATTGTTATTCTGCCTACACTGTGTTCCTTATTTTTCCGGAATACGAAAAGTGCGCTCAAGGCAAATTACTTTGTCGAGAGCAGTACAAAATAAGTACCTATTATATATGCAATGATTTTCAATGAAGTATAATTGAGTATTAATTATAATTTTAATTTAATTTTATTATTAATGAAAGTAAAGTTTATTATACTAAATTTTTTACAAGAAATGGATTATAAATTGCAAATTAATTTATCTTTTATAAATTAAAACACACAATAAACAAAACATCCTCAACCAACAACTAAATTTTAAATCACACAAACTTTTTGATCACATTCTACAAAAACTACAATTCTTCTAACTAAAAAACTGGCATCGATGATCAAGGAGGACGCCTCTGAAAATGGATCTCAAAGATTAGAAAACGTTCGGCTTACAGAGTAAGTAAATTCTACTTATTCTTAATAAAAGTTTGACTTCAAGTCGTTGAATTCACGTAAAAAATTTAATATTTCCAACGCAGTTTGTCACGGAACGAGAAATCCAGGAAATTAATTTAATTAATGGCACAACCGTTTTAGAGATTTCTGTAATGAATTGAGAAACTTCTGAGCCTATATAGTGATAAATATAATTATTATATGTCTATAGCCGTCTATGAATAACTCATTAATGTAACTAGAAGAAGCATTTAATAAGCTGTTGAATGCACTTGGTAAATCATGTACAAAATACTGCAGGGATGATATTTAATCTTAAATTTGAATAACGCCATAAAGTATACGAATCTTACTTCTTGCGTTACAGAATCATCCATGGCTTGTGCTACTTGATTCATTAGTCCCATGAAGTATTCATCAATCACACCCGCTCTGTACAAGTCATATGGTCTTCTAATGAGGTCTGACAATCTCTTTGAAGCTGAAAATTCAAAGAAAAACGTGTGAATCCATCATTCCATGTTCAATCATCTTGAAGAATTATAAGCTCAATGTTGAAAAGTAAACATTGCAAAAGAGGACTCATAACCTTAGTAATCATTGAGGAGTTACTGAATTCCGTAATTCAAGATAGACAAAGCATAGGCTAGTTGTTATCATCAACTTGTTTGTTTCATGAATCATCAAGTTAGCTCAATCAATCATTTATTTATTCAAAAGTTCCAAATAAAGGTCCCGCTAAACCTTGTGGGTTTTTCAGCAGGTGCCAACGTAATATAAATTACAAAATTATAAAATGGAAGTCAATTATATAATACAAATTACAAAAAAGAAGAAATTAGGGAAAAGAAGAATAGGGAAAATGAAGGTTATAGTGGAAATTGAATATTAGTCTAATGGATGTAAAGAAAAAGAAATGAAACTAAACAAGTAAGAAAAAAGCGTAATAAATAAATTACTATAAAAATAATTGGTCGCTCTGATGCAGCAGCGGTGTAACACAATTATGATTTGTTGAATAAGATTTTACCAGCAATGGAAAATAAAACATAACAAAGAAAAAGTAGTAACCGTCCATGTGCTAGAATAAATAAAATAAAATCCAAAATATAAACAAAGCTTCAAGGATGTAATAAATTCCAGAGTTCAATATGATTTAGCAAATATAGTTAGAAATAAAGGTTGTACTAATTTTGTATAGTACCGTATGTGTAATGATGTAATGTAAAACGTCTTCCTTGGTACAATCACGAATATTAATTGGTAAGCTATTGAATAGTTTGGGAAGGAAATATCTCAATGATCTTTTTCCATGTGAATTGTTGAATCTGCGAATGCAGTAAATATTGTTTGTTCTTAAGTTGTAATGTGGGATTGGAGCAAAATGTCTATGAGCGTGATTATCCTTGAACATGAGAATGACTTTAACAGATAAAAGTTCCTCGGAGTGAGAGTGTGAAAGAAAGTTTGAACGATTGCTTATCCTCAATAGTGAAATTAAACTGAGATACACTTAAGGGTTCTGTATTGAATTCTTTCTGTTCTATCCAAAAGGTAATTGCTGGCAGCACTTCCCCAAGACTCAATACAATAGTTTCACAACATAGGAAGACATTTTATTATAACAATTCTTTCTATAAATTGTTGATTTAATTTACACGAACTTATTATGAAAATAATGAAGCTTTTAATTGTTAGTAATGTGCAGTTATTTGTGGATTACAGTATGTGTGTTGTTTGTAATAAAATAGAATAGACCTGTATTGTATCAAATAAATTGAAGGTCCAACTTCCTCCCCAAGATTAAGATTCTATGTGAATAGCTCCACATAATAAAATATTTTTTCATAAGATGTTATTGTTACATTCTTTCAATAATTGTGGAGTATCAGGAAGGGAAATAATGAGTGGTAATAGCTTTTATAGAAACCTATGAATTTATGAGCCTTGCTCCATCTTTCTACAGCGGTTGGTAAGAGTGTATGTCCAAATCGGAAAGCTGCTGCAGAAAACGCATCTATAATATTTGGATTCACTTCAGGATCATATCCATCCCAGTAGCCCTGAAATTTGAGATGAGAGTAATAATTATTCAGTTAGTTATTTGCTGATAATTGTCGACAAAAACTACATGATTGCAGTTTTTAAAGAATAAATGAATAATTATAAGAATTATATTGTTAGATGTACAAAGAAAAAAGTAGAGCGACATAAATGAAGTCAAGCGGATGATCAATATTTGATAGAAGGTTTTTGGGTGAGACCCTCGAGAACCTTGATTTTTTTCACGAACCTGAAGCATAATTTTTTACACAGTAATAAACGGAACATTATTTGATATATCTACTCGAGTTTGCAGTTTAGGGTTCTAAGTAGGTTTTTGATAGTCTTTCCAATTTGTTAAACAATGGAATAGGCTACTATTGACTTTCTTATATTCATATTTAAAAAACTATTCTTGAAATTAAAAACTAGTAAGTTGAATTTTGTATTTTAACTGAAGAATATAAAAATTGTTTGATGTATTCATTAAATTTACAAATATGATTTGTGATGAACGCATATATTTTCAAAAAAATGAAGCTCAAATCAAGATCAATCATATTTGAATTGAGTTCAGTAGTGTCAGTATCACGGCAAGCCTGAACAGCTTGATTGAAAAAAGTCAGTCAGAATAAATTCATAAAAATGTTCAATTTTGATTCTTGCTACAATGTAATATTGTACCTCTTTCTGTAGCAGGAGACCAAACTTTTCCATTATTTCTTTGCCCAGAAGAATGGGAAGAAACTCGTTGTAAGTTATGTGCTGTATCTCCGCAATGACAATTCTTCTAGCTTCCTGTTAAGAAAATGTTGAAATATCTTTATTAACAGTACTTAATCGTGATTAACTTCATATCATCACAATTTTATGACACTGATGTTTGCAATGTATAATTGATTAAGAATTCTTAAATCGAAGTCTATCTTTTTTATTACGGTACTAATCTGAGATTTCTCTGGAAAGTAGGTAGTTTTCGCAGATAATCTTCATTTAAAGTGCATTAAATGATTTCAAAATTTTGATTTTGCATGAAAAAGGAAATAAAAGTCGTGTTATATTATTTTGAAAATGCCAAGGTTTAACAGTTTTTGACAGGAAATCGAAACCTATTTAGGCCTATATGTGCTCTGGAAGACTGTCAACTATTATAAGCCTTCAGTGGAAAATTATTATTTATAATGTTGAACTTAATGTAAATAGTGAGTATCAACACTTATTCAATGTGAGTGCACATTATAATAATGCACAATATTGTACAGCAGTGCGAAATGGCTATCACGGTTTACAAATAAGTGTTGATATTAACTGTTTACTTGAGAATCACATTACAAAATTTTAGTTTAAATTTAACAATGGAAAAGAATAATGGAAGTAGGCCTACAACATCAATGCTATTACCCTCTTCAGTTTTCAGCCCAGCAGTTTGAATGTCCAATTCTGGATACCTTTTACCTATAACTATATTATCTTTTTATTAAGATGCATGTCTTTAGAAGAATATGAAAACAGGCTCATTTGAAAATGAATTAATGTTGAAATAATATATTAGATTCTAGTGCAGTAGTGTGGTTAAGTAACCTATTATTTATTTATATATTTAGATAATTGAAACTTATTTTAAGATTTTAGCAGTTTCAGCTATTGCAAACATTTAAACCATGAAAATAATTCAGTAAATTATAATAACAATGAGTTATGTTTTTATAATAGTCTGCAATCATTGCATCTTATTAACCATCCCATGGTTGGCTATTTATTTTGAATGATTGTTTTAAATAAAGAACCGTAATAATAATTATGAATTAAATTTTAAATATTACATTTTAATCAGGTTGTTTTTTACCTAAAGAGTTTAACACGAGAAATTGAATGTGATAAAAATTTAAATAATAAAGAATTTGCATGCTTTATTATGTATTACACGCGTATTTACCTGATACAAAGTCTCGTCATCCCAGTGAGGATTGATTTGTGAAAGGGCATGGGCTAACCTATTGTGCTCTCTGGCCATGAGCGTGTGCATGCAAGCAAGCACGAGCTGCTCATTCACTCGAATTTCTCCTGCAACATAAAAAATAATGCAGAATTTAGTAGAAGCGGTGAGAAAAGGCTGTCAAGAACTTTTGATCATGGAAATAATTCTTATATTGTTTTGTTAACCTATTACTGGCAATGAAGGGCAGTTGCTTCTGGTTGAAATAAAAACTTTACTTTCTCAATCATTGAAAGTTAGATCTAAATCACCAAATGTTCTGATTTTGATCACATTCTGCGTGAATGCAGAACAGTTTTCACGAAGATAGCAAAAAAGTTTGATATTTGAGTTTCTGACGCTCATATTTGGTAGTAGGTCACATGCAAATATAGCTTTCAACATTATAATCAATAAGTTTTGAAGCCTATAAGATAAGTGGGCTCAGGATGAATGTTTTACAGAATAGTAAATATATGATGTTGAAGATCCATCTTGTTTCCACTAATATTTATTATAAACTTGAAAAACACTTTTAAATGGAAATTGACTCACGTTATGGCGTGACGGCCGTTTCGCTCTGTTGTCTAGAGCATCATCAGACGACCCACAGTACACACAGACCCACAGTACCCACAGTACATTTCTATGGTGTACTGTGGGTCGTCTGATGATGCTCTAGACAACAGAGCGAAACGGCCGTCACGCCATAACGTGAGACAATTTCCATTTAAAAGTGTTTTTTAAGTTTATAATAGTAAATATATCGTTAATAATTTATGCTACTGGTAATTTTGGTAAACTGTTAATGTATGTGCAGTCAAAATAATTGAGTATTATTTAATACTAGCTGGCCCGACGCGCGTTGCTGCGATCTCATAATAAATTCTCCTTGTTTTTATTATTTGTCACCTCCCACTGAGGTTACATTTCAATTTTCAACCTTCTAGGGCTATTTTTTTTTATTTCACTTTTATGTAACAAATAGGCTTTTATCCGATAATGATCAAATAAGCAATAATTATCATCCGTTTTTTATTGTAGAGCTGTAATTTCATTTCTATGGTGAAGGTTTCTCATATATGCTTTTTTTAGACCATAACAAAAATTGTAACTATTCAATTAATGTTTTTCCGAAATAATTATGGTATTTTTGAAGGGCGGATGGTTCTGCTCTCTGAGTTTCAATTTAATTTGTGTAGTACACCCCTCTCGGGCTTAGGCCTAGAGGTGCGTATTTTATTTTTATTTTGCACTGTATAATAATTATTTTATTTTGTAAACTTTTTGTATCTTGATAATAAGGATTATCTCATCATGTTTAAGTTTCGACCATTTTTTTATACTGTCTTGAGGGAAAAATAAATGAATTTTGAATTGAAAAATTGAACTGAATTGAATTAGTGAAGAAGTTAGCCCTAGGGCTCTTCCAGTTGATCAGAAATACATCCTTTGTTGCTTCCTTACTCGCACCACCTCTGAATGAAGGAACATTTCAAATTTAAACCTCTTAAGTTACTACTATTTTAGGGTAGAAGCTAAGTTTTTTTATTTTATTATTCGCCACCTCCCATTGAGGATACATTTCAAATTTCTAGCTGCATTAGGTAACAGGATGTCAACGCGGTATAACTTATTGCGTTTCATCATGTTTCCTACATGACTGCAAGGCTCCGACCACACGGTACATGCAGAGTCTTTGCATTCCAGCCAGCGTAAATAACACTGCTAAGGGGTCTGCAATATGATTAAAAACTGTTGACTTCTATCAGCTGTTCCATTAAGGATAGTTTTCTACTTTTTGTGTCCTTCACCAAGGACTTTTGAACTCCCAAACTTCTCAGGAAGCATCTCAGGACTATTCTACATTGTGTCTGAAAACTTCTTAAAAATCGGTTCATCGGTTTACTGGGAACATACATACTCTGTAGTATTCATATAAACTTGGCAGCGTGTACAAGATGGGAGGACTTGCTACATCTGAACCCAACTGATGCCAAGTTATAAGAAAACTACAGTACATATATATACACACATCGACTATTATAATATGTAAGAGGAAATCGGAATATTCTACTCATTTCAAACCACAAGGCCCTATCCTCTGTGTTCTGATTTCAACCAAAATTACTTTAGTGAATCACGAGTAACAAATTTTAAATTTATGTTGATAATAATTGTTTGGTGGTAGTCTAGTCCAGCAAAAAACTATAAGAATTGAAAACTTATCAATGTCGAATACTAACTTGATAATTTATGGTTCCTTCAATGTTGCTTACCTGATTCAAAACAAAATTGCGATCTGTTGGTCCTTGTACATCCTTCATCAGGAATGTCAAGCTTCATGGGTAGCAAGTCTTTAAGCCCGTATTCTGAAAATACTGGATTCATCCTTAGAAGCCCTCCATAGCCGCTTCGTAAATGCCTATAGAAAATGAGAAAGACATGTTCTATCACTAATCAATAAAAGAACTAAACTAATCTTATTCTAGACTTAACTGAGTATACACCATACACCAGTATGGTAATCTATCGCAAGAGAATAAGTTAATATAATACAGGTTCATGATTACCGTATATGATCATGAAGTTTAATGCTAGAACAGATAGAAATAAAATTTCAACTCTATATAGTGATGGGCTAATATTGATAAGATACAGTACTATGAGTCTAGAAATGTCTGGATTGTGAATGCATTCATTACCTAGCAAATTGCTCTGACACTCCATAAACAGTGTTGGCATCTATGACACCAGTCAATGTGTTGAAAGGTGTTCTGGAACCTGAAATGTTAAAGTTTCATATCATTCACACTTTTACGACAAGAATAAGAAAACGTGGACTCAGCAGCAATGCATGATTAATAATCATTGAAATAGTAGGCTGCCTACAGTACTATATATTTATGTCACCTATTTTGTAAAAGTGAAAGGCAGTGATGGCAGAAATATATAAATGAACATTAGAGCCTATATTTCAAAAGAACGTACAATTCAATTCGGGATCCAGCTGACTAATTTAGAGAACCTCTGTCGAGTCATAATTCATATAGCTAATACACTCAAATTTTCATCAGATAAAACGATCTAAAAATTTTCTTAGTGGAAATAAAATGTATTAATTTAGTCACTCATTGTGACACTTTATACTCCAACAATCTATGGAATAATAATAATAATCATTGAATAGGGCAGAAATATATTTTATAAGACATGCAAGTATTACGGTACTCATGCTTGTAAACGCAGAGTAGCTTGATTGATTTGTTACCTCACTTTTAATTTATTAAAATCTTGGAGGAAATCCTAGAAACTGATGACCTGATTTCAACTGAACTCATGTTGGAGCAGATATTAAACAATATTATGCAAGTTCTATGTCCAAAACATTCCACTTTTCCATCACCTCTCAATGGATGATGAAAATACATGTACCTTTTCCTATAAACCAGTATGGTACCTATTTATTCTTTGATTGAAATATTATTTTACGCATAATGTTTTGTTTAATTGTTTTGACAGTTTCTATTTACTTCTCAAAAAGGCAATTGTTTTAGGTGAATATGTTTTATACATAGAATGACACAAATAAGTAACGATTACAAAACGAGTACTTGACCGTGATTTAGGACTTTATCCATAGAAATTTAACACAAACACTATTTACCTAGTCTGCAGCCAGGGCGTACGGCTGGAAATCCTCTTACAAAGTCTTGGCATTTCACGCCGAATTTTCTATAGAAATAGTCATCCTCAGGAACTTCTATGTCCAAACAGTAAGGATTTTTGAGGTGAGGTGGTCGGTTGCAGCACTCCTCGGGCTCATTCTTATTCAGAGGGTCTGTAACAGATGAAAAGAAATGTAGGCTGGTTACTTATTATTCAGAGTTTCTCTACTCAAAATGTTCGATAGCGACATCATTGCATAAAGATTATGATGATTGGAATTAATCAATGAATTCCAATTTATCAATAATAAATTGTTGATTTCATCCGTTACCAAAAAGGTTGGCATGATGCTATTCATGCGAGTACAACCAGTACGGTACCTCATTTCGCAACCTAAGTATATTAGCGACAGATGTGTAGAATATGTATATTTTACTCACTGACCAGATGACCACAGGGACTACGTGAATCCGTCATCGGTGCTCCAATCAATAATTTTTTCAAAGTTTCATTGAACAAAATCATCTTCTTAACGACCTGTATCATCAAATTATTCAGATACCATCAAAGGTAGCCTAATCTCTATCTATAAAAGGATGATACACTGACTCACTCATCAATGCAGAGCCAAAACTACTAGGCCTATGAACTTGAAATTTCTTATGAACAATCCTTATAGGATTTCACCGTGCAATAAGAAAGGATTTTTCAAAATTCACAATTTTAGGGGTGATTTTAGGGGGTTAAAGTTTTGCCTATGCAAAGCACGGGTACATGTCTAGCTTACTGGGATCTTTTAATCATATGGAAAATAATTTGGAATTTTTCGATCTGCTGTACACGCTGTTTCAATGGACAAGCTGTTTGTGTGTTTTGCAAATCATCATTCACCTAACCTACTGAACTTGCCGGCCAAACAGCTCAAATGAACAGCTGATAGAAGTCAACAGTTTTTAATCATATGGCAGGCCCCTTAGCGGCGTTATTTACGCTGTCTGGAACGCAAAAACTTTGCATGTAGGATACCGTGCAGTCGGAGCCTTGCAGTATGTAGGAAACATTATGACTGGGTATGATGAAATGTAATTATGCCGGGTTGATGACATCTGTTAACCAATACAGCTATCAATTTGAAATGTATTCTCAGTAGGAGGTGGCGAATAATAAAATAAAAATCCTAGCTTCTACCCTAATAGTCGTGGAAGGTTTAAATTTGAAATGTTCATTGAGAGGTGGTGAGTAAGGTCTTACTGTGTAAGAAAACAACGAAGGAGGCCTCTCTGATCAGCTGGAAGAGCCCTAGGACTAATAGTCCTAGAAGGTTGAAATTTGAAATGTAACCTCAGTGGGAGGTGACAAATAATAAAATTAAGAATGTTTTATGAGAACGCAGCAACGCGCGTCGGGCCAGCTAGTATCTTACAAGAAACTAAGTGCCAGTGATCATCAAATTAATTTTTTCTTATTTCAACTCACAAAAATGTGCTTGATCAATTAGCATCAGTGAAACTATCTAATTTCGATTAGTGGTTGGAAAACTCAATTATTATGTTTTCATCAAGAAAGAATTTTATACAAAAAACTTGTAATTTATTGGCTTTTCATAGTCAATCTTTATTGGACATTGTTTTTGAGCTGTCATGGAAGATAACATCCAATACTAATTAGTAGAAAATGCATTGAGAATGCTCTTCTCAATTATTATTGTTTTACTACTTTCAGTAATTGTCACTGGCTGGAACTGCTATCTCTCATAAATCAGCTGTAACAAGAAGAGAAGTTTATCTAGAATATCTACAGTATTATTTATGTATTCAGATGGCTTCTAACATCGAGAAAGGCTTCTAATTATAGGTGTACAAGATGTAAATCTTGGAGCAGTAATAACTCTTCGCCAGTTTTCTCTTATCTTATAGTGGCGATGGCGAACTCCAGCCGGGTCTCTATGCACGAATTTAGTGCATTTAGTTTCGACAGTCACGCATGATAGAACAGTAGAGCAGAGAAGCCAGCATCTTCTATCTGCGGCTGGCTCCTATACTATAAGCTCTCATATCGAGTGAAAGTCATCTTTCTCTCTCATCATCTCCAGCTACGAGCGTTAGAATCGATTTTATTATTATTTATTGCCACGGTTTTTACTGGCCTGTGTCGCAGACACCTATAATTTCATGTTATTATGCAAAGCACTTATCGTCACAGAGTAACTTATAAATGTAAATATGGCTATAACTTTCAGCTTCCTGAGCTTCGACTAAATCAATGCTTTGCAATCAGTCATGTGTGACATCAAGTAGTGTCTACCTGTTCATTATAACAGGAAAAAATACAATAAGTTTACGGAGGATTGGCTTTGATTCTGAAACGTTCCTTCAAAAAAATAATGTCCAACAAAGTTAATAACATTAAAAACAAGTTTCCAACTAAGTTGGATCTATTCTTTTGGAAATTACCATGAAGGCTATGAGATATATTTATTTTCTCATGAAACTAGCCAGAACTTAGCAACCTGTTCACCACAGTAGCTATCTCCAAACTATATGATATTGAGTAGCCTTTTGTCACTACAGTAGGCCTAAATAATATCAATGATTTTATTAACAACACTATTGTATATTTTTATCAGCCTACTATTTTTGCAAGTAACTGCCTACTTTTATTTGGTAGGTTACACTGTTAAATTATATTTTTTCTCTTTTATCAATTCTCATTCATGAAAACGCTCTTTTCTTGTAGTTTCCTTGTAGCCCAATATGTTAGAGTAGAAAAAGCCAGGCTTTGCTCTTGAAGTAAAGGAAGTAATACCGTACTGTAAGGATGATAATAAAAATATTTCTATTTATAAAATTTGAATTAATATCAATTTTCTTTTTCAATTTGAGTACATTTTAATCCAAATTTAATTAACGTTATCTTATTACGTGATGTTATGTTATTGATTAATTTCTAATACAATTATAATAGATAAAAAAAGTTCAATAAAAACACAGTTTACGCCCAAATGAATTGAATAAGTTTAGTTTGAGATAATTATTATAATGGTAATAAATATCTATTTCAATTAAATTAATTTATTAGTTTGAATATCTCTTTATTCAATTAATTTAAGTTTATTATCAATTTTAATGAGCTTTGATTTCAAATTTTAAACAAGTAACTAAAATTTATTAGTTTTATTTTTATTCAAGTGATTTTTTCTTGAAGTATAAATTTATTTACTTATATTAGTCTGATAAATTTACAAACAATAGTTTTTTTCTTATAAATAGGTTTCAGGACAGATTATGAGGGGAAAATGAAATTATATCAGCCCAGTTTGCCTTTGACAAAATTATTTCTTCGAATTTGGAATAATTATTGTAAACAAAAAAATGTCACCTATCACAGATTTGATTAACCCATGGCGACTGAATGATAGCACAGCATTCAACCATTGAGGCTACGACTGAATACTGAATTTTAATGCAATTGGAAACATTTCAATAACAGCAGTTGAACACTGCTAGTAAGTGAAATTAGGTTAGCATAATCTTTTGTGCGAAGTTTAGTGTTTTTCAAATGATTGCAGTTTCTGTGAAATTCGCAATTCAAACTCACAAAGAACGATAATTAAAACTATTATTGCTACATGAACAGGAAAAACAACATTTTTTGTGTTATATTCTCTGGAAACAGGTGTTATAAGTTACCGAAATGAAATTTTGATAGTAGTGGAAAACTAAATGTAGCTCCTCATTTTGACGCTAGATGGCGCAATACGTTTTTCCAGGTTATGGTATTATTATGACCAAATAATCCTTCAAATAATTGCATTATTTATTAACTAAAATCAATTATTCTTTTACGAAAAAATATTTTTAACGTTTTTGGCCGAATAATAAATTCATTATTAACTTTTCATGTGAAATTTAACGACTTGCAGTCAAATATTTGTTAAGAATAAGTATAATAACTCACTTAATCTGGCCGAGCGCTTTCGAATCTATGAGATCCATCTTCAGAGGCGTGGGTTCCTAGATCATCATGTCAGTTTTTTGGTTAGAAGTGTTGTGGTTTTTATAAAATGTGATCAAAAAGTTTGTGAGATTTAAAATTTAGTTGTTCATTGAGAATTGTTTATTGTGTGTGGTGAGTTTGTATATTTCAAATTGTTCCAAGGTGTTGAGTTCGTGTCCTTTAGATTTTATATGTAGAATGTGTAGGTTGGTACTGATGTCAGTAAAAGTGTGTCCAGTTTGAATGATATGGTCGGCAAAATTCGATTCAGCTTTTGATGTCAGGGCTTGAAAATGTTCCTTTTGTAACGTTGTTTGAATGTTACAAGGAAACTGGACACACCTTTACTGACACACCTTTACTGACATCAGTACCAACCTACACATTCTACATATAAAATCTAAAGGACACGAACTCAACACCTTGGAACAATTTGAAATATACAAACACACCACACACAATAAACAAAACATTCTCAATGAACAACTAAATTTTAAATCTCACAAACTTTTTGATCATATTTCACAAAAAGCACAACACTTCTAACCAAAAAACTGACATGATGATCTAGGAGCCTCTGAAGATGGATCTCATAGATTCGAAAGTACTCGGCCAGATTAAGTGAGTTATTATACTTATTCTTAACAAATATTTGACTGCAAGTCGTTAAATTTCACATGAAAAGTTAATATTAACAACGCAGTTCGTCATGGAACAAGAAATCCAGGAATTTAATAAATTCAATTTAAGTTTATATTAGTTAGTTCTTTGCATGTTATGACTGTACAGTGGGTACATTGTGTTCTCTATCAAGTGTGCAATGTAAAGCCATTTGGGGCTTATATATAAGAGATATCAAACAGCTTGGATTACCATACTTTAGGTCCATAATTTTTATTGACTTTTATATGTTCACAACAAAAAAGGCATTAGGTAATTCAATAATTCTTACAAGGGGTACAACTAGAATTTCATGCAATAGGCAAAAGCATGATGTGGAGAAGGCACTCCAACAATCTTGGCAGAAAAGTATATATTTGACATTTGGTGGCATAATTATTATAATGAAAAACGTCCAATAAGCGTCATTAAAGAAATGGTCTTATTAGCTTGGAGCATTATTTTTTTAGTATTGTTATCAGTAAGTATTCTCATTTTCATCATTTGAATGTTTTTTTACATGCTGCGCTCATAATTATGAGCGGAATATTGCTTATCTTAATTATCGTTATTTGACGTGCAAAGAACTAGTGGCCTCCCTGAACTTTTTGATTTCAAAAGAGTACATAAGGGTTATTTTATGCCACAGTAATTATACGGTAAAAATTTATGTGAAGAAAAAAAGGTTGAATAAATATAATCATTGATATTCACAATATAAGTTTCATTAACTTACCAAGAGGTGTGGCTGTGAGTGTAAAGTCATGATCCATGAATTGTCCCCATGCTACAATCATGACAGTTCCGGCATGCTCATGGTATCCCTCGTCAGGATGCATGGTGCGTGAGACTATCCTGGGCATGGGCAGTTGCTTTCCAGTCACACTGATTCGTGGAGTTGTCATACCGTCACCAAACAGTGGACCAACAAGCCTAGAAGTAATCAATAATAATCATTAATGACGCATTTTCCAGAGCATAGATTGTTATTTATTATTTATCAGGTATATTCCATTAGAAATATTTGAAATTTGCTATTATCAACTTGAAATGAATAATAAATATTGTAGCATGTTCAAAGATTCAAAGGGAAAATTTAACAGAAAAGGAAGACATTAGCAGAAAGGAAGGAGATAAAAAGGAACAGGAATTTAAGAAATAAAACAATGTACATTCAAGAATACTGCTGGAATGAAAATGATATATAATATAATAGTTATTCATTTCAGCAAAAAAATCTGAACATTGCATTGGGGCAAAAGACCGCAAGTTGCAGTTATTATTTTTCTGCAGTTGAAGTAGGCCTAATAATGACACTATAAATTGAAAAATTAGTAGAATGATAGATTGAACATCTATTTAGCATGTAATTTTTGTGACAGATTTAATTATTTAAATTATCTATAACGTACCTAACCTACGTAATTATTTGAATATCCTACAATTTAAATAATTGAGAAAGGTACTACTGATGCTAATGGTAATATAGACTTATCAAGTTATTTCAAGTTTTATTGATTTATGAAAAGAACCTCAATCTCACTTTCAGACTATCTCATGCTAGCACGGATGCTGTTGAATTAATGCTTTCAAATCTGATATAGTAACCTTACCTACCATTATTTTTTTTTAAATTGAAATGAAAAATCTTTTCAATAGGTTTGAGTTTTATATTTACTCAGTAGATGTTTCTAATCTTTTAACATGAACTTAATAGGTTGTCAGTTAAAATTAAAGCGAATTAAATTTTAAATCAAATTAATTTGAATAAAATATTTAGTATGATGTTGAAGATCCATCTTGTTTCCACTAATATAATTAAAATTAAAAAAAAAAAAACACTTTTCAGTGAAAATTATGACTCACGTTATGGCGTGACGGCCGTTTCACTTTGTTGTCAAGAGTATTGTCAGACGACCCAAAGTACACTGATTTAAGGTATGAGCTTGAGGTATGATTTATTCAAACTCATACCTTAAATCAGTGTACTGTGGGTCGTCTGATGATGCTCTTGACAACAGAGTGAAACGGCCGTCACGCCATAACGTGAGTCATAATTTCCACTTAAAAGTGTTTTTTTAAGTTTTTATTCAAATATTTTGATTCATGAATTCATTTTTACTTTTATTTATTGTAACAGAGTTCATAATAATTTACCTGGTGAACGGTGTGTTCTTGGCACCCCATGTTGGATGTTTGAGGTTAGTGCACAGTCCATCGTAGCGCCTGTACTTGCCAGGCCGGCACTCTACGTTGGACAGGAATGGCGGGCACACCTCTCTGACTAGCGTTCTAGATGTGTCAATCAATGGCAGTCCTTTTTCAATCTCCTCATAGCTCAAGCCATACCTGTGAAAAGTTTTATTTTTTCAATTTGAAATAGATCTCATTGATAGGCCATAATTATGGAGACTTTCTTATAGTTGAGGTGAGGTTGAAAATTATCCCAACTCAAACATTTTAAGGTTCAGGTCTTCCAATCAGCTTGCTCAATATTTAATTTAGCCTACTGAACGTTAAAATCAAGATTTCTGAAGATTACTATTGAAGCTTGATTATTACTGAAAATTACACAAGATTATTATTATATTGGAAAAGCTTATATAGTTGGATTGAATATTTTTTGCAAAATTAACAAGAAAGCATCAGGATAGTGTTTATATGAATTAAGAAAATTATCATTTGTTTTTGTTGTGTAACTTATTCCATGGAGGAATACTTATATGACTTATTCGAACCCCTCAATATTTGTTTCATCATTATAGTCCAGTGAAAATAGCAAAATCAGATTTAAGATACGGCTGAAAATCGTGATATGCAGAGCAACATGCTGAATAACGTACTGAAAGTCCTCAAGAATCCTAGCTATGCTCAGGTCACCATCTTGGAAAAACTGTAATGTTTTTCAATGCATTTTTTAAATTTGATATTAAGCTAAGCCTTGGACAGGAAAAGTTACTTCCTTTTTTCAAGAAAACTTTTTTACAAGAATTCACATCAATAATAGTTACATCTCTATGTCTTGAATAAGTTTCAAGTTGGAATTTCTCGAAATTGTGTGTGTGTGTGTGTGTGTGTGTCTTACGGATTTCACAAAATGTTAACAATTTGAAGCACTAAATTTGGCACAAAGCTTCCTCCAAACTTGATTCAGTGCACCTCAAAGCACAATTTTTTATTTTCCTTCCAGACTTTTCAAAATTAGTGTTCAAACTTTAAAATTCCGCAAAATTGTTGCTGTTATAATCATAGGTTAAGCTCATGGGAGCCTTCTCATTTACCATTAAAAATTTTTTACCTGTGACTTCTAATTGGTCTATTCAAATTTATCAACATCTATGAATTTGAATGGCCCAATCAGACCCCTCCGGTAACATTCACCTCTTACTGGTAAAACTCCCAAGAACTCAACCATTGATAGTATCCTATAGTCATTATGACTAATTTTATTTTTTAGATCAGAATAATAATAATAATAATTTAAAAATTAAACAACAAGCATAATGCCTAGATTGCAAAGCACGGGTTAACCCCCAGTTGTGAATAATTAAAACGCCTGTACCGACATCTCACCAAAAGCTGGACCTAGATTTGTAAATCAAAATCCTCCTGGAAAAAAATAAGTTTTCTACATTTTAAAGCGAATCCCAGTAGTTTTTGAGTTGCAACTAGAAGTTGTGACGGGTGTGAAGGTTTTTGTATACTCACTGTTTGGCAAGCTGGATGGACATGTCAAGCAGCAGTTCACCAACAGATGCTACTTCATGAGGTTTCCATTCGCCATGTGGCTGTGACACCTCTGCAATAGAAACGATGAATATTACTGTGAAACAATTGCGGTATAAATTGAAATTTGAGAAATTCAAATTTTTGATGGTGTGAATGAATTGTTTGAGAGCGCTTTAATATATCATACTTATTTTAAAGAGTTTGAAAAATTTACGTGACAGAACCGTTGATTATTGGCCTAGGGCCGACTTAACATTAGGACTTTTTTTGTATGCAGCACCGAGCGCTGTTATATTGCGCATTCATGATGCTGTAACGTTTTATAATGTGACCAATCGAAAAGGCACTATCATTCTCATCATATAAAAGTAGCCTATGGTGCCTTGCTATTCAGAACAATGTAGTTATTGAAAAAATAGATAAATAAATAAATGTGAAAAAAGTCAATTGGTATGAGATGTCTTTGGTTCTTGAGACCTATAAATACGATATTCTGCAAGGAGTTGGATGGTATACACTACCGGTAAAAAAATTGATCACTTTTAGAACTAAACTTTAGAGGTTTTAAGCTATTCACAAAAGACTACATATTTTCTTTCTTTTAATAACTGATATGAGCTTAAAATGATTGGTTTTGATATTTCCGTTAGTTAATTTGTCCGTAATATTTTTTGCAAGTTTATTATATGAGCAGAAAACGCCTTATTTGTAGTGCTTTCTGCAGCCCGAGGTGGCTAGGTTTAATAATGAGGTGGACTGGAAAAATAATGTTTATGATGTATCATGTATCCCTCAAACTTCTAAATAATACTAAAAAAGCTCCAAAAAATCCCTTGTAACAAGACCCCAGAAACAAATTCTGGATTTGCCTTGAGTGTCAGATTAGTGAAAAATATTGTCTTATAGTTGTAAAATGTTCATGTATTATCCCTATTATGTGCCTCTGCACATAATTATAATCGATTGAACGCTGAAGTGATTAAGTTCTTGAACAAAATCATTCCAATTCAATTCTGCATTCAGGAATATTTTCAGAAACTAAACAACCTGCATGAACATAATAGTTTTATCTCGCTGTCGTAATGGAACAAATGAAGCATAAATGTTCCAATTCAACATTCTGGGCACAGAGAATTGGAGCGAAGCCAGATTCCCAGGATCAGGGTAATTGATATGACGATCAGGATTACAAATGCAGAATTGTTACTTTGCTGACTTTTCATTCCTTTTATTATCAATTTCATTTGCAATTCCCACTTTCTCTGAATACCTTGTGAGAAAGTATACAAGCCTACAAGTACGGCGCTGCTCGGTCGCTGACCAGGTGAGGCCACTCGCTTTCAAAGTTCACTTCCAACGAACCACTTCCCTATTAAGAAATGGAGAATTGGTGGCCAGCCAATGGAACGAAGGTCGCTCGTCCTTCCAACTTATATACAATATTCCACTTTTGCTTCTCCTCACTATTAAAGAAATGCTTTCTCTGTATTTCTGTGTGTTTACATTTGCTCTTCTCTGAATCGGGATCAAGAGCGCGGACCACATGGATGGATGATCTAAATTGCAATCACTGTCGCCTTAATGGATTGACTGCAATGAATAATAGAAAGAGAATGGAATGGCATGAGCCTAACCGCCCTTCTTGGCATTCTATTGGCTCGTTTCTGATCCTCTTTAGGTCAAAATTTTCCATTTGCCAGTTTTTTTTTACTGTTGTAACGTCATTCTAAAAACTTCAACAGAATGAGAATCTTTCTTAAAAATTTCGGCTCTACACTTCAAATAATTACTGTAATAAATTTTGCTCGGTGAAATTGACAATGGACAGTTGAAATACCAGTCTTAATAAATTCTATTTCACTTATTTCCTTAAAGAAAAAATTGCATCAAAACAATCCCTTTGCGTTCCGAACAAAGCATTGGCATGAGGTGATATATTGAATTGTACAGTATATCCTTCTATTGAGAGCATTTAAATTTATAAGTTTTACTCCCGTTATCGTTTCCTTTCAAGTAAGATCTGATACGAGTTTTTTATTCAAGATTCTTTGCAACGAAATATTCAAAGCTACAACTCATTAATACCAGTGCCTGGTACTTTTTGCAAGGGTTACAGTACCGATTAGTTTAACCAGCAAAACAGACTGTTTTCTTCTATAAAATCACTACCCGGTGGTTCAGATGTTCAGAACCCATCACCCATAGGCGCATCCAAAATGGCCAAGTGTAGAGGGGGGTCAATCGGGAAGTCTGGGGGTTATTTAGAGGGGGGTTCGTGGGTCCTACCTCAAGAAAACTTCGAAATACGTGGTTCAGGTCTGGAAAAGTTTAAATTCATTTATTTTAACCTACATAGAGCCATATAGAGGCCTGAACGCAGGAAGTAACCGAGAGGTGTCAGAGATTGTTAGTGTCAATACACAATCATCAATGCAGCCAGAGCCTGTGATGAGAGTGAACTTTCTAGTATAATAGAACGCTAGTATTTGTATCAATTGGGTTTATAGGCGTATCCAGAAATCTTTCAATGGAGTCCCCTATCAATCAATCATTCAATCATTTATTGCCATAAACATTACAAATCTTAAAACAATCATCATTTTAAAAATAGTCAAAATCTAGTAGAAATGTAGGAAAGAAGGTATTTTTTTCATTTGTTTTTTCATTCAATTTTTCTTTAAATTGCATTTTTTATGCATAGCTTTCTCCCTCATCCCACCTTATATACAATATACTAACATTTAACTTCAGTTACTTCCCCACTCCCAATAAAACTTACAACAGTGATTTATTTAAAAATGTTAATCATTAAATTACAAATTAATGAATTCAAGATTTTTCCGTGATGTTATCTAGATAACTTAAAGACTTGCTGTCCCTAATAATTCTACTAATACTTCTAGTAACTATAATTAGTGACATGGTCCAATAATCCTACAAATGGTTGTAATAGGCGAACTCAATAGTAGATCGATACCAAAGGGCAGACATGGGCAAACGTTTCAAGGGGAGGTCGGATGAAATGAGAAATTATGTAGGTGAGCCAAAAAACAAATGAGCAAAGCTTGTTTTTACATGAGATTAACTTCATTTCCCATTTTACTTCTATGTAAGCTTGCTTGCAAACAGATCGATGCAACAGGTTATCAAGATTCACCTTTTAACCCTCAAAGAAGATATTTGAATCATTTATAAAGGGTGAATTCTACTGAATGGTCACTTGAAGTACTTTTTTCTAATACAATTTATTTCGTCCTGAACTTATCTGGAGTGCACAATCCCAAGATGAAGATGAAAAAATATACACTATGACTGCATGTTCTGTTCCACGTTGAAAGTGAGAGTGCGACTAAGAAAATTGTTCCTTTGTTTGAGCAGGTGGAGATTTGTTAAGTGGAGCGAAGACATGAGGACGTGAGCCATGTCATTATCTGTGAGGACCACTTTAAATCAGCTCGCAAAATCAGTGCAGACTTCTCTGTGTAAGCCAATTAGATGCTATTGTCTAACGCCAGTTCTATTCAATGAATTACGCAATAGATAAGAGCTAAGTTGATCTCAGGTGGAACGCTGAGAATATCCACTTGAACGTTGGCTATTAGATGAGGGAGTGCAATTTATTGCTTACTAAAATGTCTTTCCCTTTATTAAGGCGAAACTGAACATCCGGAAAAATATTATTCCCACAACTTGTGGTAGTGTATAATTTTCTACCTCCACAGGTGAAAGTAAGAGCTCCTTCCTCAATTATTGACTTTTATATAGACCTCAGATAAAAATTTGGTCGCAATGCAAAAGTGCAAGATTTATATGCATATAGTTTAAATATCCAATAAAAATTATTGTACTTACGAATTCTCTTTCTGGCTTCAATGTAAGCATGATTGACTGCATCGTAAGTTATACATGTTCCTGAACCTCCGGCTCCGCTGTTGAAAAGCAGAAAAAAATAAAAAGCTTAATTTGCTATAGGTCTATTTTCTTATTCCAATTTGTAGTTCATTTCAAAAACTTGAGAATCTGAAACTTCAAATTAGTCTCTATGACAGATGATAAAAGCTCCTGATGCCAAACTGAAACTAAACTGTTTTGCAAACTTGGTGCCACGTCATTAAATGGATATGGGCTTCTTGCTAACTGCTTTGATTGAGCTGCTTTCGATTGGATGCTGATCGATTTCAAACTGCTGAGGCAAGTCATCATTACTTAACAAGAATTCGCCAAGAATTTCACCTTAAGAATAGTATCTCTCTAATATATAATTCTCCTTATATGTATTTTATTCATGTACTGTATGTATGTTTTAATGTTCTACAGACGTAACGACGAAGTCCATGTATTTCTTGTAAATATTAATGACGAATAAAATTTTATTCTATTCTATTGGCCACAATTGTTACTTCCCCAACAACGCCTTGATTTGTCTGAAGAAGACCTGCAGAGAATTTTTATCAGACTTCCACGGATGAGGATTCTTTTCATGATCAATAGGTTTCTATTTGAATAGATATTGAAAATTTTCAACTCATTTTATCTCTCTCAAGCATGAATTTAAGCTTGAATTTAAAAGCACCATATGATAAAACAAGCAATTTGCTCAATAAGATTAGTAATAATATTGTGAGCAATTGCTTTTATTGTTTCTAGTCATAAGAATTTTCCTTTCACATGCCTGTTTCCATCGATTATATAGAAGTTTGAACAGCTTTGTATGCAAGAACTTTCCAGGTTGGCTATCTTTAAATTAAAAAAAAAGTTATTTTTCATATTCTTATATTAAAATTAATAGGTAGGCCTACTTTCATTTCACATTACTTCAGTGGCGAGCGGTCAGATGAAGCAACTGAAGCACTGCTTCACTACTAAAAAGCCATTAAATAAAGTTAAGAAATATATTTTATTTATGAATTAAATTACCACTGCAACCGAAACTGGTCAAAATTCAACTATAATATATAGTTAACCTTGAATCTCGTTTTTAAAATTGAAAATCACCAAATTTTCCCATAATGTGGATTAAAATTAACGTATTTAAGCTTTTCTAGATATGAGTCTAGAGTCCTTAAAAATACGATTTAGATGGGTTTATTTATTAGAAGATTTCTGGGAGGGGGCCCCCGAACCTCCCTCTTACCATAGGGGATATTCCACACACCCCCAACACTCGGAAGGACCCCAAAATAGCCGTTAACCCTCCCCCATTTCAAAATTCTGGTTATGCTACTGGACTTCTGCTTCACTAAGTATTAAAACCGCACCGCTCGCCACTGCATTATACAGATTATACTTATCTGTCAGTATCATTTGCATGGTTATAGTTAGTTATTTTTTCTGTTATAAACTTTATTCTTATTGATAGTTCAATTGTTTTCAATTTTGTATTTCCCTATCTCTCTAGCTTTATCTTAGAATTTAAGTTTTGTAAGAATGTATTTGTTGTTTTTGTGTCAAATGTCTCTTTATTTTTGTATTTTTATCATGTTTATTTTATATTTATATCCAAGTACCGTTATTCTCATGCATCATTATCAGCTTGTTTCATTGTTAAATATGCTTTGCTACTTTATATAATAATTATGTGAACTCTACTTATTTGTATGGATAATCCGTAAACAAATAGAATGATTATTATTATTACTACTATTTTACAATACTTATGTAACTTTATTCATTTTGTGCTCATATTACAATTCCTATATTGTATATTATTCAATAAAATAGTGCATGAGTGTATGAATTTATACTTTATTGGAAAATATTGGCATTTCTCTCAAATTCCTTAAACTGTAATCAGCTATCAATATTCATCTCACTCGCAATAAAAGTCATAAATTATAATCTTTAACATGAATAACTTTCAACATCAATTGGAAGTATGCTTTAGTGGTAATTCATTGTACTTAATACCTAGACTCATGTGCTTAACTGACAAGAACAAATAATGAACATGATGAAAATCCATTTCTTGATTTATTCTAGTTGAATTTCAAAGAGCCAATTCCATTATTTTAATATCAATACTTTTATAATAGAAAATTCACATTAAATTGGAGAAAATCATATCACTTACAAAGGTCCACCCCTGAGCGTATTTAGATGAAAGTCAAAAGCACTGGACCTGCCGGGACCATCCAGTCTGAGCGCGCACTCACCTCCTCCATCCGAGGGTGCAAATTGTATCGCTGACGACCAAGCCAACATGCCCAGTAAGGCCGCAGGCACACGGCTAGAACAAAAGAAAATAAAAATAAATTTATAAATAAGTTGATAAGTTGAAGTTAAAAAAAAGATAGAAAAGTATGGAAAATGATCAAAAACACAAAAGTTAAAATAATACAATTGTCAAAATAATAAATTATAATATTTTATAAAATAACTGGCAGTAGTATATAAATTAGCATTTCAGCGCAGCCTTGACCTTTGACCCCCCTTCCCCCTGGCATCCACCACACCCCTTCCACCCTCACAACCACTGCCCCCCCGTTACTCCCTCCTTAACCCCGCACAACTCCTACCACTCAACCCTTACCACCCTCACACCCCTTGCCGCACCACACCGACCCTCACAACCTCACCCCTCTCACACCCACTACCCTCTCACACCCTCACCCTCAACCCCTTGCCACCATCACCCCACTTGCCGCTCCACACCCCCTCGTACTTCAACCCCCTTACCGAGGGGGAAGAGAGGGGGGAGGGTGTGAGGGTGGCAAGGGGTGTGAGGGGGTAAAGGCGGAGTGGCGAGGGGGAAAGGGGGGTCAAAGGTCAAGGTTGTGCTGAAATGCTTATTTATATACTACTGCTGGCCCAAATAAAATAATGACCAGCAGTCGAAAATATATTCAAGCAGCTTGCAGAGTATCTTCTCTATTTTGATAAGAGCATTCCACAGTTCACTTTCAAATTTGAGATTGAAAGTAGAAGAAAGGATAAATAACTATAGAAATCGGACTTTATGATCTTGAAAAAGTCACCAACTACCGAAATTTTATAAACGTTTCTGAGAGACTCAACTGGATTTTGTGATCTGTTTCAAGATCTTTATTAGACTATAGATTTTGTGACTGAGCTCTTATAATTATTTGTTATCTAAGAGTTTTGTGGTATGGTGTATGTCAAGCTCTTATAAATTAATTGATTGTTATCCAAGTGCTGTGAGAGTGTGAGGTATGGTGTATGCTTTGTTGTATTAACCAAGAGTTTAAACGATTTACCAACTCTTTCTTTAAATAGAGTACTCGTAGTTCAGTGAACAGACCTCACTCGCCCAACACTCCTCACTCAAAAGGGGATAATATTTTTGAAGCAAGTCCAACAGCACTTCGACTCAATTTTCGTGGGTTAGTCTATCTTTGATGATAAAAACTGCAAAAATCAATATTAGAACATTTAAAATGTTTTATACTCCCTAGAAATCACCTCTAATGAAGGGTTACTATGACTTTTCAGCAGCTCTTAGTATTTACCTTCAATCATGAAAATTAAAAATGATCCATTAACAAAAAACTGTAAAATTTGTCGACCCCCCTTCTGCCAGTGAAATTTAGTTTTCAACCCTTAGAGATCTTTCCTGCCAAAAAACGATTATTCTTTATAGAATATTATGCTTTGTCTGATGAAAAAAAAAGAATTTTCCAATTTTCTCAATAATGTATTTGAGTTTTTAACATTTTCTCACCCCCTTGCCAACCTTCCAATTAGTACTTGGAAAGAAGTTCAGTGAAGAACTTATAAGAACCTTCTTCTTATAGGGTTCCACTTCCAACCGGACAAAACAGAAATTATACACAAAATGAGTTTTTTGAAAACATAAACTTTCCCCCACTCCCACCCATAATTGGTCAATTTACCAAGAATTTAGTGTGTGACATTTCAACTTAGCTCAAAAAGCCCTATCAAAACGTAAAAATAAAATAGAAAAATCTCAATATTGAAGATTTTGAACCTCCTACCTAACGTCCCTGTCGGGTTTATCGGATTTTTGTCAGAATTAAACACCCTCCAAAATTGTTGAGTTAGTTTGAAGTAACTGACAATTTAACAAACTGACAAATATACAGAAGCAAAATTTATTAATTTCGAAGACTTTAACTTTTTTCGACTTTATTAATTGTTTTAAAATGCTAACTAAAAACCATCCACACTCAAATCAGACACTCCAATAATCAGGGGTAAATTTGGTCCCCTATAATAGATGGGGTGTGTTTTTCGAATAAAACTCATACATACATTGCTCGTACTAAGAATAAGGAACATTCAACAAAACAAAATTTCATGGCAATCGATCAAGGCGTTTGAACGTAATCGTGTAACATACAGACAAACGAAATGTTGAACGGTCGAGTAAAAACTAAGACCTCACTACGTTCGGTCAACTATAAAAATTATTGTAAATAGCAACCAGAACATTTTATTATCAAGTAGCTCCATAATTATATTCTGGAAGTGGATAAAGACGGATGTAAGACAAAAACAATGGAGGAGCATGTTCAAATTTATGAGAAAATTCTTGGGTATGGTATATTCAGATGAAGGACACCCATTGAATATCATTCGAAAATGTGCAGTACAGAATTTAAATAAGATGATCTTCATGAAATTATTCACGGTTGAAGTTTAAAAACACTGAAACATGGTTTGACTAGTTAATAAACTAGACTTGACTATCCACCTTGAATAAAACTTCTTCATTATAGCATCCTTTCTGATATTACCAAATCACCTCTAGTCTCCCCCCTGAAAATTATACCATCTCCTTGTAAATTCACTTATTTCGTAAGCTCATCCAAGTGCCCCATAATACGAGAGAATCTAAGCTCATTATCTTGATTCCTATGAAATTTTATGTCCTTACTTAATAATCTCCTTAATTGCTCAGATTTTGAACAAGTCACAACACTATAGCATTGAGTGTACAGCGAAGATTGTAAAATATACCAGTATAGTATGCCATTGGTTTTTGAGCTATTATTATAAGGTCACTCATTTTATCAGAGAAAGTTAATACATATCACTCTTCTAAGCTATAGGCAAATATAAAACGGTATTGAAAATCAATTAAGTGAGCTAGACAAAATCCAAAGCTATGTCAAATCTAATATTCCAATGTCATGATTAATATTTTCCACAGTTTATCCATTTTATTGCATCAATGGCATTCTATGTTATTTCCATAATAAATATAGTTTATATTTTCTATAAGATCTCCATTGAAACTTGAAAAAACTTCCAGAAGAACTTAAATCGTAAAATGAATATATAATAGGCATACTATAAGTACTAGATTTCAAATCTTTAATTCTTTAATTCAATCATGAACTATGCAGTATTTCTTGACAGCATTATTTATTCACTGAATTTTCCCATCAGTTTGACGTTTCAACTATTCCAAAATAGTATGTAGCGTTCTGTGACTATTGAATTTATTGTTTTTATGGTCATATCGAATACTTAAATATTGCATTCAACAAATTACAGCTTGCTGCATTTCAATTGTATTTGTGAGTTGGTTCAGCTGTATTGCTTTTTGATAATAAAAAGAAACGAATCGAACGAATTTTTCAAGTCAGTAATGAAAACTGACTCAAACAATTCATTTGAAATGAGAGATTTCTTGAGAATTTATTAACTTTTTTTATCAAATCTTCAAGGAAATGCGTTCTATTTTTTGTTTTCTGTTGTCCATCTGCAGAGTTGAACTCGTTTTAGACAAGCATTCGAAGTATTCCATTTGAGAGGTTGTCCTGCTAAGATTTCAATGTCCAGGGACACCGTCAAAATTATTTCCCTTAAACGATTTCGTTTTTCACAAGTTTGGTATTAAGAAGTTTGAATATGTTTCGTAGTGAATACATCAGCCGATAGATAATCTGCGCCTTTTTGAGAGCGGCAGGCGTATGCGAGTGACCGACCCGTCTGAGTTGCGATACAGACGACCGACTGACGTGGTCGTCCTTGAGCGTCGGCCGTGACATTGCCACAGACACGACGGACGTCGAGAAGAGGATACTCTCATCGGCCGCCCGCTTTCTCTTTTACGAGCCATGTGACGTATGCGACCAACGGTCCATCCTAGTGGCAGTTACCACGGCGTTTGTCGTCGTTCAAATGGAGGTGACTGGGTGAACTGGCTTGAACGTTTGCCGTTCAAGTGAAACTGTTGAGAACAACGGGATCTAGCTTATGCAACCGGTTCCTTTCCAGCTCCACGAGCCGAGACTGAATGGTCTCATGTCGGCACTTGCTTTGCCAAACTGACCTGTGATGGTGACCGATCTCCTCCTGACCCGGTACCGTTCATCACGGCTACAGGACAGTCAACACCTACTTCTCAAACATGACATTGACATGGTAAGAACGGCTCTCCAGGAACAAGAACTTAATTTTACAAGACTTATTTTAATTTGAGTTGACAGTTTTTCTTCATGCCACAGAGCTACATGCATGAGCACGCACCCATGACAATGGACCGGATGTCTTAGCAAGAATACCCCAAACTCGAACATAAATTTACAAGACGTTTGAGTTTCAGTAACAGTTTTATTTCAATCTCAAAGAGAAAAAATGTTGATGTGGTTTCATCTTCTTTCCCCAAATAAATCAAGCACACTGAAAATAACACTTTGAATCAATAATAGACACTCATATTTCTATGTGCGACAATAATTATTGTTCACTGTGTTGTTGGAGTATCGTTAGTACTGGCAGTGACAGTGGTACCTGACAGTGAACTGAATAAATGGTGGAATCAATTCTCTTAGTTATTACAATTATTCACAATTTTCACATGTATGGTTTAGGCGATTGTGATGTTAAGTTACGAGCGCTCAAGACTGCGCTTGGATGGCTGACCGAGCTTCAATGTTAAATTTATCACCGGTGACGAGACATCTGCCTTGGCAGTCACTGCATGTACTGGCGTTTCATGTTAATAAATATATTTATTTATTTATTTATTTATAAGCTTTATTATCACTTACCAGGTGTTCGGAACCCACCTGAAATAGTTGGTTCACCATGTTCTCCATAACATGGCCCAAACGGTGAGATGGAAGTACCCGAAAGGGTCTCCTCACTAATAAAGTCATACGCTTATTATTATTATTAGTATTGTTATTATTATTAGAATTAATTACAATTAATTGCTAAATCAATATAGAAGTTAATAAATTTCGAATTTCCATTTCAATTCTATCAAAGGAACTGAATATGCAGTAACAAATAGACAACAAAAAATTATTTCACTGCTTGGATCCGATCCCGGGTCCTTCACTTTCCAGTTTCCACCATTTATTAGCCATCCGGCTCTAATATCAAAACAATGCGATTATTTGGGGGATCCCTAGCTCAGTTGGTAAATAGCATTTACCATAAAAGAGAGGTCCCCGGGCTCGGATCTCGGTGTGACATGGATAATGGCATTTATTGGATTTTCGCATATCTATTTGTTACTGTTGTCAATATCCGTAAATCGAACGTCTTCGGTGCATTTAATGGAATTAAAATGAGAATTTGAAATTCATTTATATCTAAATTTAAAAATCATTGCTCTAACAACAGTGTGAAACAATTGCAACACATAGAAATGTAACCGTTCATTCCCAGTTCAGTGTTCTTTTCAGGTTAGAACGAGTTCTACAAAGCAAAAATCAATAGCGTCAATGAGGTCAAAAAATCAAAGTTTTTGGGTTATTTAAGCGGATTTTTTTCTGTCTTTAGGTGTATTTTTAGAGATCAACATATTAAAAAAGTGTTAGAAGCTGTAAATAATAGCTGCCAATTTCGATTATGCATTATAGTATTTCACATTTACAAAACTACACACTATAAAAGTCGCCTCAAAAAAAGTTTTTTTAATTTTACATTAGAA
Organism: Conomelus anceps; assembly: GCA_948455865.1. Classification (NCBI taxonomy): domain Eukaryota; kingdom Metazoa; phylum Arthropoda; class Insecta; order Hemiptera; family Delphacidae; genus Conomelus; species Conomelus anceps. Next base: position 75,503,337 of record OX418217.1, read on the forward strand.
ACATAAGTCGACTATTCAAAATATGTTGAATTAGAAATAATGTTAAATAGAGATAATAATTCTTTCAAAATGTGAACAACAGAACCACAATAAAACTATTAATTTTTGTAGGAAAAGTAGTACGCTATGGTTTGTTTTGATACGCTTCAATTGCAACAGATACATAGTAGCCTATTCAATAAAGAAATTGTCATTACTTAATTCATTCTATTTATTTTTTAGCCTTATTAATTGTCAAACAATAAAAAAATTAATGAATATGATATTTTTTTTAAAATAATTTTTGCATTTTGTTAATTACTTAAACATCTGGTTGGAAACATACCCTTATAAAGAAAGAAGCTTTGAACAACGTGAAATGCTTGGGAAAAGCTCTTTACATTTTATTACATTTCGAAAGCAACAGAAGCTTTTAAAGTTTATCTTAGCATCTTTATGACTCAAGTCATGAGCTTTGAAGCTTTTGCAGTGAGAGTTTTTTAACATTACATCGTGAGACTTGAATGCAAGCGGAATAATAATGAAGAGGCTTGCAGAAACTCTTCCACTCCTAAAATATCTTAATTCACTTGATGTATCTATGATTCAATGGTGGCTGAGCCATGACTCATAACAGCTCAAAACCATTCCCTATTGTTACGGGTTCTATCATAGGATGGTTCTATGTCTAAAATAACGCTGGCAACACTTAAATTTATCACTCGCACTTTATTTACACAAATAATCACAACACTCACTGTTCAGTAATGTCTTACAGAAAAATAAGCAATTAAAAACAGATAACACGATAATGTTCAACTGATAATGAGTTTTCAATAAACTGTACAAAACTCAATCACTAAAAGTTAAAAGGCCGATCTAATATTAATTAATAACTGTACAATAAACTGTCCAATAATATTCAAAAAGAAACGTCGAAAAAGAACACTTAACTTACGTAGCACTAGTCCGTAATACCACAAAAACTATTCAGTAGCTCACTGGTATGAATTAAACAGGAAAAAGAATTATCTCTATAGTCACTGAGAAAGAATTATCACTTTATATAGACACAATATAGAACTGACACAATTTGTTTATCACGACGAATTTTCAAAGACAACTGAACTAATTTACAAATGCGTTCGCCTTAAATAGGTTTTTCAACAATCGAGCAATTTCTACATTTTTCTATCATCTTCTGAATAAATAAATCAAGGAAACTGGAACTTTCTACAATATTCGATAAGACTCCATTAATCTCTAATCAAACAACTAGAACATTCTACTAATTACCAAGTAAACACCATAAAAGTTTCAAAAGCAGAATAATTAATTATTGCTTAAAAGTAAACATTTACATAGCAGATAACACCAAGAACCACTGTGACTTCTTCCTCTCCACTCACTCCAACTCCATATTCGCTACACTATATTTCAAAATTGTGATTACAAGAAACGTAATTAACACAAAAAACTTAATCCATCGTCAACGACTGTTTTCAGGGCCAGTTCATCCGTATAGGCAGACTAGGGCGCAAAATTTTTGGGAGGGGGGGCGCAAAATTTTGGATCCTATAATTGAGAATTCTATTTTATTTGTTGATTCAAAAATAAAAGCTGAATTGCAGGCCAGTACTTCTTCGCATTTCAAGCATATGCAGACGAATTACTAGATAGCGAATAAAATTGTAGGGTAGCTTTTATTTTATTCAAGTTGCATAGAAAATATTTTCTCTAGAAGAAAGTAGAAATAGACTTTTCTTTTTTGCAGGGGCCTAGGTAGGAAGAGGCACGTGGGAAAGCGCCCCAGGCGCCAGTTGTTGGTGGTGTCAATTCCCGCCTAATCTTTTTAATGCATAAATAACTAATACAATGGAATGATTTTTTTAGAAAAATCGTACCTCTGTTTATAAAAAATTCACTGATAAATTGAACGAACAGATATCACCAGCCTACGTTATAATTTTGTACTTTCACTATAACATTGCTTTGAATGTCATTTTTGTAAAGAGAGAATAAGAAGTTGCTTATCATCTACTCTTTTGTAATGTGCTCATTACTACACTATAGTGATACCGCATTAATGATATCAATATTAGAATACTAAAATATATTAAATTTATAGAAGAATGAATTGTAATTATTTTTTAATGCGATTAAAACCAAACGTGATCAGTCTTTCCATGAAATTCATGCGAAGTACTGCAGATAAAGTACTATGTAAATAATGAATAAAACTTGAATCAGGTCACTGCTGATGCGGAATTATAAGAGTTAGCCACAGCTTTTTCCGGAACTTTGCTCCTACAACCGTTTAGGCATTTAAAAATCGATCTCAATCGTGGCTTCCAATGCCTAACTGCTTAATGCTCCACACAGTATCATACTCTTATATGAAAAAGTAAGACCATGTACAATTTATCGTCGAATAGTAGATCTTCTTCAAATTATTCATTTTCCCAACTGTAAACCACATTGGCAGAACTCTCTTGGACAGCAATTAATCTAGAAGGTCATCGCTGTTGGTATATAATGATTACATTAGCTCTTGCAATGGGTTGTAAAGTTCAACGTTTTATTTTCTATGTCACAGATTCATGTTTTAATTGCTTATCTTTGTGGAAGATAGCAATATTTTGTTTCACAAGCTCTTCCACAGATAGATACAATTAGCTAAACCTCTTTCAGTGAGTATGTAGGCCATAAGAATCATTTGAATGATTCTGGCGATGAATTGAGTTTTTTGTGTTCATTAGGTTTCTTGAAATTTTTGTGAATTATTAAAAAATATTGAATTTAGAACTATAGAGAATGAGTTTGAGCTATTATGCGGTATAACAGCCAGGGCCAGCTCTAGGGTTTTTGGGGCCCTTGTTGAGAATAAACCCTGAGCCACCCTCCTAAAGTAGCAACATCGGCAGTGTCTGCCGTGTACAGAATTAAAACATAATCTTTGATCAATGATTAGTTTATGTAAACAAATGTCAATTCTATATAAAATCCATATAACTAAAATATCCAAAAATCTCAATAAATCATGTCCAGTAGGCCAGTCATTTTTTTAGTGAATGAAAAGTTAAATTGAAACTATTAAGATAAAGGGTGAGCCTAATAATGGATTTACATGAATACCCAAGTCTCATGTTATGACGACTTAAGGCTTAGAACTAGATCATTATTATGAGTAAGCTAAATTAGTATTACAAAAGTTTCTTAACACACAGATTTGTCAAATACTTAGGGTCTTGGGGATAATGATTGACCACAATTATATTATCATGGATGTCTCAGATACGAGGCCTGAATCACAGGGTTAATTGAACAAAACTATAGAAATAGAATAATAAAAGTGACAAAGGAATGATTTTCAATTTATAGAATTCGATTCTATAAAAAAACCCAGTAGTAATAGGCCTAATATTAATTTTATTCTAGCACATTCACCATTTCTATGAAGTTTTAAAAAAATGTTATTCTTTCTAAATGAACATAATTAGGATATTAATCCTCTGATACAGTTTTGTGCTTCAGGAAACTAATTTAATAAGAGTTTCCAAATGTAAATATTTATTCATCCGAATGTAATATAAATGCTAATGAAAGAAATATTATGTTTTGATTGTATACAGGCTGATGTCAGATCCAATTCATGAAGCTATTTAAAATAAAATTATACCGCGAAATCAATTTACTATTCATTTATTCTGTATTAGATATATTAATGTCAGTTACAATATTACAATATGACAGTTTTTTGCTTCTCTAACACTTCACTGTCTGTGAAGTGTATTTTACTAATTTTATAATGCTTCAATGTTATGTTTCAACGCACAAAACTTCTTCATATTTTTATTTTATATTGTGTTATTGTTTTCTCAACAAGGGTTCAAAAAAGACGGTACGTTTTCAGCGCCACAAATTTCAATAAATGAACAAAATTTCACAAAATTAATTGGCACAAAAATGAGTCAAATTGTTGAAAAACTGTTTGGAATATGTTTAGTACAAAAAGATATTTCTAAAAAAATTGTAATTTTTTAAAAAGTTACTTACTAAACAAGTATCTTTTGCCATTGTAGTCGGAATTCAAGACATATTATAATTTGGTGCAACTTTTCAAAAACTTCTCTCTCTGGCTACAGTATAGAAGCAGTCAAGTTTTTAAGTTGAGTTCATGGCAATAAAGAAATTATATAAACATATTATTTATAAACCGTAGAATAAGAGACACAAGAAAACTGAATTGTAAATATTTTACATCACAGCCTATCATAAAGTCGTATCTGTTTAGAAGTAAATCGAAATGTTAGTTTATCCACTTATGATCTCATCCCAGTTAAGTAGAGGCCGCTGTAAAGTCTACCTATAGTCTATGGACGTGCCGCTCTAGACGGTCTCGTCTCTTGGATTTACACCCTGAGCCTTCTTTGTGTAAAATATCATTATGGGCCAATTCTTTGCCATAGAATTCACCTCACTTATCGATATTAGACACTAGTTTCCAATTTCTGCTGTCTAATGGCTCCTGCGTCCCTTAAAACCCTGCCCCCCCCCACGGCTGCTGTCATGTCTGCCGGGATTGTAGCTATGCCACTGTGTCTGAATTAAAAGAATGGCTACATACAATACAGCCATACTAATTAATAATTCTTATAAATGATCACATCAGAAAATAGCTTTAAGGCTTATTAAGAGCGTGAAGCGCGACTTTATCGCTCGAGCCTTTACTGCGCGACGCATAGCGGAGCGCAGTAATTTTGCGAGAGCGATAAAGAAGCTTCACGCGCGAATTGCATACAATATTTTTCCTAAAACTGCAGTTCTGGATTCCAACACAATAAAAGCTTGTAGTTTGTAACATCACAGACCGTGCGCGGATTTGGTTAGCGTTCGCCATTGTTGAGGTTATGAGAATTTCACGGATTCCGTCATCCACCAATGAGAAGACATCAAAATCAAAACAGAAGCGTAAATAAAACAGCTGACGAGCGTAAAGTACTTGACCGCTTGCGGAGCAGTAAAGAGGTATTTTACAATTAGTTTTCAGTACGTAAAGAACTACTTTACGAGCAGTTGTAGGAAAAAGAGTTTTATTAAATTATGTGGACAATAATTTATGATTTGGATGAACCTCATTTGAGTTGACAAGTTCCGTAAATTGACGTTGTCAAAGGTCGTCTTTCCGGAAACCTGAGTTGTTTCCAGCAATGCAGTGGTCCAGAAGTGGTCGAACGAGTAGAAATACTCAAGTATTGTTGTCCAATTATTCAACTCATTATGTCGTTCGTCATCTGATTAGTTGATGGGTTGCTGCCAAGTAACAGGATACTAGATTTTATCGCACACTCTTCGTTTGATATCAGCATAGAACTAATTAGACATGTTACAATGCATTTCTCTTAGTAAAAATCTTATTATGGCTTCACAGACCCAACAGAAATCCTCCTTTGTCACTTTTTTTTAGTAATTATGAAGATGTAAATTGAATTATATGATTAAGTTTTGTACAGTGTGTGAAGGGGAGTAGAAAACAGGGGCGCACCCAGACTTTTGGTTTGGGGGGGGGCTTACCCGTCCTACCAGGTAAAATTTTACTATTGGGGGGGGGGGGTAAAATTGAGGTTTTGCAGATCTCTTTTCATAAGATTGTTGCCCAATAAAGTTACGTGTGGGGGGTCATTACTTGACTTTTTAAAGGGTATTAGCTATGGAGAAACAAAATGTATCTTCATGTAACATCATGTATCTTCTTTTATAGTGTTTCAAGAGTTTAAGATGATTTGCCAAACGGCAGAAAATAAAAAATCATATGAATGTAGGTCTGGAAACGCTTTATTTCAGAAATAAAGAGGGCAGAAAATTACAGCTATTCTCAACATTCATTCAGAAATCTCTAAGGCCTTCATGTAGTTGGTGTGAGTTCAATTGAAGCAATGTAAAATACTTGTGAATTCATTTTTTTTTTTTAAATGAGAATGATATGAATGTAGGCTACTCAATAGTCAAAAACGCTCTCAAAGTTTATAAAGTAAAGTTTAATTGAATCAACGCACACTAATTTTGCACGGATTTCTACTTGCTATTCTTGTGTGTTCTGATATATTCCAAATTCTGATTTCATGAGCTCTGGGTGCACTATTTGGAATCAATAACCAAGTTCATACTTTTCAATCTTGAAAACGCCTTCTTTTGTCCTTTTTTGCTTATTTCATAGGATAACTCAATATCACGGTAGTTAATGTATAATGGGATTTTCCAGCTCATTTCACATAGAATGTATTCAATTTAACACCTAAATGAGAGCTCTAGAAGCCTAGAGTTTTCTGAATAAGTACTAATTTATTGTTTTCTTATTGATGAAGATAGCTCCACTGATCTAGTATCTTTATTTCTGTAATTAAGCGTTTTTCGAAGGAATAAGCTTTTGCAATCTGGCAGATTCCTTGCAAATTTTTTTTGCAAACACCTATATACCTTTTTTTAGGAATGGTAGCCGCGATCCGGCTATCTGTTCAGTCAGATAAGATAAGCTGAAAATTCCTGGGCCATCTTTGTAAGGGTGGCGATTGGATCGGCCCCAAAAAACTCTGTTCTCTGCTACAAAATCACTTCCCGGTGGTACAGTCCTCACCTAAAACTTTAGTTCCAACTCATCAATCTCCATCGTCCAATTCTTACCCACGCACAGGTCTCAGACCGATCTGGGCTTCATCCTCCGAAAAATAACATTACATTATTCCTGGATTTCTTGTTCCATGACGAACTGCGTTGTTAATATTAACTTTTCAGGTGAATTGAACGAATTGCAGTCGATTTTTAATTGAAAATGGACTGCAAGTCGTTAAATTCACCTGAAAAGTTACATTATTACTGTAACGTCAAATGTATTACTGGTCCAAGAGGTTCTAGAGGCTAAAGATCCTGTATTACATTACATGATTGTCAGATCGATATGAGTGAAACGAATTATTTTTATTATCTGAAAACCTAGCTGCCTAGTCGAATTGAATTCTGCCAGGCTACAAACTCTATTTCCACCTATGGTACTCGAAATAGACGTCTTAATAGTGTAATGCTATCCTATTCAAGCAACTATGAAAAATGAAATGTATGAGCTCCAGGCTCTGGAGTCCATATTCCACAGTCAATTTTCTTGAAAATTATCGACAATTTTTTTAATACCTCGGGTTCTTGGGGGGGGGGGGCTTAAGCCCCCTAAGCCCCCCCCTGGGTGCGTCACTGGTAGAAAGTAAAATAATAAATTATACAAGTGCAGTTTGACCTCTCTCTGCCTAAAGCAGTGTGGAAATAATGTCATTCCATTTATAAAATTCTTTGTAGTGACACACTCCACTGTTTGTAAAGTTTAAGATTTAAGAAAAATCGTCACACATCACAGCTAGAGTACTTGAGAAGATTTCTGTGGATAAGGACGTAAAAAGCACAACAGATGGGTTGCAATGTTGCATTGTATTGAGTCACGACAGGACACATCAGGCATCAACTTACTACAAGTCCCATGGAAGTAAGTAGTCCGTAAAACTTGCAAGCTCAATTTTGAAAGACACCATACGGTCATGCAGTATTTTGAATTAGATAGGCTATGCCTTTTGAAACAACAAACCTAAATTCGACTTCTGTTATTTCCTAGAGGTTAGAATTAAGTTATCTCCTAAACTATGATATTATTTACAAATATTTACAATATCAAAAAGTGAACTCAATCAAATAGTATACTACCGTGGTACTTGTTTCTAAATAATGCTGCAACAGAGTATTCAATTATAAAAAAATTTGAAATGTGGCCTCGCCACGCCAGTTCCTTAAATAATGTGCTGTTTTAATCAAGTCCAGCTCTTGCATTACAAATTGTAAAAAAGAGAAGATGAAGAGAGATTGACTGAATGGAACTTTCCTAGAGAGATTAGTCTGTCTCAAACGAGCGTACAAATTTATTATCACCAAGTCGATGTAGAAGAAAGTTTGAGGTCATGGAACATCATCTCAAAAGTCCCATGAACGCGGAGACTTTGTTTTATAGTCCATTAAACACGAATATTTTAAACTTCATGATGTCTTCTGGCTAGAAATTTGCTTTTAAAATACTTATTCCACATACTTCTAGACTGATAATAGCATGCTGGTGTATGTCAATTGTCTTGACAATTTTCAAATTACCAACATAAATTTTAAAGAATCAGTGACTTTTATTTTCGCGCATATAAACACGACAACCAGATCTACTTTCACTTTCAATCTTGACTGCTAAGCTTTCGCAGTTTGATCGATCAGATTGATCATCTGCATTATGTACCGGTGATTGCTGCAACAATCATAAAAATTCTTATCAAGTGTATCATCCAGTATTCGCTTCCCTCTACAATAATCATTGCAATTAGAAAGGAAATTGAACACAACCACTGTGTGATCTACTCTAGGGCACTAGGAAATGAGAAATTTGAAAAAAAACCTAAATGGTAGGGCTTTTCTTCATCACACAGGTATTATGTCTGAAGATTATCAGTTGGAAGGACCGCAGAAGTAGATCATAGGTCACTGCTTCATTCAGCATTACCCTCAATCCATCAGCTAGCTCTTCACCGGAATCCAAATAATCTCAATAGTCTTCAAAGACTGGTCAGGCCCAATTCACTACTGACATCTTGGTTGCCCGAATGATGAAGTCCAAAAACAGTAATGGGATATTCTTCTACTGGAGCATCTTATCGAATTCAGTCTGAATAATTATTATCTTAATCGAAAAATTATTTATATATCAGACATGATAACATGTCCTCATCAAATATGTTGAGAAAAATGTTTATGAAGTCGATATTCAAGTTTTGGAATCAATTGAAACGGATATCGGGAATTGAATCAACTAGAGTCAAACTGGTGTTACAAACAGGCATATTCAACTTTCTTAAAGTACCAGTATCAGAATCTAGATTTTTATCTCTAAATAGTGTCTGGAGTTTTCTATAAAAGACTCAATCCAGATTAGTGTATATTTTTAGTAAGTTGAAGCACTATAGAAAACTAAGATTAGTGAAGACTACTCGTCTGTCTGAACATCTGAATGAATGATAAAAATACATTTTGCAATGCCAATTTGATTATAATAAATCTTTTATTCTCATTATAATAAAATCTTGAAAAGATATTCTTCTTTTGAATAGTTGCCAAGGCTCCTCTTTCAAAGGCTTGAGGATAAGAAATAAGAAATATTTTTGCTCAACTGAGACTCAAAACTTAATCAGGGACAGCATATAAGTTATTACTTACTGGATGATAGTGGATTATATAGAAATACCTCTCATATACAATAATAATATTTATACTTTCCTGATTGCACCGATAGATTAGAAATAAAACTTTTAGGGCATACTATTATCCTACTGTTCAGCCAGTACGTACTGTATTGTTTCAATTGTAATGATTATTCCTCCCAATTGTAATGTCTGCCAGTTGTTCCGCAATGATTCTTGGAGTATAGTATATTAGGCTACATGACAGCACAATGGTGCTATTTATTCACAACTATGAGTAAGAAAGAGAAATTAGTTTAACGTAGCCCACCTGTAACTTACATGGATGATAGGCGCCTACCTGGGTCTGCCAGGTATAGTGCACACGTCACGTCTCGTTCAAGAGCGTTCTAAAAATTGCATAAGCACATTACTATCAATATGAGACCTACTTTTCGTTGAATGGCAGTCATTGAACGTGTTACCATTCTGATCGTTTTGTAACCATGCACCGCGTTAAACGCTTGTTGAATAATCTATTACTCTCAAAGCAGCTGAAGGATTTCGTTCCATGTTGCGGTTCCATCAACAGCAGTGTTAACACCCTGTTGTAGCAGTCAAAATCTTGAATTTCCGGAAGCACATTTCTGATTCTTATAAGAAAAATTGTGTTTATTTCAAAGGAGCTCAGGAAAAGGATTGAAGAATTGTTGTTTATAATCATCTTCAAAGAGAGTAGCTATTCCCTATTCTCAGCATCTGAATCTTGAGATAATTAAAGAAATTGAGGTAATTAAAATGTTTATATCATGAATAATTTCAAAGATAGCGTTAATTCTCAGCGTCGATGGCCGGTTGCACAAACGTTAATTAATAATAATAATAATAATAATAATAATAATAATATTGTGTGACCTGGCTGGCTCAGGTCTGGTGTCAGAGTTATCAGGTCGCACCTGAATAAGTTCAGGGCCTCTGACGTGACTTAACGACTGTTTTTAGGCAGCCGGGACCGACAGCTTAACGTGTCCTCCGAAACACGGGAGTGGCCCGAGGTAAAATCTTTCGGTCAGAACTGGGATCGAACCCGGGACCTTTGGGCTAGCAAACCAGCACTTAACCCACTCGGCTACGGCCACTCCAAACGTTAATTGAACTTTGGTCTCCAATCTTAAGAATTCGTATGGAGTGGTCGGTGATCAAACTGTGATCGACGTTTGAATGATCGCACAGTTTATTTGGCCCTTACTCATTCCAAACGACAAAGTACGTGACTATCTTATTTTTCAGATAAATTAATTGAAGAAAGGCGAAGTAATTGCTCTCATGGTCACTCATTCAATAGACTTGAGCGCCCGTGACTTAACATCTTAAAAACCCAACATGGCACACATGATCAAGAGCTATTTGCCAAACATTTAAAATGCTATAAAATAAAATACAATAAAATCGAGGATGTCCACGTTTGGCATGAAAAACACATGAGTGTTTGCGTAAGCGAGCTTGATTGAAAAGCTGACACGCTTAGTGACGCGTCCTGCATGAACAGGTGTCTGCATCATCATGAAATGGGAAAGAAATTTTGAAATATTGCTGCCGTTGTTGCCGCTGATAGCCATCCTATCCGGCGGCCGACGAAAGATGACGCTATTAATAATGTTGCGCAATTTTCAATTATGTTTACGCAATGGAGAGAGGTCTGGCGAGCATTCTCTTCTCAATGGATTCATTGAATTCTTCTTCACTGAAACGAGGGCTTCACCGTTTATTTATTCTACTACTAGAAAAATAATATACTATTTTCGATCTCGTCACCTTTTTAACGATGCATGGCTTTTTTAAGTAGCCTGACAATATAATCGTATTACCCACCTATTTTTATATTTTCAATCCCTTCTCCCTTTCAAATTTCCCACATAAACTTTCAACCCATTTCATGCATTCTTTATTCTATAGTTTTAAATCAGTTGTATAATTAAGAAAGAAAATTTCTTTGTCGATTGAACTTTATAGATTTGTATTCAAGCGTATATTTTGTTTTTGTTTTACGTGTAATAATTTTTTATGGGCACATTCTGAAAAACCTACGGGTTTAGAGTATTGACTCAACTAATGATTTTGCTAGCATCAAAACAGTTGGGTGTTAGTAGTTCATAAAGTACGATTTGAATAAATTTCTGAATGTAAATAGATCATGAATTTAGCTCTGCTGGCTACAAACATTGTCAAAAAAAAATTATGCTCTATTTTGAGGACCCTTGTATTAATAATATTTTTCAAGAAAAGTTATTGATTTTTCAAAGATTACTATGACACACACTCCGTGAGTATAAGTAAGTGTATATTGTACAGTGTACTTGAGTATGCTGCTATAAAAATCTTGTTTTTCGACAAATACACAGCTTTTAGATCTGGACGATAGGTAGTTTTGGTCCTGAAAATAATTTATGAGTCTTGAACAATGTTTTTCAATAGATTTTCTTCTAATTAACTGACTGATCAATGAACTAAATTAACTGATTAATAATTATAATATCTGCGACTGAAATATTACTTAATGCCATGTGTTGTGTGCTAGTTGGCTGGAAAGCGGTACTCTTGAAAAAAAAGAAGGGAAATAATCCACAATTAATTACTTTTTACTTTATTTTTCGTCAGACTTGTGTTATTTCCCCTTCTCCAATTCACTCTCTCATTTACTAATCTTCTTCATTTTCAAACTATTGCAGATGATTCACATAGACTTGAAGGTGAGTAATGGAGTGGAAAACAATATAGAAATATCATATATTATATATCCGGGGGTTGAGCATCGGCTTATTGGGATAGTACGCTTGTCTATGGTTATCTTGAATAAATTATTATTATCATTAGTATTATTATTATTTCAGTAATTACACCAAATTCATCTGCCTTTCATTTTAATTCCCTTTATTGACATGCGAAAACTTAACGATGCCAATCACACTTATACATTCTTATTGTTAAAACCACTGCTTTGTTCTTCTGCGTTGTCATTCATATCTTGATAAGCTAGTATCGATCTACATTTCAGGACATAAGCATGGAATCGACTGCAATTAAAGATCCTCGATTTGTTATGATAGTAACAATTGAATTCCATAGCATCTAAGAAGCTATGATAGAATTAACAGATGTTCACCTTAGCTGTCTATCAAACTAAAATAATCATTGACTCTCCATATCAGAATCTATACGTAAAAGCTCCAGACTCCGTTATTCAATTTATTTGAATAACTTTAGGCAGGGCTCTAGGAATGAGATATTGTCTAATAAGAATCTTTACATTGTTCCAGAATCTTCACATTTTTTAAACACTGTAACATTATTTGAAAAATTGTATGTGGAGAGGTATCATAATGTTATTTTACGATAATTATTAATAATATAAGCAATAATCAGAATCAACAGCTCTTCATTTTTGAAATCAATAACATGAGCTTAGTTTTAAATTGAATCCCAATTATTAAAATTATTCCAATATTTTTTGATTTCTCATAAATACGATTTTGACTAAAGTTTGGAGAGCTGTGAAACTGTAAAACAAAGAGTGTTTTATAGCTAAAAACAAAGAGTGTTTTTGTGGAAATAGAAACATTCTGATAAGGAATGCTTCCTAGTTTATTTGTTGGGGTTTCCTGGTAAAAGAGATTATTAATGCCATCATTCCCAATTACAAAATTGTGCGACCAAGGTAGAAATAATTCACAGAGCAATTATCATCTCACTGATTAAAAAGTATTTAAATGATTCATTAGTCTGATAGGAATGAGCGCAAAAAATCCTGAATAATTTCCTCACCTTCCAGTAAAGACTGGTATAGTTGGTTGAAAAACTTCTTGGAATTAAAACATTCAGTTATACTTTGTAACGAAGCTGTTTCCACTCCAATAATTATGATCCACTATCAATATTAACACATTGATTGCTCATTAGTTGTTAAAATGGAGGGTAAATTATGAAGTTTGTTATAGATTATCATGTTCGAACAGTGGAAGAACTTAGCCATCATATGAAGTATCATTCATATCATCTTCTAACAACAATTTGTTCTTTAATAGCCACAATTTATCAAGCTTTCCCCACTAAGTTACGGTTCATATCACTGCTCTACCTGATGCGTTGAAGGTTGGAAAGGATGTTTTCGAGAATGGAGTGAAGTCTGGTAGTCTACACGTCTACAGTAACGATCCTACACTTCTAATGCTTTGTTGATTACTGTTCCACGATAATCAGACAAAACCTCTCACTTTGAATTGATCGTGCATCTTGTCTTCATCATATCTTTCTTCACATTTATGTTTCAGCCTTGCAGTTCAGCGAATAAATTGCAGCCCACTGTGGTATACTTGCACTTCATGAAACTGTGAAAATTTTCTTGCTACTTTTCCTATTAAAAATATGAGATGTCGAGGTATTGCTCCATATTGCATATTGCTCGCATATTGAATGCTCCAATTAGCCTTTTTTGGTCTGGATGTTGCTACTTGATTGTTCCACGGCACTGACGATTGTTTGTTAATAATGTCAATAATATTAAAAGATTGTCAATAACATTGCATGTTCGTCAATAATATTGCTACTTTGAGAAGCCAAATGGCTGATATCGATAGCTGACAGCTCACATGCATTTAGAGTCGTGCATGAGTGATGATATTATTATTCACATTTATAATGCAAAATGGAAAGAAAATTATCTATTTGGTCGTTAGTCCACTATTTTTGGATAAAGAGCTGAAATATTCCAATTTCATCTTCTTCCATTTCCATGTCGCCTTAAATTTGACATATTATTATCTTTTGTGTAAATTATCATCAAAAAGGTATCTTATCTATTTCATAAGAGCTTCTAAAAAACTTCCTAATCACAGTTTCAAACGCTTCTTTCAGCTTCTATGCTGTTGAGTCAATGAATGTGTTCAAGGAGAGATAATAATGAGATTCATTTTGAAAATCGATTTTCTTTGAATTGATTGATTTTTCATGAATGAATTTTGGAATCAATAAAATTTGAAAAATCCTTCAACTTCTCATCTTATCAGTTCAGGTAAGAACATAACACTTGAAAAGATTATTTCAAAAGATTATCCTCAATAAGCAACTATAAAATTTCGAGTGATGCTATTGGGTCACTGATGCTGAGTTGAAAAACTGGCACTGAGTCGTGAGAGCAATTTAGCACTTCATCCTTGTAATAGAATACCAAAACAACTGTCTATCACTTTAGTCTTAGAATTAGTTATGATAGACTGACGCTCTACCTGGAGACGTTCATGGCTTCAAATTTACGATCCGCACCGTCCTTTTAACACTTTCAAGCATTGATTAGAACGGTAAAAGCATATTCCCGATCATGAAACTTTTATTCCACTAACGTTGGAGAGCGTTAAACTGAATAAGGATATCAATTGAGTAACCGAGGTCAAATGTTCTGGCTTTATTGCTATTTCTTTCTGAAGAATTCTATTATTATCTTGAAGAGTCTCATTAGTCTAAAGAAGTGGTGTCTTATTTTAAAACAAGCGAAAATGCCATGGAATTCTCTATTTCAAGACATTTGATGAGATGGATTAACATAGGCCTGTAAATTTAAGGGCTGATATAATTCATCAACGACAAATATGATCAACTTCATGATTATTGAATGCATAAAAAATATCCAGGCCACTTCCATTGAATAATATCTTGTATCTGGAGACCTATCGAATACCTTATTAAAATACGGTGGGTTTAACATGTGAATTACATGAATTCAAAAGTGACAAGAATTAAAGAAAAAGATTCTTATACAGTTATTCTAAAACATAAACTCAATGTTTTATCAAAGTTTAGAATTCTATTGCTGAAGAATATAAATCATGTACATTTCAATAAATAAAGAGATGGGATAAGAATGAAAAAGTTATGATACTATAGCGAGACGTATTAAACGAAGCGCGTGTGCCTGGTTGCATACTACAAACATTTCAGGCGCAACTTCTTGTGCTAGATCGTGTATTGGATGATTTTTCTTCATCACTATGAACTTCTTCCCATTCAAACAGTAATAGTTTCAAAAAATATTCAGGAATGATAACTCATGCTCTTTCCAACCTTTAATAATTATTTATTACCTGAGCCGATATACTAGAAGTTCAAACATTTCTCCTACGGCTTGAGTAATTCATGTAAAATATAAACTATTTGTCTCATGTACTAATATACAATAAGAAATGATGTGATGAGTGTGATTCCGTTGAATCAAGAGAGAATGAAGTTATTATTAAAGTAAAAGTATTATTTTCTTGAACTTATGATAAATAATTTGTACCGTTAAGTTATTAGATAATTATTATTATTAATATAAAGTCGCTTAAATAAACTAAAAACCTAGATTTGAAAGAATTATCGAATAACATTTTTAACAAAAACCTGACTATTCTCCAAAACCAGGATAGAGGAGGCAGAATAAAGAAAGTGAAAAAAGAAATAAATAGATAGTAGTATATTAAAAAATAGAAATAAAAAAAAATAAAAATAAAACGAAGAAGGTGGTGTCACAAACTCTCTCGAAGCCTCCTCAAGAGAGGGTGACGACTTCTCAGGTGTTGCTCCTGAGGGACTGAACTCAGTTGGTGTAGGTCGGGGCGGAGGAGGTTGGTCCGAAATCGTCCCAAGGGTAGGTCGATTCCTCCCTTGGAAACAGTTCCCCTGTGGAGGGTGGGTGCGCAGTCTGTAACTGCGATTGACGGCTGGCTGTCTGAAACGGCTAGCCCAAGGGTACAGGGTGGGGAAGGACTCGCTGTCTGGAACGGCGAGGAGGAAACAAGCCGTCTGCAACGGCTTGCCGTTAGGGTTGGGTACGCAGTCTGCAACTGCGGTTGACGGCTGGCTGTCTGAAACGGCTAGCCCGAGGGTGCAGGGTAATGGGGTAGGGAAGGACTCGCTGTCTGAAACAGCGAGGATTGGAAATAAGCAGTCTGAAACTGCTTACTTGGGGTCGAGGATGGGAGCTTGCTGTCTGTAAACTAGACCTTAGCCAAAGACCTGCTCCTCTCCTCAGCGCCTCCAAGCGGCAGACTAAAGAAGTAGCTTTTTTCCTGCGTCTGAGTTTTGACGTTAGCCGAAGCCCCGAAGCCATATACCTGCTCCGCTACTCAGCGCCACCTAGTGACGGATGCTCGATTGCAATTCTTATTTTTCTTTTCAATTATTCTTTTCTGGTAACTTTACAGGCCAATGTCATAATTCACTTGATCTATGTCGTTTAATGGTAAATTAGCTTGACGTATGTTTTTTATGCATAAAAATAAAGGTATGAGGTGGTTCAGTCACATCTACCCAGGTTAGGTTAGGTTTGGTTATGCGCGCTTCGCGCGCACTGCATTTGGGGGCGGTAGTGTTTTTGAAATGTTATATTCACTTGGTTTACATTGTTTTAAAATTTGGAACTGCTCACATGTTTGCAAACTATGAATTTTTCAAATGAAAATATAAATTTTCATGAAAAAATTTTTTTTTGAAAATTTCAATTTTTCTGTGAAATAATCGCGACCCCCAAAAAATTTCAACGGATTATTGCTTCCTGGGGTGTGTAGATGTCACAAAAAAAATCACCACAAAATTAAACAAGTAACGTTTCTATATAATTACCCCAATTTTATTTGATTTAATTCGATCTAATATTATCGAATTGTCGGAACTACCACTTCAAAAAGCATGACAAAACAAGTAAAAGTTGAAATTTTGTTATTTGTTTTACGATAATTTTGTTAGAAATTTTACGATATCTCATAACCTCAACAAATTAGTGTTTACTATAAAAATATACCGTGATTGGCTCCATTTAGTTGTTTTATCTGCCGCTTGAATGCGCTGAGGAGAGGAGCAGGTCTTTGGCTAACGTCAAGTTTGTCTGTAACAGCAAGCGTGGGAGGCAAGCTGCCTGAAACGGCTTGCCATTAGGAGTGGGGTACGCAGTCTGGAACTGCGGTTGTCGACTGGCCGTCTGTAACGGCTAGTTCCAAGGTAGGAGGTACCGAGGTCGGGTAGGACTCGCTGTCTGCAACGGCGAGCAGAGGACGTAAGCAGTCTAAAACTGCTTACTTAGGGTCGAGGATGGGAGCTTGCTGTCTGCAACAGCAAGCATAGGAGACAAGCTGTCTGAAACGGCTTGCCGAGGTCGAGGAAGGGTGGTTCCCCAGGGTGACCCTACCGGGAGCTCGACTCAAGAGTGAACTCACTGTTCACTTTTGGAAGAGGTCCCGGGAAGAAGTGTTTAATAGTCAGTCAGTCAGTCAGTGTTGGAGAGGGTGAGCGTGCCCTGTCTGGCAACTTCGGAGCCATAGGCTCCATGGTTGCTCATCGCAGTACAGTGCTGAAATTTTTGGGGTTCCTACTATTTTTTTAGACCTTAAGTAGAACTTGGCTTTTTTTTCATGTCTGTTTTTCCTAAAAATATTTATTTTTTTCTCATCCTCCTAATCAGCTAAATACAATATAAGCAATATAGTTTGTGGTTTTGAACAGAACAAATATTATACAATGAACGATAAAAATAATTTTTATACACAATCTTAATAATTTGTGTTTAATAGTCACCGCTCCGCCGCTTAAATAGCTCCCCTATGCGGGTAGAAGGGAGGGGGGGGGGAGAGGCGAAGACGTGCCCCAAGCGGGGGTGGCGCAAGTCGGATGCGCGGTCGGTTCTTCTCTTATCTCCGCGATCGCTTGGCGGAGTCGGAGAGCGAGCGTAATTTCCCCCTTTTCCCCCCTCGTCACAATCATTTTGTGACAGTGGAAGAAGTGAAAATATAAAGCAGAAGAAAAAAGGAAACAAAGAAGGAATGAGACAAGACGGAGAAATAAAAATTGGAAGAGCTAGAATTAAAAAAGAAGATGAGTAAAAAAAGGGAAGTGATAGCCGTGAGCCGTAGCAGGTATCTGTTCAATCAGATAGAGTTAAGCTGCGTTCTCCTAGGCACTCTTTGTAAGGATGACCGATTAGATTGACCAGCAAAAAAGACACTGTTCTCTGCTGTAAAATAACTTCCCGGTGGTTCGGAACCCACCTAAAACTGCAACTCATCAATTACCATCATCCAACTCATTACCCACGCACAGGTCTCAGACCTATGTGGGCTTCATCCTCCAAAAAAAGAAGCTTCTGAGGTTATTCAAGATCCAAGAATAATTTTCATAGAACAAGCAAGGATGATGGTTCAAATTGAATAGATCAACTACATTATCTAAAGAGCCAATTTAATGCCTATTATGTCTAGGTAACCTGTTATTGAAATAGCCGATGTTATTTCACACCAGATCAAGATTGATTTTATTGGAAGATAGAGGTTTAGTTTTCAATTTCCAGTACAATTAGATTGTACAGTATACAGATTTTGAGTGATCGGCCTGTTTTTCAGAGCGTTAGTAGTCAAAATTATGTTGAGGATATGCCTGTAATTTTGAGTTAATGGCGGGACTCATTATTCCTACCTTCCTAGACGTTCAAAATAACAATTATTATCTGATAATTTACAAAGATTGATCGACCCGAAACGATAGCTACTTCTGAATGCATGACTATGATGTAGGTTGGACATCGTAATGACTTCTGAAACAAATAATTAGAGTATTTATAACCTGAAGCTGATGATTAAAATAGATTGTAGAATCAACATAATCTATCAGAGTCTTTGACACTTTAAACTCCAGAGGGTTTAAAATAGTCATATGTATTACAACTTTCCCGACCTTCCCCCTCAATGACATTACAAAAAATAGTAATGAGTCAAAATCAAATAAAAAGTGACATCAAACAAAAAGAAAGTGTATATCAAAACCCAATTATCATTGATAGTGCATTAAAAACTAGTTATAGGTCTAGCGATGGTAAAGGAAACGATCTTGCATCCGGTATGTCGTATTAGAGGGGTGCCTGTCTCTCTCTGAATTTCAACAGAAATATAAATTTTTGACATTTAAAAATTTATTTGACATCTACCTAATGAATGAATATTTAAACCACATACTGCGTAGATATTAGGATCATATTATCTTTTCTATATTATGTAAAAAATTTAGTAAGGAAATTATAATATTACTATTATAATTATATATATGAAAATTCTATCAACTATTAGAAATGATAAATATTTGAGTTTTCTGAGGTTTGAACACGTTGCTGAATGCCTCACAGTTTCATGAGCTCATAGTTTAATATTTTGGATTATTTGATGGTGAAATTTAGATGAAATACCTTTCGAATTTTCGCAGAAACTCTTTCAGAAGATTTTTTTCTATTATTTCAAGCATGAGGATTAGTTTTGAACCGATATTGATACACAATTAATAAAGGTCTACCTTATTAATTTTATTCCAAGTTGTTGTGCCAACCAGCTATTGATTGCCCTGTGGCACTGAACAGTGAAAGCGATCAAAACTAGTTTTCTTTTATTATACCAGTTCAGTTCATCCTCACTACGAACAAACTGCTGCTTCCAAATAGAATTCTATGTGAATTCAAAATCGTGTCTCCTTCTAGATCCTTTGTTACACTGTAGACTCCAGCAGCAGGACACTGTGTCTACAACAGGGCAAATTATGAATAAAAAATATTTGTACTCACTTTTGGCCAAACGTTTTTGAGTCATGGAGACTCGAAACGCCTCGAAGATGAGCCTCCATGATTCGAAAACGTTTGGCAAAAATTGAGTACAAAAATTATTTATTCACAATTGAAATTGACAGCCAGTCGTTGAATTTACAATAAAAAGTTAATATTAGTATAAACACAGATCGTTATGGAACAAGACATCCAAGAATCCGAATTATCTTGAAGAAAAGTTGTTGCTATGTATGAATAATGGTAGATTTAATATCCTTGCCTAATAAGGTGGGTGGCAGGCGAGGATCCACGATTCACAATAATGTTGAATATTGAATTTTGATTATGGATAATATCTCTTATAAATATTATCTACATTCAAAATTTTCTTCACTGATCTACATACGTCCTCGAAATATGCGTTCGTCAAATTATTATCCGTGGTTGCGTTTGCTCCAGTTATATAAAAATTATTTTGATGCTTTGAATTATAATCTGAGGTTTGTTCACACATTTTCGTTATTGATAAAAATTCAAATTATGAAAGCACACAAATCTTTAGAATCTTACAAAGATTCTAAATTCTTTAGAATTTTTGTGGAAACTCTTGCCGAAGAATTTTCTAGTATTCCAAGCAGGAGGATTAGTTTTGAACCGAACTCTCAAACTCTTCATATAGCCTACGAGAAAATGCATTACCACAATATTATCCCACCAGAAATTCATGAAATTGAGGTTGTAATGCTGTGATTTGAGCTTGTTCATGTACATGTACCAGTGAGCAATAAAAGCAAATTACCTAGCTGTCCTAAACTACTATTGTATGTAGGTCAATATCCTGCTTAGTCGTACAGCACCGGTACCTAAAGTGTTTCTAGTTCTGCTTCGAGCTTGCATTAAGTTTTAGTCGACAATGATGAGTGGTGCAACATGTTTACTCCTGCATTACTGCCTCTTTACTACCTCTGTACAGCGTATATATGCAAAAATTGGGGCCATTTAGGATTAACAATGGCAGAGTCTTCACTCACGCTAGAGTGAATAGCTTCACAAAATTAACCGCCGCCTAAATCAAACGTATCCAGTCCACGGCTACGCACTAGGAGACACTTATTATATAACTTACAGTCTGCAAATCAACATGCTAATGAAAAATGCTAATTCATTGTTAAAAGGCGACTAATTTGTGCGAGGTGCCTGTAGCTGGTAATCTGTAACGGAATGAACTGAACCAGTAAACAGTCAGCCTGTTGACAGGTGATTTCACTCTTTAACGGTCGCTGTTCACTAGTCCTTGAGTAGTTAGTGTGTCATTCAATCGCTGATTGGAGCAAACTGTAATTTTAAAGTCATTGTTTGGGTTGGCTGATGAAGTTTTAGTCGAACAGCTTTTGGACATATATTTCTATTTTAGTAATAAAAAAATATATTCTATAAATAACGCCAAAATGGAGTTTTTAAAGTGGTCTACAGGTAGAATGATAATTATTGCTTACTGTAAAAGTTTCTGAGTATGCTTGCATAGTTGACCTTTCAATACTCGAGGATAATCACCATCGGATAAACACAACATGATTCTTTAGAATGGTTGCATTCACGCTGTTGTATCGCTGCTCCGATTTGTCATACACCATTCCACAGCAAGTGTTTGATTTCGTTTGGTGATTATCTTCGAGTATTGGATGCTTCACTGTGCAAGCACCTACAATAAGTATGTTTTCTGTAAGCTAGTATAAGTACAGTGATCACAGGGGGAGCGAATTTGAAATATTTCATCATTTTTAATTCGAGAGGCGTGTATGAGGAGTTGTGGCAGGGTGCTGTAATTGGAGAAATTGATTTAAGAATTCAAGGAACTATAGTTTGGTGATGTTGGTGAAAGCTTATTCACTTTATATTGTGGACTGGGACCTCAAAAAATTAGAGTCCACTCACAGAAATATTGATATTTTATAAACAAAAATGCTTCTGTCATTCACTAAAGTAGCAATTTAGAAGTTGATTGTCTAGTATGAAAACTTTATAAAGTTTCTACTCAAGATTTTTACCTGTAAAATAAATCTTGTAAAATTTTTACTAAATTTAAAAAACTTTAGTAACAATACATCCTGATGCGAATTAGTAGGTAGCCTGTAGCCTATAATCAAGTTTGCTCAGCTTCGATGCCATACGAAGTGTATCATTCAATAATAGGCCTATTAATTTACAATTATTTATTCATTTATTCATTTATTCATTCTTTTATTAATTTATTTATTCATTTATTCATTCATCTATTTATTTATGCATTTATATATTTATTTATTATAATAAAGTTACTCCCATTCTCACTATGAACGCAAGAACGGTTTCAAAATATAGTTAATAATAATACATTCAATTAATTATGCATAATCTGCTATCATATTCATATAATATATTTTTCTAATCTGCTTTCAATACTAAGTTGGAAGTTAACCTGCAATTTGCAACAGAATGCCTACTAATAGATCGACTGCGACGATCATTTTCACCCGTTAAAACAATGAACGAAAGCTTTAACTTAATGAATCTTTCCATCTACGACTAAGTGAAAGGTAGAGATTTATTTTAGTTGTTTTAGTTATTCAATACTAGGTAGTTTAGTTATTTTAGTTTGAAGATATCAGAGGTTAGAAAATGATGCCAAAACAGCTTACTTTATATTATGTTTGATCAAAACAGTTGTATAATGGAGCTATTGTACAACAGGAGTTACTTTTCGCCATGGGCACCCGACCAATCAGAACTCAGGGTTTGACCAAAACAGTATCGAAATGCGAAAGTCAGTCAGCTGATTCAAGCATTTCGAAATCAACATGAGATTTAATGTGATTTCAAACACACAACCGATCGGCAACAAGCAAGCATTCCAGGTAAGGTTTGAGTAAGTTGATA
Organism: Conomelus anceps; assembly: GCA_948455865.1. Lineage (NCBI taxonomy): Eukaryota > Metazoa > Arthropoda > Insecta > Hemiptera > Delphacidae > Conomelus > Conomelus anceps. Next base: position 75,526,089 of record OX418217.1, read on the forward strand.
AGTAAAATTAAAAGTAAGCTATTGGTAGTTGTAGATAAAAAGTGTATTCAACGAATGTATTTAGCCTTTAGCCTCGAAACCAGAGATGGGCAAACTTTTCAAGGAGAGGGCCAGGTGAAATAGGAAATTATGTGAGCGGGCCAAAAAATTGATCAATACTCATTTTTATGAGATAAACTGGTTTGTTTACATTTCAGTCATCGATTTAAATTTTTTGCCTCAATGATGTTTATCCTCAATACTTGAAAATATAGTAGACGTACTCCTTTTAACTCACGAAGAGAGGCAATCATTCAACTGAGATTAGTTTCTAGCAATCTAATTATTATCAAAGTGAAGGGGGTTCGGGGGTACTCCCCCGGGAAATGATTGGAAAATAAATTCACTCATTTTATCGCAGATTGGAATTTTAAATCTCATCCGAAGTGGATGGAATGTATTTATTGCTCATATAAATGAATGTCTCACTAATAAACAAGTTAATAAGATTGTTTCCACACTAATAAATTCAGACCAAACATTTTTTCAAATAAAATAACAATACTAATAATTTTCAATGTGAGGACCTACTAGTATTGAATGATCAATAATGAAACTAGTTTCTTATGTTAGTAATTTTTGACCAATTTCAAGCATTTATTGGTTTCAACATATGAAAACTTCTTATCCACTGACAACAGAGGCACGAAACTTCTTGTAACAATGATCAAAAATTTTATTGCAATATGACAATTTTTCCTCCGTCATTATAATACAAGGGTGCCCATAGGGGGGGGGGGCTATGACGCAGATTGCGTCATTGAAATTCTTGGGGGGTTCCAAAAAACGTTTGGGGTGGGAGGGGGGTAACGTTGATTGAAACCGCAACGTGACGACATTCAAAAATATATTACGAAGTCACCAGATAGAATGTCAATTAATGATAATAGATTTATAATTATTATTATACTATTGAATATGAATTAACTAAAATATTTATGTTTAGTATTTTTGCAGGAAGTTATTATTCAAGCTAAGCGAGACGCTAAGCTAGTGCTCTGAAAGTGGTTTATACAACTTTACTCTCCTTAACAGTTACTAGTTGATCAGCGGAAAGAGCAATGAGTCGAGTTAAAATTATCAAAAACAGACTCAGATCAGCTATGGGAGACTCATGGTTGTCCAATCTAATGGCTGCAGATAAAGATGTTTTTGATTCTATTTCTAACGAAGAAATAATTGAATGGTTTTCTGTTTCCTCATCCCAAAGACAAAAACTGCTATGTAGGGTTTAAAGAAATAGATTTAACGAGCTTAGAAGGTGAATAGCTAACTTGTAGATGGTCACAGCCTACAATTTTAAAATGCTTGACTACAAACTGTTGATGTTTTTCATGTATTTTACTATAACTACTTACTGATAAGTAAGAACAGCTATAGCAAAATTTACTAAGTAAATACTAAAAATTACGTAATTTTTCATAACTATGTTTTTAATTTGTTTTTGAAAGACGCCTCTTTCGATTGTGTGTTGCAAATAACTATACGTGAAATGTGTGCCTTTATGTACTTCTTCCTTACATAAATTCTCCCAAGATACTACACTAAGTAAATATTGGCATAAATGACTTAGTATTTTGAATTTTTGTGTTTTACAAATGAAGTTATCAACTCATTGTTTTCACTTCCCTTAAAGGAACAACTTCGTAGAATTATTTAACCTTAATGTAATTGGTACACCGAACTTATACTTATAGGTATTCCGTATTTCATTTCTATTGAACCATTGTGTACTTTTAATAATATTTGATTGTTTAAAAACAATTTAGTTTCAATTTCTTATTTAGCTATTTTGCAATTAAGTTTATTGAGCAGAAGTTCATATATTCAATTCATTGATATTTCTTTTTTACATTTACAAAAAAATGTTACCTATGTTATGTAAAGAATCTCAAGAAATATACATACATATTGTATAATTATTATCGACTGGGTTTAAATTTTTTCAATAGCTATATAAATAAATCTTCTTTTAGTTTTAGAAAGAATACGGGGGGCTTATTTTGTCGCATTTTTTTGGGGGGTCTAATTTATGGATTGGTGCTAAATTTAGGGGGGTTCGTCTTGAGGCTTGGGGGGTGCCTAATTTAAGGGGAGGCTGGTGCTAAATCTAGGGGGGGTGCGTCATGAGGCTTAGGGGGGTGGGTTCCCCTATAAAATACAACAGTGGAAATTGAACTTTGAGTCCTTCTCCATGTCGATTTTCCGTGTGTTATTCATTAATAACACAATAATTCATTATACTCTCAATGCAAACTCAGAAGCTATAATATTGTACTTTGAAACGAAAAAAGCAATTAATAAGTTAGTTTTATTTCAATTCAAAATATATATCACATTATATTATGTATATTTTTATATTGTCATTTATTTTACATACGAGATTTTAGTGTTTACTCAAAAGCATGTCGCGGGCCGGATTAAACCAGCCGTAACTTACGGCCCGTAAGTTTGCCCATCACTGCTCTAAACCACTCGCGAGATATTTAGGACGTTTGCTTCACTCGTGACCAAACTTACATCTCACTCGTGGCATAAAGGTTAGTCATAATAACGATGTTACATGATCATTAAGCTATTAGTTGTATATTATATAAGTGGATAAAATGCAATTACCATGTAATATGTAGTACAAATGCATCCATTAGAGATCAAAGCAATCTGTCCTCAAGAAAAAACTCAGAACTGTACTTATTATTGTTTGCAAATGGAATGTCAAGGACGAATCCAGCAAGTCGGATGGCACCTCCCATCCTATGTCGTGACACCAAGCTTTTTATGTAAGGAGACTATGTAAGAAACGTAGCAGTGAATGTGTGAATGACATCATGGATTTTGTTTGAAATCTGGTTTACAATGATCATGGTCTACTTGTACTTGTTTAATGCTCTATTGTTATTGCCAAGTGTGAATGGAGTGAGACCTTTGAATGAATTTAGGAACTAATATATGAATGTGAACTAGATTTCAATAATATATTTCTATTCACCCAGCCTTCTTGGCTCTACTCCTAACGTCCCAAACTCTCCTTCATTTATTTAAATAATCGTTACATTTTATAATACCCGTTACAGATCTATATAGGCCTGCACAGTTAAATCTAATCACTTTTTCTCAACTTTCAGATTCAACTCACCTGTCCTCGATATGTACTTAACATGAAGATTAAAAACATTCAGGACAATTATTTTATCGTGAATCATATTGGCTACGAATCAATATAATATCACGTTGATTACTCCTCCTACGAGGCTCTTATTCTTGGCCACATAGTCAACGTCATCGGGAGGTGAGAGAGAGAGAGAGACAAAATTGCACTTAAACCGAAATTAAATAAAATTTTAATTATTTTCTCACCATAAAGAATTATTTGAAAGTGATTCGCCTTCAACATGAGCTTCGAGTCAACTTCTAAAAATTTAAACCTTGGAAAAAGCCTGAGAAAAGTTGAACAACCACCCATTAAAAGATAAGTTCTCATCAACTTCTGCCTGCATTTACATTGAATATCATCTAGTACTCACTCATAGGCTACATGCAGATTAACATTTTTGTTCCGACGTCTTTTACCTGTAATAAGAAAGACATTTGGTTAATAAAACACTAAAACTGAGCTTTATTGTTGATTCTTCAAATTAAGGTCCACCCACATAGATCTAGATATAAAAAAATTTTAATTTGGTTTAAGAACTAAAATTTGGAATTTTGGCATTTAGCATTCACATTTTCAACATACGATGATGGGGCGGAGAAAAATTTATTTTTTAAAAACACTCAAGCTCATTTTGTGAATAATTCATGATTTTTTCAATTGGCAGCGTAAAATAACTCTATTAGAAGAAGGTTGACACTAAACCACTCTCTAAATATTGATTGAAAAGAGGGAATGGTGGGGGGGATGCTTAAAAACTCAAATATTGAGTTTATTGGGAAAATATTTTCACCCTGTCAGATACAGTATAAAAACCCGACAAGAGAGTTTACAACTTTCATTTGAAAAGTTTTTGAAAAATAATCTCCTTTGAAGCGGAAACTAAACTTTACTGGAAAAAGTAGTGGGTTAAAAAATGTTGTACGTTTTTGTTGATGGATAATTTCCACTATTCATGATTGAAGGTGAATATTAAGAGCGGGATGATGTTGAAAATGCATAGGAACCCTTTGTAGTGTTGGAAATGTAATGCTAGATGTTACACCTAACAGAGGTGTGACACCTATTACATTTCTAACATTACAAAGAGTTCCTATGCATTTTTTACAAAGTTCCACATTTTTTAATAACTAGCAACTTTTTTACTTTTTGTAGTTTTTATCATCAATGATAGATTAAACAATAACATTTGAGTCAAAAGTGCTTTAGAACATTTTTGAACAGTTAGCAACTTTTTGACGTTTTGCAGTCTTTATCATCAATGATAGATTAGACAATAAAATTTGAGTCGAAAGTACTTTGGAACCATTTTTGAAGATATCATCCCCTTTTGAATGTGGAGTGTTGGGCGAGCGAGCTCTACAAGTTTTAAAGAACAACAGCTGGAAAGTGTAAGGCCAGTGAATAATTCATTGTTTTTCTGTATGATAAGTGACAAACGAAGAAAGCAGGTAGCTGTTCCATTTTTCACTTTTCAAACTGTAGACATGAAGAAGATCAAGCATCGAACAAACGTTCGTGATACAGAATTAAGTGGGAGCCGGGATAGTCAGACCACTTGACAAGTGGAGCGACTAGGTGTAGCGTGACGCCGTAACTGAGAATTGAGACTGACTGAGGTGGACTTGGTTTTACCGTCTCAGCAGCTGTCAACTTGCATTGCATCCAACTAACCAAGTCACCTTCACACAAAATATCTTTGGATTCAACTTAATGATGCCGTTATTTTTCAACTTTTCTTCTGGTAATCTGTTTTCAATGGACAAATGAGGCAAACAAACAACGTAAATGAAACAATCGCTCATGAGCTGAGCGGATACACTATAGATCATGTTAGAAAGATGAGAGAGCATAAGAGCAATAAAATACGAAACGATTTCATGTTTCAAGGAGACAGAGGATCCGGGATGAACTACATTACAATAAGCAATAAATAGCAGAACAATAACCATTCATTTGAAGTACGGATAAAGCGTATAAGTAGTAACTGGAGAAGGAATATTGAGTTATTCTCAGTGCCAGCGCAAATGGAAATAGAAAATGGCAAATAAAGCTCTTATCTTGAACTCAGAAGCGGTTTCTACACAAATTCTTCTGGCAGCTATGCTAAATATCTGAATGCGAAAAACTTGTTTCTTGCAGGAAGGGTTTGTAATCAGCAGAATGACAAGAAGTTCGACTTGGTGGCTTGATGACTTGACACAGAATACACAATAAGGAATTAGACTACAAATTAATAGAAACGAGAGAGAGATCAAATTCATTCATCTATTCCACAGCAAAAGTTACACAAGTAACGTTAGCAAATATGTAGGTATTTTTTTATTTTATTAATTTATAGAATACACAACAGTATTAGTTGGGCCTTAGAGAAAGAAATATAGGCTTTGATTTAGCATTGGTTTAAGTTTAGGAATTTTTCATAGCATGTGGAGTCTTTTAATAACAACGAGAAGATTAAGAAACAAGCCCATCAATTTAAAAACATGAAATGTGAGAAATACTTTGCGGACTTCATTTAGCTTGCTTCAAATTCTAGTTGGAATGAAAATTGAATAATAAATCCAAATTTTTAATCTTTTATACTTTTTAAGTATGCACAAGTTCTACCTGTGCTGTGGGAAAGCTGAAAAACTTGATTCTCCTCATGTTTATTCATTTTAGTCTTGTGCCTGTGTGTAGCTTCTTCCATTCAATATCATCGATTACAAGAGAGTAAAAATTAAAATACACTGAAGATCTCCCCTGTTTTTGTGATCATTGTCTGGAATTGTAATAAGTTTCTCCTCATCTTTTCAACATATTAGCTGGAATTTGCTATTATTTGGAGCAAATTGTTCATCTTATTGTAGAGTAAGAACAACTATAGCTTTACGGATGGATGGGAAAGTTACAATTTCAGTCAAGCACTTGAATGAAGCAGTAGCAGCAGCTTTCTCGACTATTGTCTTTGCTAGTTGAATCTTTGACCGTTGCATCGAATAGTAGTCATCTTTCCGGTTGTTAGAACAGAAGCTTGTTTGTGCAACTTGTAGAGTTCAAATCAGAGACAGACGATTCCAAAAACTAACAGAAAGACGGTAATTTTTTGAAAAATCAAGTAATTTTCTAAATTTTGATCATAATGAAATTGTTGAAATGCGATTGAGTTGCGTTACGTGAAATATTCAACAATCACAATAAGTAACCGTGTAAAAAGTTTTATTATCAAGGAGTATTCTCTCATAAATCATAATATAGCCAACTAATCAAAATATGAGAGGAACATTGCTGAGTGCTTGAATCTAGTTCATGTTCTAAACAGAAAGAGTAGCTCCTGATGGTAAGATAATTCACAACTAGATAGCAATTTAGTGAGCGGCTTAGTCGAGCTTCATCAGCATCTCTGCACTTTCACGATTGCTCTTTAGAGATGAGCAATCATGGGTTCATCCATATCGTATCAACAACACTAGAGAGTGTACTCGTATCGGTAATAGACCAATAAACTTTGTGGACTACAATGTAGATACTAATTTTCAGCAAATACGCTTCACTGATGTCTCGATAACTTTTACTCATCTTAGAATCATCTTAAAAAATCGCTAATACTTCCAACTTGATTTATTATCCCCATTCTCGACTTACCGCTATTTTCTCCAGCAGATTGTAAATGTAATGTCAATAATTTATTTTTCATATTAGGCAAAGAGAAATTATCAATAATAAATGTATTTTGAGCGTTATGAGGATTCTAGTCGTTGAAGATATTTCAGAAGAAAATGTTGCTCATAGCTAGTGCTTGAAGTTCGTTGAAGCAATGTTCTATTCTAGTTCTATTTCATGAGACGATTCAGGAGGAACGTATCAAACTTTAGATACTTGAAAAAAATTGTAAATCCCCTCATCTTCAGTTTTATTGTGTATTAACTATGTTAACTGTTGAATAAATCTCTCAAACTGTCCAAGAAAAACTCCTAGAGAATCTAATTTTGGAAGAAAATGTATAATGATATAGTTTGCCTGAAACACAATTAAAATCAATTTATAAAATTTATTATTAATTGAAATGATTAAAATCAATTTATGAATCAAGCTCTATTAGTGACAAGCTGTAGGTGACCATAGGCCTACAACATTTTGATTAAAAAATGTCATTTTGTGATTTTTGAGAATTCGTTTTCTCAATGATGGCGGATATTTAACCAGGTGAAATAATTTGAGCAAAAGTAAATCATTTTTGATATCCGAATGATCAACTTAAGAAAATTATAAATAATCTTGCATCGGAGATCGCGTTTGAACGAATTTTCTTCTTCGGCTTGCATCTGACAAATATTTAGAAATAAAACAAAAATGAAACGTCCACAAACGAAAATCTGAGAACGAAAACGATAAATATGAGGAAGACATCGGTAAACTGGAATTATAAATTACAGACGAGAGAGAAGTATTCCGCGTGTGTTAAAGAAGCGAGGAGAAAGTTTTGTCAACCACTCAACAGGTTTTTTCTTCTCATATTGGGAGAAGGCATTCACAGCAACTCGACGGTAATTGAAGGGCTGAGATAGCGAGTTCTCAGTCTAGAAAATTGAATGATGATGGTTCCCATTTCCAAATAACTTCCTGTCAGTTAATTCGTTATTTAATTTGTTATGTTGAACCCCATTTACTTCCAAACATTTAATGCACTCTTCCCAAATGAACTAAGATTGTTTTAGTGCAATTTACAATAATGTAACAACCTACGATTGAAGCTTGAACTATAAAATTTAATTTACTTGCTTGATGATCATTTTCTTTCACTGACACCAACCCACCTGACACTGTTTCAAGAGCACTGTAAGTATACTGTTGATCCAATTATTACTCATTATAGTGGGAGAAAAATAAAATACCCTGTAATTTTCGATAAGTTTCTTAAGAGTATCTCTCTTTACGATGTTTTTAATTTTCTTTTTACATCTCTATTATCTCTATAATTTTCTTTCAAGGGGCTTGAATTGTTAATTTCATTTAAACAGGTCGTGTTCAGTTCATTGTACATCTCACTACATTAAAGATATCGTTTATTTCATTGAATTATGCCTTATTTAGATCCTTCATATATTTATCTATGATAATTCCACTTAATTTTTAAAAAGTATTTCCCAAATATTGTTTGAAGAGACAAATAATGTTAATCATATCTTGAAAAAACTCATTTGCTTCAAAGATCTACTCCCAACGGATCTATAGCCTACAAATATAGGCTATGTAGAATATTTCGCAAGAAATTTCTACGATTTTGAAATGGAAATTGTATGATAATCTGAAGAATTGGATTTGTTCATTAGAATAATTAAATTTATCTGGCTCAATTATTCTCCCAAATTAAATACCTTAATACTTCTCTTTAAATATAGATGCAATGTAATTTCTACTGTATTGCAGCTGCACAGCATTCAAAAAGCATCTTAAAAGTTAGTAACTAAAAGATTTTAAGTTATTAAATCAACTCAATTGAGTACACGTTTGGCATGTGCCGGAGCATGGCAACCTAATGTCCTCAGTTTTTCGATGTGTACATCCATTTAAAAGAGTCGTGTCTGGTTGAATGTGGGTTTTACCAATTAATGATCTTCACACGACTAGCTAGCACATGCAAGTTTACCAGCAAACTTCGCAACAAATGTGATGCAATTAGCCGCCGTTGAACGCTGAATGCAGCCACAGGATAATGTATCTTCTCCTCCACTATGCACGAACCATCAGCCCCGTTTATAAGGTATTCATTACGTGTGAAATCTTGACAACATAAACGAGTTAAGCTCACGTAATTCCAGGCGACGCGTCAGCATCAGTTTGTTTAGCATGTGCATCATGTTTGGTATGTGCAGTATGCTGTGCGTATAAAATCGTGTAAAATATGTTGTAAATCATACGGAATTAAGGCTTGAGCATCAGCGAAGTTTCAGTTTTTTCAAAGTGATTGAGAAATAAAAAATTGCTAGGTATGAAGAATATCGTGAAAAGTGGAATACAGACCCCTCCTCCAGAAAAATTTCTAGATTTAGTCTTCTAGAGCATTTTTTCAATATGAATGGAGTAAATATTGTCCATGAATATGAGTTTCAAATTTCGAAAGTAGTATCGATATCAAGTATGTGGATGACACCGGGAGAAAAAAATATTTCATTATGAAAACTATGTTATACTTTACAAAGAACATATGTAAAAATTTTAAAATATGGACAGTACAGCAGGAACGTTTGCTCTACATCTAAATCACTAAAATAAAGAACAGTAAACAAAAAAATATACTGTACTGTTAACAAAAAGTGTTCAGTTATGCCTTTCTAAAAAAATCAATCACTCGTTTTTGCTTCTTACTTTGAAAAATTAAAATTTAATTGAACATTTTTTTTGTGGCACTCGCGGATAATCGGGGCTCTACTGTATTGTAAAACGAATGCACCCAATAACCAGAATTTAGTATTCTTTGGAGTAGCCTACAATATATTAGAAGTACTCAAAAGACAAATATGAGAGTAGCCTAAGTAACACAATAATACTACACAGAAAAGCTTTGTTTCAAATAGTCATCAGTTATAGTTTTTGTTGAGCTTATGGTTTTAAAACTTTTAGTTTCTGAGATGGGGCTCCTTGTACGCGTAGTGCTTTAGTGTAGCAATCAAAATGATGAAGCCTCATACTGTCATAGCCAATATTTAGGCTAATAATTAAAGAAAAACATCGGGTTCGAGAACATTAAAAATGAACCGGAAGTGCAAGCAGTTGTTACAGATCTTAGAAGGCATATTCGCATTTAGAAAATAGCATTGCAAATTATAAAAGTAACATTCTTGCAATCAATAAATAACTTGTGCATAAGAATTGTAGCTTTGAATAATTAAACGTACAACACGGAAATAAATAATTCTCAAGCGATCTATGACCTAGTACAATGAAAACGTCCGCTAACGCCTTGAGTCTTAGCAAAATTAAAGGGGTGACATTATTGATGATGTGCCTCCGCTCCTCCGATTAACATATATTTCTCTTGATACCTCCTTGGATGCATCACGGAGAAAGCTGAGAGAACTCGCACAATCATAATGCATCTGAGAATACAGTAATTTTGAAACAATTTTATTTTGATTTATTGCTTCTGAACAAGATCCATACCGTCTTATATTTTTTATAGAAAGATGAGATAATGTTTTTTGATAGATAATGGTTGTACCAGAGAATAAGACAAGGAAGTGACAAAAGTAAAATTAATTTGTAACCAAGTGAATTTATCATATAAGTAGGCCTATTTCAATCAGATACAGACGATGGTGGCTGCTGCAGAACAGACTACTCATTTCGTCTTGATGGTAAATTATTTATAGCTTCACTTATTTTCTTATCAGGTGTGACCAATTTTATATTCATGTAACAAATAATACTCTTTATCGTGGTCAGAAAAATTTTAAACATTTTTTTTAAATTTTCATTTGTGTAACGATTTTAGGGTTTGTATCCCAAAATCTCTATTACAGAATATAATTATAATTTCCTTTAAAACAAATATACAATTTTATTCATCAAATAAAATATAATTTCCTTTGAAGAAAAGTTATGTTCAGTCATGTCGATGTAGAAGGAACAGATTTATTTTCTCATTATCATTATTCTTACTACAATCTTTGAAATTGTAAGCTCTTTGAGCATGAAAAGACATTGTATTACCATTTTCTTATTATCAAGTAACAATGTAGAGTAACTGTATTATTGTACAAAGAAAACATCGATAACTGATAGACAGAGACAGGATTACGAGCACACATTGTTATATTACTCCGGATTATCAAGTTTATAGTTTATCCTTGTACTATTGTTGTCTGTTGGAAAATATTCTCACGGGATTGCTACTAATGAGCAAAAGAAAAAGAATAAAAAAAATACTTAGCCAATCACGAGCTAGCGAGACGACGTCATCCGCTAGTTCGCACCGACGCAGAAACCAATTTTGTCATTTCTGAAAAATCAAATCAACTAGTCACTTCATTCGGAATCAGTTTGTCGTTACGACAACTTGTAGGAATTCCGATAGTAAAATGTAGAACTAACTTTTGAATATAATGTAACGTTAACTTAGGAAAAGTATGTAAAGTAGTTTTTTGATAATTAATTTTTTATAATGAAATAGTTGGAATCCCATTCATTTTTTTGATCAGTTTAAGTGTTATGTAGTTTCATCATGAAGAGGATATAGTTCCCCAAAATCCGCTAAAAGGTAACCAAAAAAAAAAAAAATTCTTATCTGTATTTGTATAACTTTGGAAAGGTAGAACCGTAAAGGTTAACAATAATTCTAGATTCAATTGAAGTAGATTTCTTTGAAACTATGATGACTGTTTACTGAATTAATTTTCTATACAAAAAAAAAGTAACTTAAATTTATTTTTTGACTGAGAAAATCGATTAGGATATGATAAAGTAAAAGTTCTAGTTGATCATCTTTGTTTAGCATTTTAATAAAACTTAATAAATTTTGAAACAATTAACAATTTCGAAAGAATTTAAAAGCTTTTTCTTAAAAACTTAATAAACATCTAGTGAAATATTGAGTATTGTCATCATGTGTTACTGTCCGTTTCCGGACATCTCAAATTTAGATAAACAAGAAATTATTCGGGAATTGTATTCTTTCCAAACAGCGGTGAATGTAACCGGCTAGAGCATCATGTAATCAAGGTTTCGTGGTACCCAGACTATCAAATGCAGTACCTGGAGATCACTGGGTCAAGGCTGACTATCCAGGCCTGTCCGACTTCTAGGAGATGAAGTATTATCATCGATTTCAATTCTGAGGATGAACATCCAGGATTAAATACCGAAAGTATACTACGTTCTCAGTGATATTAAGTGAAATTAACAAAAAGGTTTCGACTAGAACTTCACAGTTTTAAGGTAACCAGCGCATAAATTTTTCTACGAAAATCTTCGTATAAAGAGATGGGCCCATACTCTAATAATTCGGCGTAATAAATTTCAAAATTAAATATTTAACTAAATTAATTTGGACTGTCTTGCAAAATTATAGTATTGAAAATTTAAGTAACTAAAACATTCACTTGTCCTCGTAATATAGTATGAATATGTAACATTTTAGCACTATTTTTGATATTTTGTGAAGGGTACAATTTAATTTTTTTTTGATAATATTATAACGGATTCCAACTATCACTTGTATTTTTTTGACATCACCTAGTCAAGGTATCGTATGATGAGTGCTTGCTGAACTATAATCGATAATAGGAAAGGTCTATTTTCGATTATAAATTTTATATTTTATTTTCTAGCAAATGCCGTCTCTTAAATTTTTCAAAATTAACTTTCTTTATAGACGAGCATTTCAACTGCGCCACTCTGCTGTTAAAATTGAAATTAATAAAAATTAAAAGGTGTAAAAATTCAACTACGCCGTCTCTGACTTAAAATTTTTTTTTAACTGAAAACTAACCTTAAAGTAGGAAACGCAAAAGTACTCATCTCACGAGACAATGACAGGAGAGGTTATATGGGTCGATAATCTGACAATCAAGATAACATAGTTAAACGTAGAATTTAGTGTGTTTGAAACTTGAATTTGACTTATATGTAACCGTAAAATGACATAAGATTTGAACAAAAAAAAAGTGGTTTGAATAGAGAATGCAAGATTTTCGTAAATAGGCTGAACTCAATATAGGTTAGCTTAACGTATACATGAATCCCGTATCACCAAGTAAACAAGCGTCACCTCACACGATGGAAAGTAGGACGATCAATTATTGGGAAACCAGGAAAGAGGTACATAGTGTATTCAATTTTGATTTAATACCTAGTGCTAAATTCAATCCTAATTATATCAGTAAAGAATGTTTAGTGTTTGAACTTGAAACTCTCGGCATTCCGCCGGAGACGTTATCAGAGTATGACTTAGACACATTGCGTGCTAAATACAGAACAATTGTGAGCACGCCCGATCCCAAGATATCTCGTATTATCTATAATGATGAAAGTAGTAAGGTTGCCTTATCTAAAATTGAACACCAATTGAAAAAAGAAGCCGAATATTTGTCTGGCGTTCCTTGTCAAGTTAATGTGGATAGAAGTGCTAGTATCAAAAAAGGAATCAGTATATTTTTTCATATTTTGAACCGTATAACCCAATTACTCACGTATGCTAAGGAGACTAGCGATCAGGAATTGATTAAGGGGTTGGAAAATTCGATAGTGTCGGCTCAAGCCGTGTTCACCCAGCTAATTGACTTAAAACCATTTCTTAGAAGTAGGGCCACTTCGCCAGCGGGTGACAATTTTGAAACACCAAATTTTGTACCCCCTAGTATTCAAGTACACGATACGGAAAAGGCGAGTAGTTCCGGAATTGTCAATCCAATAGGACAACCCAAATTAAGTTTGGACATTGAAAAGGCTCAAAGAAATTTAGGAGTAAGACTACCTATGTCAAACGTGGTGACTGTTGTTGAGGATAACAGTATGTTTCAATATGTCGATAAGCGTAATTCAGATATTAATCGAGAGCCGGTTACTACTAGATTTCTTAACCCTCAAATGAATCTTCAAAACAATAGATTTTCCGTAGCTCCTGGACATACATCGAGCGTGCACCAAACATCTTATTCCGCACTTAGCAACATTTTCACTAAATTATCTAACCCTATTGAAAATTTAATTAAAGAATTGCCTATTACCGATGGACTTTCTGTCGATAATTTACTTAAATTTATTAGCGTTTCTTTGAAGATCAAAGAACGAGGCAATATTTCAGACCAACAACTTTTCAATTTAATTCACAGTTCGACAATCGGACCTTTGTCCGAACGACTAAATTTAGCAATAAATCTTAGCAGTTCTTTTGATGACTTTCACCATGATATCCTGACCTATTTCATTCCGACGAGACTAATCTCCGTTATCGAACGCGAACAGTATGGGCGTCTACAACAGATAGGGGAACCTCTAGCAGCCTACTTAGTAGCCATTAAAGATGCGGCCAAATTATTAAGATTAAATAAGTCCGAGAAAGAAATAGTTTCAACTATTTGTTCCGGCCTGAATCCCGAAGAAAGGTCAAGATTAGTCTTTCAATTTCGACCTAGAAATTTTAGGGACCTAAATGATTTGTGTGTCCAGTCTCAAAACATTCAATTTGCAGACATAGAAAGAAATCGAGTTGAAACTATGCCTATTAGAAAAGAAACAAGACCATGGAATGAAACGGGTACAGTGCCTAAGAAATGTTATCACTGTCAAAAGGTAGGCCATATAGCTAAAGAATGTAGATCAAACCCTAATAGTACAAATTTTCGCGGAAATACCTTTAGAAATGATAATCAAAATTCGAAACCTAATAATGTTACTAGAAATTTGAGCACAGTAAAATGCTTCAAATGCCAAAAGCTAGGTCATTACGCTAATGATTGCAATAATAAAAAAGTACGACTATCTTTCGAAAACAAAAGAGTCAATTTTGCAAAAAACAAATCACAAAATTTTATTAGTAAATCGGAGGCTAATAAAAACCATTTCGTAAATTCACTAAAACCTGTTGCCCTTCGTAAAAAATATGAAGCCCAGTTTTCCAAAAATAAAGAATCAGTAAGTAAACGTAAATTAAATAATATTTCAAAAAGAAAAATTAGGAAACCTTTCAATAGATTAAAAACTAAAGCCTTAACTAATAAAGTAATACCTTTCGTAAGTTGTGAATTAGGAAATAATACAATAAATTCTCTAGCTTTAATTGATTCTGGGGCTTCCCAGAGTATAATTTCTAAAAATACTTTTGATAAATTGTTAATTGAAAATCCTGACCTCCATGTAGTGAAGGAAAATTTTAATTGTGTGACCGCCAATAAACAACGACTTGAATTAAAAGAAATAATATTAATAAAAATAAAAATCGAAAATTTCAGTTGGAAATTTCGTTTTTACGTTTGTGAAAATCTTTCGGTGCCTATCATCCTTGGGTGTGATTTCATTCACCACACACAATTAGTAGTAGACTTATTTAATAAAAGATATTACTTCAATTTTCGGCCTCAATTTAAATTCTCTTTCGAAAACAACTTGAAAACCGAATCACTTAAAATTCAGAATAAAATCAGTGCGGATGACACTAAAGATGAGTTAACTGTTTCTCAAAAAGGTAAACTAGATAAATTATTATATACTTTCAATGATGTTCTTACAGATCGTCTCGGTAGAACAAATTTAGTAGAATATAAAATTCGTTTAACTTCTCACGAACCGGTAAGAAAAAGCCCATATCAATTAAATCCCATGAAAATGGAAATTTTGGAAGACAAAATAAAAACTATGCTTGAACAAGGAATTATCCAACGGTCAACCTCAAGCTATGCTAGCCCATGTTTCTTAGTCGCGAAGAAGGACGGGGGGCAAAGATTGGTCGTGGATTACAGAGCCCTAAATAAAAGGATAGCCTTAGATTCGACTCCTCTCCCAAATTTGGAAAATATTTTTCATTGGTTTCATGGCGCTACATATTTTTCGGTATTGGACTTGAACCAGGCCTATTATCAAATGCCCTTGGCAGAAGAAAGTAAACATCTAACAACTTTCTGTACTAGTAGAAATACTTTCATGTTCAATTCCGTTCCGTTTGGAATAAGCATTGGAGCTCAAGCATTAACATCAGTCTTAGACAACCTTTTCGAGGATATTAAATTCAAATTTGTGTTAAATTATCTCGACGATATTGTGATTTATTCCAAAAACTTTGAGTCTCATCTCGAACACATAGAGGTAGTTTTAACAAGGCTTAAAAATGCAGGCTTCACTGTCAAACCTGAAAAAACTAATTTTGCTAAAAGACAAATTTCTTTTCTTGGCAACCTAGTTGACAAAAATGGTATCACTATCGACCCTAATCGTACGAATTCGATTAAGGAATTCCCTAAACCAAAAAATGCTAAGGCCATAGCCAGATTTATCGGCATGTGCGGATATTTTCATAAATATATTCAAAATTATGCAGAAATTGCTGCACCTTTAAATGATCTAAGAAAGAAAAATACTAAATTTGTTTGGGAAGATAAACATGAAAATGCATTTCAGAAATTAAAGTATGCCATCATGAACCCGCCAGTTTTAAAAACAGCTGATTTTTCAAAAAGGTTTGTTCTACAGACAGACGGGAGTTCTACTGCGGTCGCCGCAATTTTGTCACAAGAAGTAGATGGAATTTTGCAGCCCATAGCATATGCTTCTAAAAAACTGACTCAGCAAGAATGCCGGTATTCTACTTATGAGATTGAATGTTATGCTGCAATTTTCGCCATGGAAAAATTCAAATTGTACCTCCAACATGCTAAATTTCTTTTGTTGACCGATAACAGTGCCTTATCATGGATTTTGAAACAAGATAACAAGGTAGGTCGTTTAAGTCGCTGGATATTAAGACTTTTATCTTTCCAGTTCGATGTAAAACACATTCCAGGCAAGTTAAATGTAACCGCCGATTGTTTATCCAGGATGTTTCAGGATGAAATAAGTCAAGAAGAACAAAAATTGATCGAAACTGAATTTGAAAATGAAAATCTTTTAAATTTCGTAAATAACCTAAAAATTACTGATTTCCCACTCGTTTTTACCGACATCAAAATTCATCAAAAAAAGGACCCATTTATTTCGAATATAATGAATAAAATTTCTAACAATGAAAATCAGTTCCCTTATAGCATCTCTAAAGATGTGCTAGTGATAAAAATAAGAAATCAAGAAAAATTAAGAATTGTTTTGCCTAAAATTCTAATTCCACTAGTGTTTAAATATTACCATGATTCCGCTATTGGAGGACACTTAGGTGTCAGCAAAACTACTGCTAAAATTTTTGAAAATTTCTATTGGCCAAAAATGAAAAAAGATATTCATTATCTTGTTCAATCTTGTGCTCCATGTGGACTAAGTAAACCCGCTCAAAAAACTAATTTTGGTTTCCTTTCCTCAAAAGTTCAACAAAAACCCATGGAAATGTTCCATATCGATACAGTAGGTCCATTAGTTCGTTCCACACAAGGAAATATGTATATATTTACTTGTATTGACGTGTTTTCAAAATTTTCGTGGTTAATACCACTTCGTAAAACTACGTCGGAGTCAGTTATTAAAGCTCTAAAAACTATTTTCGTAAATTTTTCCACCCCTAAGACGGTAATTTCCGATAACCACTCTATTTTTACGTCTTCAAAATTTAAAAATTTCCTTTTTGAAAATTCCATAAAGGCGGCTAACACTAGCCCTTACTACCCTCAAGCTAATCAAGTAGAAAGGCTACACCGAAACTTAAGGAGCGCCCTTACGGCTTTTCATTCTAACAGCCAAACCCGCTGGGACGAGACGTTAAATTGGTTGCCACTGGCGTTTAATCTAGCAAAGCACGAAAGCATAAATGCAACTCCTTTCAGTATTATGTTCAGATACGAAGCGAATCACCCCTTGTCAAACGCTTGGAACATTTCTGAATTGTTACCAAACAAGAGCGGTGACGACACAATGAAGATATGGAAAGAGGCGAGAGATAGTCTCACAAAAGCGCATAATAAACGTAAACTAAACTACGACAAACATCGACGCGAGGTCCCATTCAAAACAGATGATTTTGTTTGGACCCGTACCCATATTTTGAGCGACAAAATAAAAAAGATATGTAAAAAATTAAGTCCGCGTTGGGCAGGACCTTTCAAAATCGGGCGATTTCTCACGGACGTCACCGTAGAATTAATAGATCCCGACAGTGAGGATGTTATTCACAAAACACATGTGTCTCAACTTAAGAAATTCTTTCCGCGAGAAAGCGAAGAAGAAGAAGATGATGGAGAAGAAGAGTAAGAATTGTTGTTTACTAAATACAGCGATCAGCTGTGCATAATAACACAACGACCGAGCAAGGCTATGAGTTCGCTAAGTAGGTCAACCGAGGGTCGCTACACTCGTAGCAGTAGACCGCTCCGTAAGCTAGGCTAATCTGAGGAAGCTCCCTTTGCAACGTTCCGTTGCCTTGACACACGCAACGCGTTTCATAACAGCAACACACTGTTGTATATGCTACGGTAGCAGAACGTGGTTTGTTTACAATTTAGAACTGGTGAGGCGCGCCACCATCTAAACTTGTCAAACCTTCCTTTAATTAATAAAATAATAATCTTTTAAAGATATATTAGTAAGTAATAAAATAATTTTTGACTCTGAAATTTGAAATTTCTGAGAATGTATAGGAAATATTCTAGAATCTCCATAAATAATTAACCTTGTATGTGAAACTAAACTTGTAATGTAGTTGATTAATCTATTTAACGATGAAATTAGATAAATATTCCCTTATGTAAATGGAACTTATCAACTTAGTGTAATTATTATAAATTTGAACTTAAGAAGGAACTTAGATTTTTTTTTGAAGTGAAAGATTTTTTTTTGATTAGATGATAGACAACTACACTTGATGTTCTCTTATCAAGTAGATGCTCTTATACTGATGCACCTTTAATTCTCGTTTTAGTTTTCATCGTTTGAGATCAAAAATTATCTAGATAAACCTTTTTTTACTGTAAGCTACGATTGTGGACGCATATGACTAGCATACCTATTACCTTTTTTTTTGTACTGGATGATTTGCACTTCTGTTGAAGTACACCAGATTGTAGTTGTAGTTGGCCACTCAATGATAGTCGAATGTACAAAAACTTTTTTTATGGAAATTGCTGGAAGAACTTTAAATTTAGTAAATTTTGGATTACTCTTGGACTTGATTTATTAGACAGCACTTAGAATTTATTTTGTTGTGCATCACTTGAAGTTTCGTTAGAATGCCTTGAATCTAAATCGACTTGTGGTTTTTCAAGACATTTTGACTTAATAAGTTGATGATAACACAACTAGACTTTGGTTACTAGTCAACTTAGAAAATTTTATTATTAGTTATGTTTTGGTACCTTATTTCTAAATTTTTTTTTGCATCATATAGGATATTTTCAGATGTTGATATACAAATTTGTCATGGTATTGTAATTGTAACTGATTGTATTGTAAACTTTAGGCATGTTTCACATTAGAAGAAGGGGGAGTATGTAACGATTTTAGGGTTTGTATCCCAAAATCTCTATTACAGAATATAATTATAATTTCCTTTAAAACAAATATACAATTTTATTCATCAAATAAAATATAATTTCCTTTGAAGAAAAGTTATGTTCAGTCATGTCGATGTAGAAGGAACAGATTTATTTTCTCATTATCATTATTCTTACTACAATCTTTGAAATTGTAAGCTCTTTGAGCATGAAAAGACATTGTATTACCATTTTCTTATTATCAAGTAACAATGTAGAGTAACTGTATTATTGTACAAAGAAAACATCGATAACTGATAGACAGAGACAGGATTACGAGCACACATTGTTATATTACTCCGGATTATCAAGTTTATAGTTTATCCTTGTACTATTGTTGTCTGTTGGAAAATATTCTCACGGGATTGCTACTAATGAGCAAAAGAAAAAGAATAAAAAAAATACTTAGCCAATCACGAGCTAGCGAGACGACGTCATCCGCTAGTTCGCACCGACGCAGAAACCAATTTTGTCATTTCTGAAAAATCAAATCAACTAGTCACTTCATTCGGAATCAGTTTGTCGTTACGACAACTTGTAGGAATTCCGATAGTAAAATGTAGAACTAACTTTTGAATATAATGTAACGTTAACTTAGGAAAAGTATGTAAAGTAGTTTTTTGATAATTAATTTTTTATAATGAAATAGTTGGAATCCCATTCATTTTTTTGATCAGTTTAAGTGTTATGTAGTTTCATCATGAAGAGGATATAGTTCCCCAAAATCCGCTAAAAGGTAACCAAAAAAAAAAAAAATTCTTATCTGTATTTGTATAACTTTGGAAAGGTAGAACCGTAAAGGTTAACAATAATTCTAGATTCAATTGAAGTAGATTTCTTTGAAACTATGATGACTGTTTACTGAATTAATTTTCTATACAAAAAAAAAGTAACTTAAATTTATTTTTTGACTGAGAAAATCGATTAGGATATGATAAAGTAAAAGTTCTAGTTGATCATCTTTGTTTAGCATTTTAATAAAACTTAATAAATTTTGAAACAATTAACAATTTCGAAAGAATTTAAAAGCTTTTTCTTAAAAACTTAATAAACATCTAGTGAAATATTGAGTATTGTCATCATGTGTTACTGTCCGTTTCCGGACATCTCAAATTTAGATAAACAAGAAATTATTCGGGAATTGTATTCTTTCCAAACAGCGGTGAATGTAACCGGCTAGAGCATCATGTAATCAAGGTTTCGTGGTACCCAGACTATCAAATGCAGTACCTGGAGATCACTGGGTCAAGGCTGACTATCCAGGCCTGTCCGACTTCTAGGAGATGAAGTATTATCATCGATTTCAATTCTGAGGATGAACATCCAGGATTAAATACCGAAAGTATACTACGTTCTCAGTGATATTAAGTGAAATTAACAAAAAGGTTTCGACTAGAACTTCACAGTTTTAAGGTAACCAGCGCATAAATTTTTCTACGAAAATCTTCGTATAAAGAGATGGGCCCATACTCTAATAATTCGGCGTAATAAATTTCAAAATTAAATATTTAACTAAATTAATTTGGACTGTCTTGCAAAATTATAGTATTGAAAATTTAAGTAACTAAAACATTCACTTGTCCTCGTAATATAGTATGAATATGTATCATTTTAGCACTATTTTTGATATTTTGTGAAGGGTACAATTTAATTTTTTTTTGATAATATTATAACGGATTCCAACTATCACTTGTATTTTTTTGACATCACCTAGTCAAGGTATCGTATGATGAGTGCTTGCTGAACTATAATCGATAATAGGAAAGGTCTATTTTCGATTATAAATTTTATATTTTATTTTCTAGCAAATGCCGTCTCTTAAATTTTTCAAAATTAACTTTCTTTATAGACGAGCATTTCATTTGAGTGTTAATGATCACAAATATGTTGTGGCAAATTCAGTTTTTTTCATATCAGGTGTGGCCAATATTATATTCATGTAACAAATACTCTTAATCGTGGTCAGGAAAATTTTAAACATTTATTTTTATTTTTATTTGAGTGCTAATGATCACAAATATGTTGTGGCAAATGGAGTAAGTTCTACTTCAACAGAACATTAGCTAGTAGCAATGTAAAAGTCCGCTGTCGTCATGAGTCGTTTGTGAAATTAAAGGAGTCACATTATTACTCACATCTCAATTGTCTAATCCAGCAAAATATGTCATGATAAACTGCTCATCAAGACTGTGTTGTTCAAATGTATATAATAAAAATTTGAATAGACATTACTGTTTTAGCAATAATGATATATTAAATTAATATGGTTTGGCCATTAGCCATTTGTGAGAGCCTAAAGAGTACAATCCGATGAAGAGAGTGAGAAAAAAATCAAATTAAAGCTTCTAAGAGTTTTGTGAACCAATGATCTTATGGAGGCACCATTTATCTTCAAGGATGTAAAAGAGTCAATAGACCGAAAGACTTCATACCAATTAGAAAAAGCACAGGAAAATAGAAGAGTGCCCGTACGTTTGTATGCTGCTAACAAAGCGTCTCGACCGGAATCTGGAGAAGACTTATGAAGACTTATAAGAAGACTTAGAATAAGAAGACTTATGGAGAAATTCATGTAGGGAAAATGTTTCAGGTAAAATCAACTAACAATTTTTACGGGATTGGAATTTTCCAGCCATTGACAAAAGGTTAGTAATTAATTGATAGATGGCTCAGATGGCTGATTGATATTCATAATAATGATACTGTTTCTAACGTTTTGCAATCAGAGTTGAGTTGAGACCGATCGCATTGATCGTGATGAGCACCTGTTCGTGTAATGTGTAGGCTAGCAAGGCCTTTTGGCAGAAGCTATCACAAGCATTTCCATTCTTCGTATCACCTAATGCAATAATCCAGATGGGTGCATCGTGATAAAAGTAGAACGTTGCATATTCCGGTCGAGATGCTTTTGTTAGCAGCATACAAACGTGCGGGCACTCTTTTGTAATCCGTTCACTTTATGTCGTCAGCAGTCGCTTGTGTAGGTAAGCTTCAATTTTTTGACCTAGGTCAACACTACTCTCGTCCTTAATTCGAATTCGATTGAATAAGCAAGCCTATAGGACATTGGACTATATTTATGGCTTACTGAGTATTGGACTAAGGCTATTGATATCGGATTTTGGTATTTTGGATATTGGCTTTTGGTGTTGGACCAAGGCTATTGAAAATTGATATCTTGTTTAAGAGTAAGGAGCCCAATAAAATATTATTCTATAAGAGAGGAGTCGAGTTTGACTTGAACACTTTCTCACTCATTCGAATTCGCCTAATTTGACAACTAATATAGAGAAATAGTTCTATTACCTAGTGATTTGAGTGGGGAATACACTTTTCAATCATCAATATATATTAAAAAATCACTTATTTTATCCTATAGAAGAAATTATGACCAATTGATTTGATAGACAGAAAAGAATAACGGATTCCACATGGACGTCCTGTCGCCATGATGATTTTAATATTGTGGAAATAATGAGCTGGATTGTGAAGCATGAGAACCTGAAATTCGACAAATATTATATCATGAGCAGTACTGATTGCAGAAGTGGATATCTTTATTTTTGATCAACTTGATCCTGGAAGCGTCAAACAGGTGATCCCTACTTGATATTAATAGGAAATGCAAGAAAGAAGACAACATTATTCTACACTACTCATTGTGCCAACAGTGCATCCGGTTTCACTGATAACACATACTGTTTTTCTGTCTTCATTTCATCTTCTCTCTTCATTTTTTCACTTCTATTTATCAAATGCGTTTCTAGCATATTCGAGCATAATAGAGAATCTTCTAGATCTAGATCGTGTTTTCTGTGTTAATAGAAACATTGAGAAGCCTCTGGAAATTACTAGTATAAAAATCGTATAAAAGCGGGTGTGATTCAGCAGGAAGTTCAGTTGTTATTTCTGCTCTTTAAAACGTTTATATCCAGTGACAGTATAGACATAGACATTGTGAATATGCATATCAATTGCTCGTTATAAGTTTATGTGATAACATCTCAAGCCGGATGGATGGATGAAATGGAGAGAACTAACTGGTGTACTTTGTGACAAAAAAATGCCTGTGCACATCAAGGGTAAAGTGTACAAAGCTGCAGTGCGTCCAGCAATGCTGTATGGAGCTGAGTGCTGGCCTCTGAAAAAAGCAAGCAGATAAACTCCATGCTGCGGAGATGAGAATGCTGAGATGGGCAGGAGTAGTCAGCAGGCTGGACCACATTAAGAACATTCATGTCCGTGGAAGTTTTAAAGTGACACCCATTGGTGAGAAAATCGTTGAGGGAAGACTGCGCTGGTATGGCCATGTTGACAGGCGCCCACCCAACCCAGAAAAGTGCTGGAGATAGAGGCACAGCCAAGGAGCAGAGGCAGACCCCGCCTCACATGGATGGCTCTGGTTCATAGAGATATGAAGCAAACAAAGCTTTTACCCGAGACGACCCAGGATCGTGCACACTGGCGACTAAGATCTAGGAGAGCCGACCCCAAATAATGGGAAAAGGCAAGGGAGAAGAAGAAGAAGTTTATGTGATAAATTCTTTGACAGTAGACATTCTTCTTCGTGGCAAAAAAAAAACAACTCAGTGCTATTATTGTGTTTATCAAATACCGTAACAGACACTGTGCTTCGTACATTTTGAGTTATTTATTGAATTATTGATCGGCCTATTAACAGTTAGTTATTAGTTTTTCTTGTGTGACATAACTGATTAGTGCTTGTTGTAAGTAATTTGTGTAAATAAAGTTAGTGTTATAATTTCAAGTGTCGCCAACATTATGTTAGTAATAGATCCCGTAAAAAAAGACTGTCAGATGGTATGTGACAAGTAACACCCATAAGAAATAAAAACCAAATCACCCCGATCCCCCCCCCCCCACCCGAATGAACATCTAGTTACGTCACTGCTTGGAAGTCTTAACCTCTTCTTCATACTTGTACTCTACGTCTATTATGGAATATTATATAATTCACGAGTGAGGGTTTATCAGGGTAAGGACACTCGATCGGGGATGACTCAAGCACCAGAAACCAAGAACTCAAGCTGATGGAGACCAGCTGACTCAACTGGTGTAGAACTCAAGCACTAGATAGAATTCACTTTGATTTATAATGTGGATTGAAATAGAATTTATGTTTACAAATGCTCAAAATGCGGTTCGAGTGGGGCTATTTCTCAATTTTTTCCCCTCTTCTGAATAAGAGAGTTATAAAATATTTCGTCAATATTGTGGGGAGACATCATCTCCTCATGAATACTCTAAGTCTCTAAGGTATGAGCCCACTATAAAAATATAGACTATAATGTATGTTTGTCTATAACAATATCAAGGGC
Organism: Conomelus anceps; assembly: GCA_948455865.1. Classification (NCBI taxonomy): domain Eukaryota; kingdom Metazoa; phylum Arthropoda; class Insecta; order Hemiptera; family Delphacidae; genus Conomelus; species Conomelus anceps. The sequence continues at coordinate 75,550,763 of OX418217.1, forward strand.
AGGCTTTTCGGAACATGTCATTCACTTATAGTATTATATTCAAGTTTGCTTTATTTCTCTTTTGTGAAATACTCTCATGATAATAATATTTACAGTCTCATAACAAGTGGTAAAATTTATAAAACTACTGTAGAATTCGCTTCTTACTACCAAGGTGTGTATTAAAGGGTCTATTGATAAGGACTCAAGCTCTAGCGACCAGGTCCTTTTGTGGCTTACCCATAAAGACTGTTAAAATGGGTGGATTTAAGCTTTTCTACACATGAGTCGGTTTTCGAAATTTTTCCGTGGGAGGGGCCCCAGGCCCCCCCCCCTTCCAAAAAGACATTCTGAATCCCGCCACTGACTGGACGAAAATCAATGCTCATGATTAAGATTCAAATCGTTGGTAATTACAAATTCCAGTGACAGTAAAATGTTCACTGACACTGTTCAAAGTAAAGAATCGGAGCTTCTGAGTTCGCACTGGTTTCTATAATTGACTATTATTTTCTGAAACAGGATCAATAGCTATCTCAAGACAAAACAAGCAAAAATGATCATTGATGGGGTGCGATTAATGGATGAGTCATCATAGTGAATGGTGAGGAACCTTATTCCTTATTGTGAAAGTAAATAAGAAAAATCTTTCAGCGACTTTGAAACTTCATTTTATTCTGGCCTGTAGATTCAATTATTGGAGTTTATGGTTGGTATGATAAGTGAGAAGGTGAGCTCATGAATAGGTAGCTATAAGTAGCTACACAAATATTATTAATTTAATATTTCCACTCCTACACAAAATATTACTAATTTATTCTTCTCCAGTATAGTTTTTGAATGCGATTTGCTTGATATTCATTTCAAAAAAATACTGACGTGGTTATCCAAGAATTCGGAAGCAAAATCGTCTGATTTGGCTAAATACAGTGCGACGTGCGATAGTGATTATGAGCGCCTGCCTCCTAGTAGCCAGTGGACAACTCTCACACAAGGTCATTTATGTACGGGTCACGTAGTGCAGATGCGACCCGCTTAGAGAAAGAAGCGACTGACAGCTGGAGAGAGAAAGGCATTTCATTACGACCGGCCTAAAAAGTTTCGTTTTCGACCGATGTAACTTTCGAAACCATGAGGGCATTTATCGCCATAGCCACCTCTAAAACCTTATCGCATCTGCTTTGGGAAACAGAAATGTTGTCGGCAATTCATTTTCTCTGTGATCAAATCGCATTCCAAGGCTATCAACTGCCGCTTCTGTCCCTTTAACGATCTATCGCTTCACTTTCAAGAGATGGAAAAGTTCGAAATTAATTATTTACGAATGATAGGCCATGAGTCTCGTTGGTTTGGTACAAGATCTCCCAGAAATCTCAAATCGATAGCCACTATCGATTGATATGTTACTCAGGGGTTGTATAATAAAATATTTTTCCATGTTACTTGTCAACTGTATAGAAAACTCAAATGTATTGTATTGTATTGGAAAAATAAATTTCAATTTCACTAATAAATTAATAAGACGATTTTGTTGCGACCACTTTTATTCGGCTGTGACAATATAAAGTCTTACTCCGGATATCTATCGCAATATCACAATCACCAATTCCCCCAAAAATATTAATAAAGTAAATTTTCTTGACTTTTCAGTCTTGAAATAGATTGGTCTTGAAATAAGTTTCAAAGGGCTTTAACCAATAAATTACTCTTACGATTTCTATTACATTCAATATTAAGATCCCTTAGGACTCAAGTATTTTCCAGATGGTGGATAATGAGAGAAAGGTACCTTGCATTGTATCTAGCCCCTGATTCTAATTAACAAATTCAAAAGATTTTATTATTTATTTATTTTTATTTCATTTTTTATTTATTTATATATTTTTTTGAGGTTGAAGCTCACATAATATGTCTGAGACTTGCGCGTGGGTAGTGAGTTGTATGATGGTGATTGATAGGATGTGCCTACAGCTTTAGGTGGCTTTTGAACCACCGGAAAGTGATTTTTTAGCAGAGAACAATCTTTTTTGCTGGCCAATCCAATCGGTCACCCTTACAAAGAGGGCCCTGGACTTTCTGATGGCACAGATATCTGCTACGGCTCAAGGCTACCCCTTCCCAATTCGGAACTAATGTTCATCTACCTCCAATGTCTTGAAAATTAATCTAGAATTTCTAAATTTATTCGGTTGGAAAATCTAGCCTATTGCAATAGGTTACATCTTCTTTTACATATAGATTGTGCATTTTATTTTCACGAGAAAAGTAGGTAAAAATGGGAAATAAATGTTTTTTTAGAAATGTACGAAATGAATAATTACAGCTATTGAAATACGAAAAGACCTGTGGAGGAATCAATAAAAGTTTCTCGCAGTCATTATATCCAAATTATTTCATTTTCAAAAAGAAATAATAATAAAATTTAAAAAAGCATTTAACCATCGAATGAAACTGCAGCATTAGATTTTCAACTAACTTACATTTTTTATTTCCATGAGACAGCTTCTACATCACTGACTATTTTTCAAGCAAGAGAACTTGAGCAATAAAATGATCAATTATGACATTTTATCACTGACTGTCGCAAGCAGATTGGATTGAAGCAAGTGAAGGAAATTACTTTATGGGATGCTCCATCTTCATTTTTAAGCTTGAGGAAGCGTGTAACTGAATAGCTTTTTAAGCAGAACACTTTTACCGATGCTTTTTGTACGGATGTCAAAACAGTGAGCAGTCTATCCTTGGAATGTCACTCATAAAAACCTCAACACTCTCTTCCTAGCTGCATTTACATAGAGAAGGATATTTGATGATAATGGACATGAAATGTGTTCATGAATGCTTACATTCCTCCTACTCCAACAAGGATTCTTACTTCTCAGCCTATTAAAGTGAGTGTGAATTATTCGATGAAGGTGATAAAATTAACAGCACCCACAATTTGAGGAGGGAATGTAAGATCGTTTTCGTGTAATTTTTCAAGCTATTCACGTTCTTATTATCAACATTCTCTGACTTCAAAGAAATTAGTCCGACCGAACTCAAAATGCTTTATGCAGTTCCGAAAAAAGAGTTCAAAGTATTTATTATCAGATTTTTTAAGTTTGATAATCATAATTTTAAATTAAAACCAATGATAAAATATACACAGAACTAGTGTAGGAATAGAATATTGATTAGTGAACTACCCATAATACCTAATGCATAAGCACCTAGAATACAACTGTTTTGTACCTGTATATGTCATGCATGAGCTTCAAATATTTATAATTAATATGCCTGGATTCTTCTGATGAGCCAATTTTTGCCAACTTACTGGCTACATAGTTTATTATTCTTATCGTTTATTATCATGTGAACCACCTGAATTTATAATTATTGAATAATTCTAATGTATATTATCCTTTCTAACTCAACCTCAGTGATTACTGTAGAATATGGGAACAATGTTCACATAATATACCATCATGTCAGCGATGACATTCTCCAGATTCGAATACTGCACATGCATGAAGAGAACGTCAAGTAGCCCTCTCTCTACAGCATTGATAATGGGGGGAGGGGGGTTGATGAAAGAACCCCCCCCCCCCCCTTCAGGGAGATATTCTAGACATGCATTTTATTAGGTGACGATACGCTTTCAGGAAGCTAGATTTTAGATCTAGGATCTAAATGTCTCTCTATCAACCTATAATTTATTTGATGTTACGGTGATGTTCAAACGAAACAATGGCAGACATCTAAAATGTAAGAGAATATTGAACTACTGTAGTACAACTATTAATTGTATGGCTACAACCTATTACTATTGTAATACTGTACAATACAACTATTGCGGTCATTTTTTACTTTGAAATAAACCGAGCACAACAGAGTACAGTATTCAAGGACCCGATGAATTTGCATGGAACAAGTATTATCAGTATGCTGTACTGATGGCCCATGCGCCAAATCCTGGGTACGCCACTGCTCTACAGTGTAAAAGATATTCAGCATGTGAGTTTTAGGCCTACGTAGGAGTTACTATTATTTTCTTGCTCTCACTCAGAGCTATTTTCAGAAATATTATGATTTCATAGCCACACTATAATTTAAATTGAACAGAATTTTTAATTTAAAAATTTAGTGTGGACGAAGCTATAAGGAACAGGTTAATGGGAAAATAATTTTGAGTGTTACCGCGATCGAATGGAACGTGTTTGATATGTAATAATCTCAAAAATAAAAGAAATGTATTTTAATAATACCCTGATCTTAGAGAGCTATAATTTTTTATTCTAGCTTCTGCTATTTCAAGTTGGCTTATGTATTGAGCTGTAGTTGCAGCCTTGAAGTTTAATTGATTAAGATTATCGTGGAAGATATAAACTTTTCATGCTAAGCATTTAATACAACATTTAATAATAAGGGTTTTAAAACATCATTGATTGACTACAATTAACATGGAAGCGGTTCTCATTTTTGCAGCAGCATTTAATACAGATTTTATTGCTTGATATTAGAAACACAATTGATTGTATTATTATACAACAAAATAACTTATTTTTCTAGTTCAATTCCACTGTTTAGGTTAATGTTTGATTATTTAATTGTTTTTCCCCCCTCCTCATTCATTTGCAATTATTATTTATATCTAATCGCATTTGTTTATCAATGAAACCTCTTCTCAAGTCTTCACAACCTCTCCAACCTCTTGTTATCTGGGTTATTTATAGATTCTATCTCCATTTCAATTTATCTCATGATTTTAAACACTTTTAAGAGAAAAATAATCAGTATGTGGTTTTATTAGTTCATTTGAAATGTGATTCAAGAGCAAATTACTATAAAAGTTTGAAGATTGGAGAGGAACAATCTTTCCGGTGGTTCAGAACCCACCTAGAACGGTAGGTTCACCATAAATAACATGATTGTATCATCAATAACCTCATCACCCAAGCACAAGTCTCATACTTGTAAGCTTAATCACCAATTAGAGAAATGTGGAATGATACCAACAGCTGTGAAACTGATATTAGATTGTCCCTGATATTAGATATGGATAAACGGCTAGATGGAACTCCTGTATAATAAGGGTTTCCCCACTGTCAACAGCCATAAGTTGATGATAATAATAATAAGTAGTAAAAACTCTGATTTCCTACCGGGGCCTTAGGCTTAAATTGAAAACGAATGTGCGATATTATCAAATACGGTACACAATCAGTATTATGTTCAGGCAACGAGTAGAATCAATTTATTATCAACGTTGTTTGCAATATTAATTTGCACAACAAAATTATATCGTGACATCGACAAACAAGTCCCGAAATAAAATCGTGTTCAAAACAAGAATTATTGAAATAAAATAGATATTTGAGGTGAAAGCTACTTTGAAGGATATTACTAGAACAGAATTTATTAATTTCGAATTCCTTTAATTGCTATTAGTTTATACTGAAGACTTCCGCAATGGCGGATATTGACAACAGTATTGAATAGCTGATGGAAATCGATGAATGCTACTGTACAAAAATATCAGTCACCACCGGGAATCGAACCTCGGACCTCCCAATTGCCGGTCGGGCGCCTTAACCACTAGACCATGGAGACCTTCCTGCACAGCAACATATCGGCCATATCTTATAGGTCCGTGGTTCGATTCCCGGTGGTGACTGATATTTTTGTACAGTAGCATTCATCGATTTCCATCAGCTATTCAATACTGTTGTCAATATCCGCCATTGCGGAAGTCTTCAGTATAAACTAATAGCAATTAAAGGAATTCGAAATTAATAAATTCTGTTTATGTATATTTGTCAGTTTATTCAATTGTCAGACACTTCAAACTAACTTGTGATATTACTAGAGTTTTAAATTCTTCAAAATTTGTTGACTCTTGGAAAAATAAAATCTAAAAACAAACAACTTATTTTTACAATGTCAATTGAATCTTTGTAGTGGAGAAAAGAAATATAGAAATGATTGCCATAGCTTTACTCGATTGAGCCTAATATGTACAAAACGCTTCCAATAAAAGTGACATGCGGTCACTTTATTGTTATTAGTGTAAGGCTTTTCATGGAGAGAAACCATTCACGGTTAGTTCCACCTCGCCGTTTAGCCATGTGATGGGAACATGGTGATCCGTTTTAACAGATAATATTTTTCAAATGAAAAAATAAATATGAAAAAAATTCACGGCAATGTAACAACAATTCGAATGGAATTACCAATACGCAATTTGAGTATTTTGCTATTAAGCATAATAGACTATTCAACTATTTCAGCATAACTTCTACTAATAGAATAACAAGGGCGAATGAATAACTTCGACACCTTATTACATTATGATCTTGATTTTAATCCAAAATACAAATGAATTTTTGTACAAGGTCCAACTAACAACGGATTTAATACAACTTAAGATCAATTCAATTTTCATAAATATGTAGATCATACATTGCAAATCACTCTCACATATTGCAAGTGATTACTAACAAACGCAAGCCTAATGGAATGTTGATTTTGAGGCTAGATGGGAATTAATTTCGAATTCTCATTCTATTCATCTATATATATATATAAATGAATGTCTGTCTGTATGTATGTTCCCTATAGACTTCAAAACTACTTGACAGATCGGTATGAATATGTTGTGTGAATATTGGGGATGGTTTTTGACCATACATTTTAATAGGGGGGCTAATAATTATTATTAATTAATCCATTTTACAGACCTAACCTACTGAACTTGCCGGCCAAACATCTTAAAGGAACAGCTGATAGAAGTCAACAGTTTTTAATGGCAGGCCCCTTAGCGGCGTTATTTACGCTGTCTGGAACGCAAAGACTTTGCATGTAGGCTACCGTGCAGTCGGAGCCTTGCAATATGTAGGAAACATATGACTGGGTATGATGAAATATGGGTAGTTATGCAGTGTTGATGAAATATGTTAACCAATGCAGCTAGAAATTTGAAATGTATTCTCAGTAGGAGGTGGCGAATAATAAAATAAAAAACCTAGCTTCTAATAGTCGTGGGAGGTTTAAATTTGAAATGTTCATTTAGAGATGGTAAATAAGGTCTTACTGTGTAAGAAAACAACGAAGGAGGCCTCTCTGATCAGCTGGAAGAGCCCTAGGACCAACTTCTTCCCTAATAGTCCTAGAAGGTAGAAATTTGAAATGTAACCTCAGTGGGAGGTGGCAAATAATAAAATCAAGAATTTTTTATGAGAACGCAGCAACGCGCGTCGGGCCAGCTAGTTTCAAATATACACATGAAAATTATATGACATACAATTTAATTAAAAAAAAAACAATTTAATTCTAACAAATTCTCTGCAGACTTTCGGAATAGCCTACTAATATCGAGAACAGTAGCACATAAAAATGAAAAAATTCGATGAATGCAATTATCCAAGGAGAAATTATTAAGGAGTAGAAAAAACTCATTTTCATACAAAACAAGTACGTAGTTAGTTTCAACAATATTACAATACCATCCAAGTGGTGCCTTTCCGCCGAGATATGGGCAGCGTTTGGCCTATTACCAACCCCTTGCGTCGTTCAAGATTCAAAAAAGCTATTAATAGACTGTAATAGCCTTTATAGGTAGCTCTTAAGTCAACCAATACTTAGATTTCTGTACGATTCCAGACGCGGGAGGCAAATTCAGGAGTCAATTTGAAAGGGATTTCAAGCTTGAAACGCCACTTTAGTCTATACTACTCAAAAATTCCTCAAGAACGATCAAAAAAATGGATATCGTTTTCAAAATACAATCGTTTTCTATCAAAGAAGGACTTCTATCTTGCCTGTAGGACTTCAGTTTCTATGGAGCTTATCGAATCATATTAAAAATTTATATTGAAGGTTGAATTTTAAAAGAGGTTACCCTTCAAGAGTAATATTAATGAGATTTCGGAGAGAAATATTGTAAAGGGAATTCAAAGAAATTGAAATTTAGTTTGGTTTGAATGTAAATGCTGTAATTAATGTTCTTAAAGCACGTGGCTTTGAATAATTGAGGTATTTTAAATCCTCTTTTTCTTTTTCTAACCGCAGCATCGTACTTTGTTTTCTTGTTCACAACTTTCACAACTTGTGCAACAAACGAACATGAGCTTTTAAAGCATGTTGAAGATGGAAAATCGAATTAATTCGGTATCGCTTTACAGGCTCGCCGTTTTAGTTGCGTTCAAAAGCAAGATGGAAAATATTCCGGAACAAGAGATGCCAAATCTTGCGCCTAACCACACACTCAACCACTTTCCCCAGACGGCTATTGCTACCTGAAGCGACAGAACTAATTAGCATTTTTCGCATTCCAAACCAGTAGAAGCAGGTAAACCAAGGAACGGGAGATTACACGAATTATCTTGGTAACCTCATTCCTAACCAAACTAATTTTTTCTAGTTTTTGTTTACATCAATATGTGGTCACCAAATAATGGGATTATTTTAAATCTTAGATAATATTGAATCATCCAATTTGTAGCTTCTGAATGCAGTTTCAGATTAATTTGTCGAGACCTCATAGTACAGTCATAGACCTGCAATGATTAAGGCATCACGTTCCATCTTTTACGCAAGTGATTGGATATTGCATAATCGTTGAGATGAAAAATGAAAAAATTGAGAAACTATTCCAGATTGCATCAAAGGTACTAGCTTCTGAATATTAGTGGCCAATCGGAAAAAAGATTCATTTATTATTTATCAATTAGGCTATATTCAATCATTACTCAATTCTATCCAAGATTTTACAAACAGATTCTTATTGAATTATCGTGTACTGTATACTCGTATAAGATAGTTTGTTTCAAGATATCTTAAATAAATAAATAAATAAATTCTTTATTGCCAAACTCTTGTAAATAACAATCAATCACACACAATTAATACATTTTTTTGGCGCCATCAGCAAAGCATAGCTTGTTCGCTAACGACGAGTTCTCCTTCATTACAAATGAAAATTTTTCCTCTTTACTACCCAAAATTACACTGGAATGTTCATCAATAATTCACTAAATCAAGCATCCAACCAATAAAAAAAAAGATAGTCCAAAACAAAAAAACAGTAGAACAAAAAAGAAAATCTATCATCACTATCTTTAGCAAAACAACAGTAGAACGAAAAAAAAAATAAACTTATAAAATACAATAAATAGGCAACTATTACTCAACCTAAACGTTACTATAACTTAAAATATATGTTACTTTTGACCCATTCCTCCACATTTCTCAATAGAGATTGTGTAAACCTTTGTGTTAAAAAGTGTGCAGGAACCTTGTTTATTAGCACCATGCTATAATTGGTGAACTGAAGCTTACATACTGTCAATCTTGTATACTGTATGTTGTATCTATTTGTTAATAGCAGTCTTGTATTGTAATATACGTTTCTATTGTCAAATGAATGTTTGTTCTTTATTATGTATAATACGCACCTAATAACATAAGTTTGCCTTAAAGTGAATACATCAAGTTCATCAAACAGCAGTTTACTAGGATATCGTCTTGTTCGTCCCAAAGCCGCTCTTATTATATGTTTTTGTAGAGTGAAAACTTTATTAAAATGTGTATCAAAGGTTCCCCCCCATACTTCTATTACATAATGGAATAATGATTGAGCATATGCGAAATATATTTTCCTAATTATATTCAAGTCTTTTATTTGATTTATTTTATAAAAAGTGTAGATTAAGTATTTTAATTTAGAAGTTAAATATTTAAGATGTTTTATTGATTTAACTTTTTCAATAAGTATTGGATTATTTTTATTATATTCAGTAGTTTTTTTTAATTATCTTATTACTATATATTCATTACGACTCAATTACAATGAAATGTGAAAATGCAACTATGCATAGGCTTCATTATTTCTAAAAAATAATGGTTAATCTATATAAATAAAATTAGAGTTTTGTCTGTACATTTATCAGAATTGTATATTTTTTGGTTACTTTTACGTTTTATACATTAAATAAGCCGAAAATAGTCTTATCTCACTTTCTGTCTGTCTGTCTGTCTGTCTGTCACGGCCGCAAAGGTATTTTTCGCGGCCTTCTCCTCAAAAACGAGAGCATCGATCGGGATTTTAGTTATTGAACAGTATTGAAAACATTATTGACAATGTCTTTAGCTATAAAAAACTAAATTAACTTTATTTTTAACAGAGTAATAAACGTTTAAAATCCAAGTACTGTGCGATTTTGGATACATTTTACGCGGCCTTCTCCTCAAAAACGAGAGCATCGATCGGGATTTTAGTTATTGAACAGTATTGAAAACATTATTGACAATGTCTTTAGCTATAAAAAACTAAATTAACTTTTTTTTCAACAGAATAATAAACGTTTAAAAACCAAGTATTGTGCGATTTTGGATACATTTCTTCCAAGTTTTATTTCCACATAAGAATAAGAACAAATCACGTAATTTATCATGATATATCAATCAGCTGTTCTTAAATATAAATGGTTGGCCCTTCGCGGCGTTATTTACGCTGTCTGCAGACTTGTGTAGTCGGAGCATTGCAGTCTTTTAGGAAACATATGTGTGGTGAATTAAAGCTCATCTTATGTTTTATCAATTATTTCTTTGTTGAAAAAAAAATTCTAATTTCAATTTATCAAAACAAAAATTAACATTTTAGGAAGGTGCGGTTTGTGCTAGGCTCTTGGGAATTCGCCAGGTAGCACTATTATTACCACATGAGAACAACAACAAATCACGTAATTTATGATGATTTATCAATCAGCTGTTCTGAAATATTCTCTCTGATAACTGTCACTGAATTGTTTACGTCCTAAGTTGTTAACTAAGCTGCTAACAACTTCATGATCGTTGCTATCAAAAAAGCCGAAACATATTTAGTCGTATTTCTAAACATAATCCGTACGAAGGACGGGTAGCTACTAGTTCATAATAAAAATTTAGGTTCAATGGAAAATTTTATTCGAGAAAACTTGTTTCTGTTTACTTTAAGGCTATTGATTTCAGATTATTCTATGCTGAAATACTTGTTTTAAGATAATTGAGTGAACAAATGTTAATTTTTGTTAAAGATCATTTTCTCATCTACGTGATCTTTATAAATTGATCTGTGAATCCAAGGTGTCAATATTTCATAATAACTCCTGGTATTCTCTAGACAATCTTTATGGTTCAAAGAACAATTTATACGGAATATCTAGAAAAGTGAACGTTATTTTAGCATAAAGATAAGCTGCGAGAAAGCGGATAATCTAATAGCTGGTGTCGGTTTGTGGAGCATCTTCAGTGATCCTCTCGTGCCACTCAGCCACGTCTGCCCATTCCGTATTTGTGGGATACACGAAATGTCATTCGTAATAATTCGGATTGGCGTGGTTTCTCAAGAGTTGCGGATCTGGGTCGGAATGGCAGACACCAGACTACCAGTCGCCACTCGCTGCTGCCATTCATAATATTTGCGTCAGTTATCCACCAACCGTGAAATCAAGCATTCACGCTTCCCAAGTCAAGGTTTCAGCCAAATATTATCAAAAACTGCTGGATGGGGAGTGATAAGTCAGAAGGGAGATCTGGAGATCAACAAAATTATGAGGAGAAGGAAGAGGATAAGAATAAGAAGGAGGGGGCGGAGGATTAGGAGTAGTAGGAAGAGTGGAAGGTGGTGGCGAAGAGGAGGAGGAGGGAAACTCTTGAATGGAGGAGATCTGTTAGCAACCACCAGCTGTACTAGATCTGTCATCTGTGGCTTCAAGTGAAGAAAGATATCTTGGATTATCTTCTGAATAGAATGGGTCTCACAAAAATGTGGTATGATAATTACCTTTTTGTCATTGAAAAAGGAGAAAAAAATCTTCAAAGAAGCTTTTGAAGGTGATCTTGAGCATAATTTTCTAAGCAACATTTTCGATGATGCAGCAGAGAAATTTATTTGTTTACAATTTGAACATTTTTAATGGAGATTCTCTCAGTTCATAACCTGATTCTCGCATGATCTATAATGGTTCATTTTATGTTAATGAGTTATGATTTGCATGCCTAATAAGATCATTGTAGGCCTACTTATATAATTATGTGGGTGATAAGTTGGCTCTGATGAAGAACCCATGGGGTACGCAGATAGTGAACTCAGGTGTGGATGTCATAAAATGACATTAGAAAATTAAGAAATTTCTAGACCTCATAACATGATATATCCTTCATTCTTTTCAATTATAAACGCCTCAAATCATAGCTGAATCATTTTATTGTAGGTTTTTTATTATTTCCTGTCTACCTTTTCATAGAAATTTTTGTGGCTTCAACACTTTTCAACTTTGATTGTCTCTTAAAGAGATAAGAGATTCTCTTCCAAGTAGTTGCCTACTATAGTAATTTTCTTTATTGAAAAATATGATAAACTCTTTAATGGTAAACTCCAGTCATCCCACAAGTCAAAATTCAACATCAAGTATTATCATTTATGAAACCTATTTTTATTCATTCCCCATATAATATTGGAATATTTTTGTTTTGGTATTATGATAATATGAATCATTATAATTACTGATTATTATGATTAAGCTTGAATTTTAGATCTCAGTGGTAAAGTGAACATCCATTACAAAAAAATTCTCATTAAATTAGACCAATCACTTGGTCTAGTACTCTAGTGATTCAATAAAAACAATGTCAGGGTATGGGAATATTACTATTAACGATCAGACAATTAATTTGAACGGCAAATTTGGCTCCCTTCCTATATTATAATACTTTTGAAAATAAAGTCATTGGTTTCCTCCAAAGTAGTAATTATTATACTGCAACAAGTCTGAAATAACACAGAAAGCGCTTTGATTCAGTCAGTAGAGCGGAAATTCAGTTCAATTCATCAATTAGTTTTCAGCATCGAGTCACACGAATAGCTATAATTATATTAATTAATTTTTCCAATAATTTCGACTAAAAAGTAAACTGGCCAATAAATATGGTGAAATTATATATATATATATATATATATATATATATATATATATATATATATAATATGATATAAAGTCATCGTACTTCATTTGATTCGTTTAATTAGCTCCAATGATAGATTGAAATTCCCTTTCTTCATTTAACCAACTTACTTGCTTGGAAAATGAAGAGTCTCGGTCATTCGGTGATGAAAAAAAAACATTTAAATCACAACTTCACACACATTAATTTAGCGATATTGGCCTTTCGACCTTCAACTTTCTCTGCGAATTTGACCGCAAGGTAGAAAGTTTATACAATCTGAGTTGGTTTTGACCGTAACACTGAAATATTTTTGAATAACATTAGAAGTGAAACGTTTCTTCATCATTGTTATTGACATTTGATAAAATCAGAACCTGTTGAGTGTCTTTGCAAATCACTAGTGTGTATCATCAGGCTATAATCAAATAGGATTGTCTCATTACTTCAAATTGATTCTTTCATTTCACGTGATATGATGAGAAATTGAAAAAATCGTTCTGCAGTGAGTTTACATGACTGGGGAAAACTGTGAACTTTTACTATAATCAGTCTTAATCGAGTTATAGTAATTATTATTGGAGAAGCCCAAATTTTCTTTATGCTAACGGGAAAAAATTATATTAAGTGTTATTCGTTATCTGTTTTTTTTTTTTTTTTTTTTTTTTGTAGATTGTGGTTTATTTTCACATTGATCCATGCCTTTGGGTAAAAAGATGAGGTAAGGTGTTGACACAAAAGTTCAAGCCTAGGTACTGTACTTATTTTATTAACGCTTTCATGGTAAATTTTCCGTTATATTCTACTCATTTTACCTTCAGCATTACTTCATCAATCACTTCCAGAATTACTGCATCACAAAGATAACGATATTATGATGGCTATAATATCAATTTCATTGTACTAACTGGAGTGTCTTCCCATTACTAATACTAATTATTATTATTATTATCATCTATTGCATCAACTAGCAAAAAAATAAACTGTCAATTCATTTCTCACGGTCGTCAACCGGTAGGACACAAAAGCAGGTATTAATAAATATGTTGAAGTTCAATAATCCATATGAGATAAAGAACAATGATATTGTATTTTCCAGATTTGGATATGCAGTTTTATTCACCAGTATTTGAATAATAATGTATCATTTACAACGCAATTAATTATTTTATTTTTATCGAATTATCTAATGAAAATTGTCATGAACCCCGATTTCCCCTCAAAATTTGATATGAATTAACTAAATCACATACTACTAAGCTCGTAAGCACAAAAAGAATATGGTTACTTATACGCTCAATTAACTTTTGAAATACATGAGCAACAATGGCTTGATATCGCAAGTGTTTTAAAAGGTATCACATTCAATCCCACATGTATGTGGTAAACTCTCCGCGGAGGTATCGATCATAACAATCAAATAACATAGTTACAAGGACTATAAACAAAAATAATCTTATCATTTGAAGGCAATAACTATTGTTCTATTTAGCTCGAAATTAATACTTGAAGTTTTTCCAATAAGGTCTAATTTGAGTACCACTGATTTTATATACGGTAGCAATAAGGTCAATTGGCCTTACAGGTGGAATTCTACTCTCTAAAAACTATGTCAATTATTGTAATATGACTAGAAAACACATAACATAACTCTGGTGCAACGTCAAGAGAATAGAGTATTTATTCTTTCCAGAAATATTTTTCGTGGGTGAGGGGAGGTTTATGCTAAAGAATTATTAATTTGTTGGTGTGGACCGACCGATACCATACTAAAAAATAAGTAAGGCAAAAAGGTCTTCATCTCACACACATACGGTGATTTTCAGTGTTGGTCGAAAATTAATTTCAAATTTCAGAGGTAATTCAAGTTTAATTCACCTAGGTTTATGCTTTTAAAAGCGTTCGCTTGAATACTGATGGCATTGATTTAGGGACGGTGGAGGGGGGTTCAAAAGATTACACAAAATAGAAGATATTTTTCAAGGCTCTCTCTGGTGCCACTGAGTGCCCTCTCCCCTAGCTTCCACAACTTTTTCATTGAATGGTTTTCAGTTAGCCTACACTCAAATATTACCTTTAAATTAAAAACCCAATTCAAATGAGTTACACAAATATTTTTGAATACAGTAGGCAACTAGGTATAGTTGAAAGACTTAATTAATGCTAGGTGGAAAATCGTGTCACTGATTGAAAATTGGTATTAAGGTAAGGAAGCCCCAACCAAAACTCTGCCCCGGGCCATAAAAGGTCTCTGGGTGGCCCTGATTGTTATAATAGTTTGAAAACACTAAAACCTGTTAATTGGCACTATAGAAGTAGTATTTTTTTATAGTTTATACATTAAATGCTGTTCACAACTAATTACCGAACTAAGAAAATACAAAAAGTGAGCTTAAAGCTGGGTTTACACTATACAGGGTGGGGGAAATGTTTGGAAACGGCTTAATATTTCATATACAAAGGTGATTTTGCGGTAGGTATGATTGAGGATCCTACTCAAATTGAAAATACTATTTTACTGTGACTTTAAAAATCTGGTCCGCCATCTTGGAACCGCCATTTTGAATGTAACTTTTTTTTTTAAATAGGAAGGGGGTCATGCGATACATGATTTCAATACGGAATTTTAAGACAAAATGAATGCCGAAAACCGCACATCGATATGTCAACCCGTTTCGGAGATATTTACATTATTAATCGATACCATGAAAAGCAGAAATGAAATAAATAAGTACATTAAAATCTTACCTATCAAATTTTTTGTTAATAGTGTTTGCTAATAAACATTAAAACCCAATTATTTTAATAAATGTTCAAACTGTTTTCCTTCAGCTGTTTGACAATGTGCTAATCTTAAATAATAGCCATCAAGCACATTTTGAATCATTTCGCGTGGAATTCTGTTAGCCACTTCAGTTATACATTCTCTCAGTTCATTAATTGTTGCTGGTTTCTTTTTGTACACATTGTCTTTCATGTAGCCCCAAAAGAAATAATCAAGTGGAGAGAGGTCAGGTGACCTAGCGGGCCACTCTATTGCACCTCTACGACCTATCCAGCGTTGGGGAAATGTTTGGTTCAATATATCCCGCACTCCTAATGCATAATGAGGGGGCGCCCCATCTTGTTGAAACCACAAGTTATGTAACTCTTGTCCGTTGATGTTCTGGATGGCTGGAACGATCAAATTTATTAACATGTTCTCGTAAATGGCACCTGTTAAATTATTCTCGATAATAAATGGTCCTACAATGTGACCATTTACCATACCAGCCCATACGTTTAATTTTTCAGGATACTGTGTATGACCCTCCTTCATCCAGTATGGGTTGACATCGGTCCAGAAACGATAGTTTTGCTTATTTACATTGCCGTTAAGCATGAACGTAGCTTCATCCGAAAATACTACATTATTAAAGAAGTTTGGATCATTGTCATACTTGTTCATCATTATGTCACAAAACTCTACCCGGCGGTCGAAATCATCCTCATTCAGTTCTTGTAATACATGAAGCTTAAACGGATGGAAATGAGATTCCTTAAGAACTTTTCTGACAGAACGAGTAGACATACCATGTTCCTTGGCAACGCTTCTAGTTGATGTATGCGGATCTTCAACAAATGATTGCATTACCTCTAAAGATTTTTCATTGTTGGTGGCAGTATTTGTTCTTCCAGTGCGAGCACGATCAGTCACTTTGCCCGTTTCTTGAAACCGCTTTACTGTCTTAAAAACAACACTTTTACTAATTGGATTTCTGTTGGGAAATGTTTCGTTAAATAAATCAGAAACTTCTTGGTAAGACCGTACTCTATCTCCATAGCCGCGCATCATTAACAAAGTTATTCTCTCGGTTTCATTTAAAAATGCCATTGCGAACGACTTTAAACACACTCACTACTTCATGATTGAAAAAGAATTCATTAAATCAGTTGGATTATTACAGATGATTTTAGGTTGATATCATGATTATTGTTGATATTATGATATCCAGAGTCAGATGTTCATCACGCGAAATGATTCAAAATGTGCGGTTTCATTTAAAAATGCCATTGCGAACGACTTTAAACACACTCACTACTTCATGATTGAAAAAGAATTCATTAAATCAGTTGGATTATTACAGATGATTTTAGGTTGATATCATGATTATTGTTGATATTATGATATCCAGAGTCAGATGTTCATCACGCGAAATGATTCAAAATTATTCAAAATTTTAATGTACTTATTTATTTCATTTCTGCTTTTCATGGTATCGATTAATAATGTAAATATCTCCGAAACGGGTTGACATATCGATGTGCGGTTTTCGGCATTCATTTTGTCTTAAAATTCCGTATTGAAATCATGTATCGCATGACCCCCTTCCTATTTAAAAAAAAAGTTACATTCAAAATGGCGGTTCCAAGATGGCGGACCAGATTTTTAAAGTCACAGTAAAATAGTATTTTCAATTTGAGTAGGATCCTCAATCATACCTACCGCAAAATCACCTTTGTATATGAAATATTAAGCCGTTTCCAAACATTTCCCCCACCCTGTATAGCTGGAGAGCTATATAAAAAATGAGCTTAATATAGCTCCGTCAGCTACATATAGCTCTACTAGATGTAGCTCTGCTATAAGTAAATTTTATTCCATTCCGTGTAGCAGAGCTACATATAGCTTGGGAGGAACTGGAGTGTTCAGTTTCCAGTCAGATGAACTTTAAAATAATTATTTAAAATGTTCATATTATGAACATTTATGAACAGTGCGGTAATATTACATTCTTCTTTTTCTCGATTCAAATCAAGTTCACCTGATTGTTCAAAACGGGACATTACAGGCTTGTTTCACACTGAACCAGCTTTGGGTAACCTATGTCATTTACCCGGCATAATCGCATTGCTTCATATGATTTCAAAAATCGTTTAGATGTGAAGTGATGCATATGATACAATGATCAGCCTGGTAAACGACACCGGTTATCCGACTGGCGGTTGTGTGTGGAACTATCCTGTTCAAACAAGATTGAAATGAAGACATCGATGAATGCTATTTTTTGTTTATAATATTGAGCCGATCCTTTGGAAACTTGTATGGGACCACCGCTGAACGATGCTCTATCATTTTTAAAAAATTCATCGAAATCGATTCAAATAATTGATGTCCAAACATTAAAAAAAAAACAGGTCGAATATAGAACCTTGTTCTTTTTGGAAGTCGGATCAACTTTATAATTTTGTCTTTACTCCAGTCGAATTTACTTAAAAGATTCTCCATTGTTGCACAAAGAAATACACGAGAACAACAACAGCCTGCACTAGAAGCACTCTGACTACAAAATGATTAGATCACAGTAAAAATGCGACATCGAAGGTACCGCGGCGGCCTCTAGGGAGGGGGCAGCTACATCTAGCTCTGCTACAAACAAAAATGCACGTGTAGCAGAGCTAGATATAGCTCAGATTCCCTTTGATGTTTACCGAAATTTTTGGATAGCTCGTTTTCTGCTATATAGCTGTGAAAATAGGCTTAAATTTGCTATATAAATATAGCTGGGCTATATAGCAGATCTCCAGTGTCACTTTTTAAACTTTTAGCAGAGCTATATAGCTGTGCTACATGTAGCTCTGCTATATAGCTCTGCTACATAGTGTAAACCTAGCTTAAGTTCTTAAGCAAACGATTCATGAAAGCAATGATTTATTAAATTTAAGCTTTCACTTTACCCCATTTATAAACTTCATTTCATCATATACTCGCATAAAAATTCTGCTTTTGATCCTCAAATCAAGTTCCCAGCATCGAAAATCCCAAAATGTTCCCATATAATAATGTGAACTAAAATAAATGGATTTGAGCTTTTCTAGACATGAGTCTAGAATCACTCAAAACAAGATTTTAGAAGTAATATTTATCTACATTTTCCTGGGGGAAGACCCCCAGACCCCCGAAAGTACACCTCAATCTCCGAACCCCCCCTCCGCCATTTCAAAACCCTCGCTACGCTACTGACTGATGGATGATAATAATAGCCTGAGTTAATTCTAATGTAAGCGCAATAATTTTAGTTGAAGCCTAGGCCTATTAGTAGATGACTGAGAATCGAATTCGGTTGATCTGCGAATAAATGTTATTGATCTATTGGATCAAACATAGTGTTTAACATATAGTGCTATTGATATTATTATTTATCATGAAAATAGTAACTCTAAATAATTTTCCAATTTTCTTTCTTATGAATTTTAATCGATTACTGGATCAACTCGATTCCACTTTTCAGGTTCTCCTGTAGATTCAACTAAATATATATTTCGTTTAAATAAAGTATGGAATGTTTTAATTATTAAAAATTGCAATTATGGGATGACATTTTAAAAGTTGTCAAGTATTTTGGATCAGAGTATAGGCTAATAAACTCAATCATTTTGTTAAATACATTAATCATAACCATAAAAAAATTATCTACATGAAAGTTCGCTTATAAATTTAGGAGATACACCTCTCTTGAGTGAAATACAGTTTTTTTTAAATATGCTGGGCACAGCAAATTGCCTTCTTACCAGATTAAAACATTATTATTATTACTATTCTTATGATAGTCAAAATTAATTTGTCGTTTTGGAAGAAAAAAGAATTTCAGGTGTTTTAAGCAGTGCCCATAGTAATGTTCGTTTTACCTGTTAAATGGAATAATAATAAAAAGCACAAAATGCACAATGCAGCAGTAGTACTTAGCACTGAATCAATGATTCCTGAACATTCCCATATAAAATTATTCAAAATCTTGCCATAGGCCGATTTTGATTATAAAACACATCAAAGGTGACGGAAAAGCAAAATAGTAATATTAAGACTATTAATAATAATTATCAGCCAAAATGAAAGAATAAAATAATTTAATGTATTCTAAGCAATGTTACCTTAGTGTTTGTCTTACCTGTTAAATATTGCAGTCATTTCAATCTATCACAAATCTGAAGCGATATTATTCCCTTGTATTGTTTATTCAATAAATTTCAATTTCTGTTGATTTAACTACTTTTCACAAATGTAACGCGGATAAAAGTAGTCGTCGCCGTCGTCATGGAGAACTAAAACTGACAAACAGTATTGCTGCTGAGCACAGTGTGAGCACTCAAGAAGGACGAACAAACGGACACTCTCTTTTAGTTGAGACTACTTCAGCTCTTTCGGATGGCGAACGGCATCCATCCACTCACGACACGACGCGGCTTTGCACTGAGCACTGAAGACTGAGACCGTCTGCGCGTTATCGTCCTGGAAGAATCGGTCTCTGTGGCAGAAGCGGCACGACGAACAACGAGGAGAGTCGATGGGTGGAAAAGAGTGGTTGGTACCGGTCATCTACGTTCACGGACTCGGTCACACTTTCCTTTCGCTGCACTCACACTCGCACACACCTATGCACAAACACTCACACATGTACGTTGAAGTCGTTTATGGCTCTTCTGACTATCGGATTCCTCAATTTTGATCGAACTGGTAAAGTGTAATCTGGAAATTCGGATGAGTACTCTCAAGCCAGCCAACACATCTCTTCATTTAAACTGATGATTTCCTTGCTCCTGACTAGGGAAAACAAATTTTTTCTATAAAGCGTTAAATTTTCTTAGGAAATAAGATCAAGGGTATGAATGTATAAATGAGAGGATGGTGGAAGAGTTAGAGCAGGAAGGTAAGAAAAATTCAACACTGTTTTCAGAGATATTGTAGAACTGTTCCATGATTAAATAATAACACAGATATTGTCAACTAGTAGAAATTGACAATATCTGTGTTATTATTCAATCAAGGTAAGATAAATATGGGCGAACTGACAAATTGAAGCTACAAAAAAAGGTTTCTTGGCCAATGAACGGCGAAATTGAAAGAGATTATTCACGAAAAGCTACCATCTGTAGGCTTGACTTGTAGTCTTTTAACCTCACACTCTAGCTGATAGCTTGTGTTTTCAATTTTCTTATGATATTCTTCTTGAGGTGATGATTTTTTCGTGCTGGAGAAGCCCAAATGAATCATAGAATCATTGCGCGTTTATAATGAGGTGAATGATGATGTCTTATGAATCATGAACCTATTAAGTCCTAGATGAGTTCGCAACCCAAAGAACCAATGACGATCTACAAATAAGTTAATGAGCATGATCTTTATGATGTTGTAGTACACATAGAATCCACATCCATATATATTATACTAGCCGGCAGACTCGCTTCGCTCGCCTTAACCGTCTAGCAAGGGGGCTCCGCCCCCTGGACCCCCGGGGGGTCCAACTAATTTCCATTGTGATTAGATAAATTTACAGAAATAGGTGATTTTGGGGAGAATTTTGATACCATTACTTAGTATGCATCTAGGGTCTTAATCAAACAGTGGTATTTCGATTATATAGATATAGATTTCACTCCATGTGGCCTTGAGGTTCTTGAGAAATTGTGATCAACTAAATTCCAAAAATCCTAAATTTTGAGATGAATCATGTAACCCTATTTTTCACGTGTTTAGCACCCCAGCTGAAAATTTGAACTTTTTTGGCCTTGTGGTTCTTGAGAAATTATAATCACCTAAATTTTCAAAATCGTTATTCTATGTTAAATTAGTTTCACAACTAATTTTTTGTTGATTTTCTGATCAATACCTATTTACACAAAAATTCTCAGGCTCATGTACTGTTACAAATAGTATTTTATTAATTCCTTAATACTTCTTTGTAAACCTATTGATAGGTAAGAGTTCTTATAAGAACTGATATTTATTTGATTTGAGCATTGGTTGAAATTCACAAATACTCAGAGAACGATGTTAGCAGTCTGATGCATGCGCGATTAATCGGCTCCAGCAAAGTTGTACCGAGCAATATTGTACTAATATTAAAAATTATTGTACTTGACCTAACAGGCAGCTCAGCTACTTTTTTACTTTTCATAAACGTTGGCTTTTAGCTATTGAAATTATTTTGGTAGCTCGGGATAAGTTTGCTTTGTTTGAAACAAATTATTATTCATTAATAGACCTAACCTACTGAACTTGCCAGCCAAACAGCTTAAAGGAACAGCTGATAGAAGTCAACCGTTTTTAATCATATGGCAGACCCCTTAGCAGCGTTATTTACACTGTCTTTGAACAGCAAAAGACTTTGCACTTTGCATGTAGGCTACCATACAGTCGGAGCCTTGCAATATGTGGGAAACATATGACTGGGTATGATGAAATGTTATTATGCCAGGTTGATGACATCTGTTAAGTGCAAATTTCAAAATATTTGGCTGTTTATCACCAAACTTTTCAAAAATCGTCGATTTTGGGCCCATTTTTGGGCTAATTTTGAAACTTTTTTCCAAGGTACATCTAAGGCCGATACTTAACATGAATAACAAATTTTATCTGATTTGACCTTATGGTTCTCTAGAAATTGTTGTCACCTAAATTTTCAAAAATCTTCAATTTTGGGCCCATTTTGGGGTAAATTTTGAAACCCTTTCTTAGCACGCGTCTAGTCCCCCTACTGAATACGTGTACCAAATTTTATCGTTTTTGGTCGAGTGGTTCCTGAGAAACTGTGATGAATGAGTGAGTGAGTCAGTCAGTGGTATTTCGATTATATAGATATAGATTACTTTTAGCTCTGTGAACAGTAGACCTCACTCTCTCAACACTACTCACTCAAAAGGGGATGATATTTTCGAAAAAAGTTCAAGAGCACTTCCACCTCAATTTTCATTGGTTAATCTTTCATTGAAGATAGAAACTGCAAAAATGAATATTTAAAAAGTCCAAAATGTTTGCCGCTCCCCATAAATCACCCCTTATACCTAATAAAGGGTTTCTATGCATTTTTGGCAGTTCTGAATATCAACAAACAATCATAAATTGCAAAGACTTACCATTAACAAAAAAGTTCAAAATTCGTTCATCCTCCTCTCAGCCAATTTCCAGTGAAATTTAGATTTCCGCCAGAGTTTCTATGCTCTACGTGGTGAGGAGAAGAATTTCCCAACTATCTCAATTTTCTTAGGCCCCCCCCCCCCCCCCCCTAACAACCAACTAATATTTATAGTAGTTCAGCATCAACCTTCTTGTTTTGGAATTATCTTTCACGTCCAATCAAAATAAAGTAGAAATTATCTACAAAATGTGTTTTTGAAAAAGTCAGTTTTCCCCACTTCTACCCACAAATGCTCTATTTATCAAAAACTTAGTCGACTAAACTCTCACCGCACGGCATTTCGTCTCTCTGTATGTGTGTTACACGATTACGGCCAAACGCCTTGATTAATTTTTAAGAAATTTTGCATAAATTTTCCTTATTTTTAGGGCAAGCAATGTATGTATAAGGGTTTTCAAAAGAAGTTCCCCAACTTTTTAAGGGTCCAATTCCACTTCCGATTATTGGAGTGTCTGATTTGGGTGCAGGTAGTTTTAAATTAAAATTGAGGCTTGAAAGGTTTGAAAGGGTGTTTATTCCTTGACAAAAAATACAATAAACCCAACGGTGGTATTTAGAGATGAGGGTTCAAAATTTAAAACATTTTCATCATTGAGATTTGAAAATTTTTGTTTTTTTGTTTTGGTAGTGATTTCTGAGCTGAGTGGAATGGTATTATACAGTAGCGTAGCGAAAATCGTTTCATGGAGGGGGGGGGGGGGGTTATCAAAGATTTGGGGGCCCCCGGGGGGTCTGGAGGGTATGGAATACCCCTCAGGGCGAGGGGGGTCCGGGGGTCCTCCCCCGGAAAAATTTTGATAAATAGTCCCCCAAAGTCGTATTCCAAGAGATTCTAGACCCATGTCTAGAAAAGCTTAAATCCATTCATTTTAGTCCACATTATGGGAGATTTTTTTAATTATCGATGTTGGGAGCTTGATTTGAGATTTAAAAACAGTAACTTCATACAAGTATTTATTAAAATGAAGTTTATAAATTGGGTGAGCTTAAATTCAATAAATCATTGCTTTTATGAATCGTTTGTCTAAGAGATTGAACTCACTTTTCGTATACAGTTAGTTCATTAATGAGTTTTGAACAAATTTTAATGTAAAAAATCCAAAAAATACTACTTTTATAAAGCTAATTTAACAATCTATAGTGGTTTCAAATTATTATTCTACAATCAGGGCCACCCAGAGACATTTTAGTGGCTTGGGGCAGAGTTGTGGCTGGATGCTCCCTTACACTAAAAGGTGAGGCTCCCTCAGCCTAAACACCAATTTTAAATAATTGAAAATTACTAAATAATTTAATTATTAATGACTCGATTTCCAAACTAACAAAGAATATGTATTCCAGCTATGCCTAGTTGCCTACTGTACTCGAAAGAATGTGTAACTAATTTGAATTGTTTTTTTTTTTAATTTAAAGATAAAATTCGAGTGTAGGCGAACTAAAAACCATTCCTTGAACAAGTTGTGGAAGCAAGGGAAAAGGGCAATGAGTGGCACCAGAGAGAGCAATAAACTTCTCTTCTATTTTTGTGTAATCTCTTGAATTTGAATTGAACTAATACTGGAATATGTATAATGTGTAGAAATATAAAATTTATCAAAGGAACTTGATTCAACTTGCAAAGAGAGAATAAATTAATATCCAATTCCAAACTTTAACTTATAGTAATTTTGCATTTACATATAGAGTGACGAAACCCCAAAACATTGGGGATTCTGAGAGTTCACCAGAGAGAAAAATTGTTTTCCTGGACTTGAAAGTGCAACTCTAAGCTTTATTTGTGGCTATCAACTCTTCTCTCATATTATTTGTTGATTGATTCATGGACTCACAAATTTCACGATCACAATACAATATATGGGGTATCAGATCTGAACAGTAACAGAAATGATCATTTGAAGCCCGTCTGAAAAAATATTAAGAGACCTTTTCTCCTTTCAAGCCTACTGTATCAACTTAATTCAAGTGGTCTGGGGTACCTTCAAACCCATGTTTGGGGGCTCCAAAAATACTGGGATCCACCACAGCGAACACATAAGACCAATAGAAGGGGCTTCTTGTCGCCGAGGTGAAGCCACTTGTTACGCGCTCATATCCACTACAAAGATGGCGGCGCAGGGTCGACTCACCCAAGTGGCGAGCGCTTGAGAAGCCAGTTTTTGCTATTTATTCCAAATTTACATTAAATTTACAATTTTTCACAATTTAAATAAAATAAATGTTAGCACTGAAATCCAAGTATAGTCCTACGCTAATCAGAAATTATTCTATTTTGATTTTATTGTCCAAATAGCCTATATTGGAATAAATTATTTTAAGATATTATCCTATTTTTTTTTTTAAAGTAGGCTACGATGTTTTCATATAATTTTAGAGTCTTATCATATAAATTTAATTTCAAATTTGATTGAATTGGGGCTTACTCTTTGATTCAATACTAATTGAGAGAATCAACTCTTGCATCATTAGTTAGGTCAAAAATTTGTTGAATCAAGCTGTTTTTCTTTGAATTAACTTGCAGTTTTTTAAACTGCTAAATTTCAAACATCATAATTAGTAAATACTAATTGTGTCTATCTGATTCCAATGTAGGCTATTTGGACAATAAAATCATAATAGAATAATATGAAATTGAAAGTCGATGATTTGATTAGCCTACTTGGATTTCAGTGTTACCATTTTATTAGGAAAATATTAGATAGAATCCCGATTCAGATAGTTTAAGGATCGTAGGATATTATGCAGTTATGTTTATAGATAGGTGATCATCTTGGTTATTTTAGTATATTTACTCAATCTTCTTGTAATGCAATGCCTCTAAGTTTTAAATTGAAATGTAGGTCCACAAATTGAATACACTGTTCCAGTAATCGTGTTTTATGTAAAGCCTACCATTTTAATTCAGGATCCTGATTGAACTCATTGTATATTGTTTAGCCTATCCCATGTTAGGGATAGGCCAAGGTTAATCTTGTTTTATGTCATTATTATTAATTCCTAGGTTGATCTAAATATAACTTGTTAGGAAACTTGCTTTCAACTTAGAAAACTCTATTAAATATGTATTGCCTTATTAAGCATTAGGCCTTCAAATTTTAAATGTTAATGTAATTTTGAGTATAAATAAGTCATGTTCTAGACGTTTCAATTGGCCTATCTTGAATGGAACATTAATTCTTGTTATGCCTTCTGCAATATCAATTATTGTGTAAAATTTAATAGTGCTAATAAATTAATAGCTAGTTCAATACTGCTTTAATAGTGCCTTTTTTTGTGTTATATATTTTGTGCTCAGTGTCTTCGCGAGTGCTTGAAGAATACTTTTTTTTTATCAACCCAAAGTTGGTTTGGTTGTCGCCCATATGGAAATTATTTCATTCTGGATAGCGAAAGTACGGCCTTTGCAATAGGCCGTACTTTCGCTATCCAGAATGAAATAATTTTCCTATTAGACCTATTAATCATGACCTATTAGACAAATTGAGTAAATGTTTATGTAGTCATTGATTTATATGATTCAATTTAGTTACATGACTTTAAAGATGAATTTTTATTTAATAATGTCATTGTTCTAATAAACATTTTCCTATTTGGATTTTGTTCATTTGCGTTCATAACGGAGAAATTTAAAAGTTGGACTAATTTAATCAATAATTTACTAAAAACAATCTAACTATAATATTATTACATTAAAATAATAAATCTTCAAGGAAGTATTGAATCAAACACAAGAAATAAGCGAATAATTGGCTTTGTGGTCCCGGATGCGCAACCCGGCTGACGACGGCGCGCCATCCCGATCGCGTTTCAACGTTGCACTTAAACCTAACATTGTATCCAAAGTATAAGTTGTACATTAAAATAAAAATCATGAAAAAATCATTCCGTTATTTCTCTACAACTTTCTTGCTTTGATCACATCTCTACCCAAAAGATGAAAATTTTGGTAGCCGACTCACTTTTTCATGTCATGGTTTGAAACTCAGACAAAAAATATAACTTTAAACAACTAATTAAAATATATAGAGGTAACCATTAACTTTTATAATGCCACTGTTATCGTCAGAAACTAATTGTCTATACTCATGCCAAGTTTGAAAGTTATATCTTAATCCTAAGTGTGTTAAACTGCAGTTTATTTGGAGAGCGCGCATTGAAATTTTCTGCTCTTGAAAACACGATTTCGTCTTTCTATCCACTACATGGATGGCGGACTCGGCTTCACCTCCTGTATGCTACGCTAGTGCATAAGCCCCTTCTATTGGTCTTATGGGTTTGTTGATCCACCAGCATCGTGATGCCTTTGATGGCTCAAAGCCGAGGCAATTAGGGGACCCTTGTTTATAAACGTTGAAATTTGAAATATACTAGATGCAGCCTACTTGAATCTCTACCTCACATGTCTAAACTGGCAACAAAAACGGGCCCAAAGGGCCCGCGGCGTCAGAGACCTCTAGTGTCTGTTAGGCTTCTAAGGGGCCTCTAGAGGTCTAAACTGGAGAAAAAGGGTCCAGGAGGGCCCTAGTTGGACAATTTGGGGCCCCTTATTTTATTTTTGTTTTGCCACTTGCTCACATTTGTAAAATAATGTGACCCCTTGACGTTGAGGTCCAAGAGAACTTGCCTTGTTCGCCCCATACCCTCTGTAACCTTAATGAATTTATTATTTAGAGTTAATTAAAGTATTTAAAATATTGAAATTATAGTATTTTTACCTCCAGTAACCAATAATATCGTATTACTATTTATGCCTCCCAACTCGTTTTTGGGGCCTCTTTTACGGGCTCAAGGGGGGGTTGTAACCCGGAAACCCCCCCCCCCCCCCCCGTCGCTACGCCACTGGTATTATATACTATATTTTCGATAGATCGAGCATTTAGGTTGGGTATTATATTTTTTTAAGATGGTACTGAGTCATTCCTGATTATTAGAATGTCTGATTCGAGATGGATTGGTTTTATATAAAAATTGAGACAATTTGAGAAAGAGTTTGAACCCTGTCAAAAATCTAGTATCCCATTGAGGGTGATTGAGAGGGGGTCAATATTTTGAACTTTCAAACCATGAATCAGATTCTATCTTGATTATTCTACTCAATTCACCAAGGCGGTGCAAATTCATAAATTAAACATCAATTTTCGACAAGAACTGTTGTAATACCATCAATAATTTTTTTTTGTCAATAATAATGTCTCTCATTCCCAATAAGTTGTATGGCTGTGCTGTATTGAATGACTCGTAGCCTCTTGTGAATGATTTATTGTACAATTTTCTGATCAATGCAAAGCCCTCACTAAGGTTCTAGGCCGCGGAGACCCCAGTTACTAACAAAGACTGGTCTACAGTACTCCAGGAGTCTCCAAACTACGGTCCGCGGGTCAAATCCAGCCCACTAGTTCGATCAATCCGGCCCGCGACAGCGTATAGAGGTTTGCCACTCAATATTATTTTCTACTCATAATTCCACAACTAAGTTACTTTATTCTACTAATTAATTATCAATACATCATTTTTTACCAGATTTAGCAGTTGTATCTTTGTTGAAGGCGCATACTTGATGACTTTAGAAGTTATAGATATGTATAGTCTGCAGGCTCACTTCACTTGCCTTAACCGTCTGACTTTTAATCGAGTTAATTCTCTAAAAACTTGAAAGCCCCTGTTTATATAGCCATTTTTGTGTATATTATGAAATATCACAATAATTAGGGGGAATTTCATAAATCCTATTCAATTTACCACTTGGTCCTGGAGATTAATGATTGAGTAAATTGATAGGGATAGCTGCCAATTTTAGTCATCTATATTCCTGTAATCTTTACGAATCTTTCAAGAAAGAAATATTTTTTTCAATCCAATATATTTATTTTCAGAAAAAGATATACGGTACAAATTTCTCTAAAAATTACTCTTCTAATAAGGAACAT
Organism: Conomelus anceps; assembly: GCA_948455865.1. NCBI lineage: Eukaryota > Metazoa > Arthropoda > Insecta > Hemiptera > Delphacidae > Conomelus > Conomelus anceps. The sequence goes on from OX418217.1 coordinate 75,579,585, forward strand.
GTATGTAGCCTTTTTGGATTTGAAGGCAGCTTTTGACTCGGTACCAAGGAAGGAGATATGGAAAGCTCTGGAAGCAAAAAATGTACCAGCAAAACTTATAAAGGCAATAAAAGTTGTCTATCATAATCCTAAGGGCATAATAAGACTGAATGGTGGGTTCTCAGAAGAATTTTCAATGCAGCAAGGGGTCAAGCAAGGAGACAGCATCAGTCCATTGCTATTTGTAGTTCTGATGGATGAGATAAATAAAATATGCAAGAGACGAACTACAAAAACAGTTGTGGGAAACTTGAGAATGAACCAATAAAGAGACCAATAATGGTACAAGCCTTACTATATGCTGATGATGTAATACTCCTGACCGACAGTCCAAATAAACTGGAAATGGCAGTACAGGAATGGAATGAGATTTTGAGATGGAAAGGAATGAGAGAAAAGAATTTTATCTAAGGGAGAATTTCAACATTTTCAAAAAGTGTACACATTTTTACAGGTGCCCAATTTACCAACAATGTTTGGAGAGTCTGACTTGAATGAATAAAAATCAAGCCGATTTGAGAGGGTTTAAGTTTTCAATTGAACTTCTTATTCACTCACATTGCGTCATTTTAAGAACTCTTGTTAGAAGAAAAATACCTATTAAATAGAGAAAGTGTTTACCTTAAATATGTTTGATACATATTCAATACATTTTTACCTTGTATTTGTGCTACTAGGGGCTCAATAAAGACAGTATTTTGCAATTTCAAGCAAATTTCTCCACACTCCGCTACTCATTGTTTACAAAATTTTGAAATACAATACCACAATTTAATTTTGATTAGCAGGCAAAATTGTATTTTCAAAAAAGAAATTATATTTTAAAATACAATACCACAATTTAATTTTGATTAGCAGGCTATCCACAGCTTAGGCGTATAGCCTTTCACTAGTCTATTTAAAACAGTGATCTGAAAGTGTGTGCTATATTATATAGGTTAAAGTGTAGTTGAATGCTTCAAATTAGGAAGCTGCTCGTCTTCAATGCTTGGCGGATTTTGAAAGTGATGACCAACCTTTTTTAAGTGGCCGGTTTGCATAACTATTCCACAACTGATAATGCCAGAATATGTGTGTGTAAACGATGTGTTTGTCTTTTTCAGCACAGTCTCAGTGAAAGCTATGGCTGCTGTTTTAAATGGACGGCATTTTTCACTTGCAACTTTTATTCATCCTTTAAACTTTCAACTCTTTTCAAACTCACCATATAATATAACCTACAACATGTGAGTCTCTATTTTTATGAGTCGAGTTGTGTCCTATTCCCTGTGAGACTTGTTTGACTAATTAGAGATAAGAGCATCATGCATAATTTAATAGTGTTTAAAAGATTTTCACTAATAAATAGACATCAGAAAACAAACTAGAGCCATTTATTCAAATACATCAATAACTTCTTCTCTGACAAAGATTGCTACAGCAAATTTACTATAGTAAATCATAAGAATTTTGATTTAAAAAAAATTGAAGATATTCACAGATATACGCTTTAGCTTTGTTTCAAGATTCCAAGTTGTCAAGTTGTTTGAGTATGTCCTTGCTTCAAGTTTATTAAGTTCTTCATTCAACACAACAACTGGACCATTTCATTCACTAAATGATTAGACCACATGATTAGACTATACTAATGAGATTATGTTTAACCAAAATCTATTCGTACAAATCAAGGCAAAACATAAATATTCTTTGAAAAAAGTAAAACAGAAGTGAGGGGAAGTGTAGGAGTGGGAGGGAAAAGAGTCAGAAAAAATTCAACTTCCCCAAACTTCTAGCAGTAACCGTCTTTGTACTGCATCTACAGAATTTGTTATACAAAAAATATGCGATGAAAATAATGTAAGAGCCACTAGAAAAGTTCTATTTACTTGATGGTCAGGTAGACCTAGATATAGGATTTGTTCTGTAATCCCACAATCTCAATTTCATTAAGGAGAGGACAAGCTAGTATGATCGATATTACGCGATCGAAAACTAAGTGGCTGATAGTTTCCTGTTCATTTGTGATCTCGTATTTTGCGAGTATGTTTGAGTTGAATTCGACCAGCAATTTGTCGTGGTCGTGGTTGTCCGGGTCTGAATCTGAAAGCTATTGAATAATTATTCTGCCAGAACTGGTTGGATTTGAACAACTTTCCCTGGCGCTATCATCGTCGTTATTATTGTTATTCCAGCAATCTGGCTGCAGACCAAAATAACATTATCATTACGGCATAACGGCCCAGACCAGGCAAGCTAAGTCGATGGCTTTCCCTTCCTGCCTACCTGCGCCCAGCATTTACCAATATTGGCGAATTTTCCTCATCAACTTGCTGATAATTTTTGCAACTTGGATTTTGGAGACTACACACATTAGATTGGACCCATGCAACAAGAAGCAAGAAAATGAAATAGAAAGATGAGAGAGAATGTGTATATGAGAGAGAGAGAGAGAGAGAGAGAGAGAGAGAGAGAGAGAGAGAGAGAGAGAGAGAGAGAGAGAGAGGGATAAAGCTTTGCAAATGAAGTAATAACGGTCCTCATTATCAGTACCTACATATTATTCTAGCCTACATCATTCATCTAGATTCTAGAGCATCTAACACTAGGACAATCATTGGCGAGTTGCTCTCTTCATTTTGCTGCTAACTCTTGCAAATTGGAACTTGGATTTTTAAGAAGCCTATAACTCATTGAATCTAATCAAGGAGAGTAGTCAGGTTGCATCATCAGTATTCCATTCAGTTGAGTTCCATTTTTGAATGCAGAATAGGGAACCTGCGTATCACATGCTCACTATTTTGTGTTGTTAGGTTGCAAATCTGGAGTGAGGAAAATTACTTTTTGTTACACTTGATAGAAAGTAGCTAGCTACTTTACATCATCACAATGACTTAGCAAACTATCCTTCCCACTTTATCGCGAATTTTCACAATGAAATTTGAGTAGTTCATACGAGGAAGATGAGATAAATATTGATCCTACATTGGCAATTAATTGCCAATAGCCTAGCCTAATTCAGTTGGAGTATCACTATCCATTCATTTAGCCTACATTTCCGATTTCTCATTCACCTCTTTGCCAACTTTTGCTATATAAACATTAGAAGAAACAAATCAAATAACCTTCAATAAGGCAAAGAAGAGCAAATTTAATGAGCAAATGAATTCATACATATCTGATCATAGAATGCAGGAGGCTCTTTAATCTGTCACAAAATCATCAAACTAAGGTATTTAGAAATAGGTCACTTATAAAACTGGAATCTCATAAGAGACAAATAGACATGAAATTACTCTCTAATACATACATTACATCACTTTTTAATACAAATTCTTTCTTTGATTGTACAGACTTCTCATTGAAAATTGTAATCAATTGGATTTTTATTCTTTGATAACCAATTTAGCAATATGTTACTGTACTATAGAGGTATGAATTATTATTATAAGATCTTCTACCAAGAGCAGAATTAGTTTTGGTGAAAAGTTCGGTTAAACCTAGAAGTTTGTGTTTATAACATCGTTGGGCTTTCTTAATACTGTAAGGTTTTCCTCCATAAAATTACATATAGCACAGATGATAGACTTGATAAGACTCGTAATATCTTCAAAAATAAAATCGATTTGATATTAGAAAGGAAACGTCTGTTTCGGTAAACAGCAAGAATCAATGTAGATTCTTGTTACGAAAATAGATGCGGTTTGTCCAGAGCGAAAGGACTGATCTCACGGACGAGTTCTTGAATAACTTGAACGGGTAACAATCACATGGTATCATTAGTTGGCCTGTTAATGGCGGATGATATTGGTTGAAATCTTACCCGGTATTAAATGAGTTTAATACAGTATCCTATTCACTAGAGTCAATTAAGGTAAAAATAACAAAAGTAATCGGTTTCTGAAATCGAAAGCGGATTTAAGTCGAATCAATATAATAATCGGAGTATTATTTTTCCTGTCTCTGATACTACTCACGTAATGTCTCATACGAAGTCTTCTTCAAGGTGACATCTAGAACTGATAGAGTTTAGCTCTTCTTTAATCCATCCTAAAGCTGTATTATTTGATCCAAACATTTCTAAGGATCTTCATAACAAGGTCAACAGCTTCATCACTATCTTGTCCTGAAGTCACTGTTTCCGACTCAAGAACCGACTCTTGACCTCGACTAAGAACAGATTTTTTTTTAATGTTACTCATTAGTGAAGTAACACACCACTTTCTCAAATATTCAGTTAAAAAGGTGCTTCAAATGCATACCGGTACTCAATTATTTCATGGGAATGTTATTTATAAAGCAAGAAACCATGAGCGGGTGTGGGAGCTCTTATAACGTTTGATTGTTATCGAATAACCAACTAATACACACATAACTTAGCTTATGAAGCCGCCAAGTTTGATTTTTAAACAACAGATTCAATACATCAATCTTTTATATTACCAAATCAATCATTATAGAAACTATTATTGAATCATTGAGAAACTCAATATCAAAGATCTTGCTCAAAGAGTTGGACCCATCTTAAAAATACAAATTTATAGGCCTCAAAAAATAAGCCAAAACTAACTACTGCAATCAATCTTCTAATTCCAAGCCATGAAATGATGCAATCATTTTTATAGAATGCATAGTCAATGATCAGCTCATCAGTGAGGCTGAAACAGAGATGAGAGAGGTCAGGGTTTAACCTAAGCCTAAATGTATTTCTGATTTCTCCCCCCCCCCCCCCCCCGTTATGTCAAGAATGGAGGATATATTGCTAGATGGAGGATATATTACTCATTGCTAGATGATTATAACAATAGAACTAACGAAATAGATGATTATCTTGCTTATTCACCTAAAACTCATCCAATTTGCATAAATTCTTAAACATGTTAGTGTCCAATATACGAAACTTAAATAAAAACCATAATAAATTATGTTACATACTTAACAATATAAAAACGAAGTTTGATATTATAATTTTGACAAAGACTTGGATACAGAAGATATGTTTTTCACCTTCAACATAAATGGTTAAAAATCAATAAATAAATCTTCGTCTTTAAATAGATGTGATGGACTATGCATCTATATAAATGAAAATATTCTTTTTAAAATTATCGATTGCAAAATCGATGAATCTAACTGCATAGGACTAAATATAAAAATTTAAAATATATTTTTAAGAACAATTGGAATTTACAGGTCGCCGAATAAAGTAACTTGAATAGATTCCTGGAAGGCTTAGAAGAATTCAAAAAAGAAATTCCACAGGGTATCAACATACCCTGGCTGGCGATATCAACATAGATATTAATAAAAATAATGATGTGGTTCAGGACTACTTAAATATATTAAATGGAAATGGTTTTGAAACATTCATCAATGGCTGTACCATAAATTAGAGTTGTTTAGATCACATATTGTTTTCATTGGACATAATCATAACATTGGAAATATACTAAAGACTATGATAACTGACCACTTCTCTGCAATGCTACATTTAGGATATAAATTGGATATGAAAACAAATAAAATAAAGGATGATAGAATTAAAATTACAAAACTAGATTACAAATTATTAAAAGAACACCTTTCTAAAGAAAATTGGGCCTGGTTACATTATAGCAGATTTACTGATGAATTGAATATTGATGAACTAACTGATAGTTTTGTTTCTAAACTACTTCACTACATAGAACTTTCATCTTCAGAAAAACATATATCCCATAAAAAACACTTTTGAAACCATGGATAGCACCTGGATTAATCAATTCTATTATAAATAGAGACAAAATGTACAAAAAAATACAAGAAGATCCATTGAATATTATACTAAAGGAAGCGTACCGAAAATATAGAAACACATTGAACATGGCAATTGAAACAGCTAAAACTAATTATTATAAAATAAAATAACTAAATAATGTGGTAATGACAAAAAAACTCTTGAAACTTATCAACCAGGCAATAGATGTGGAAAACAACAGCAATACAGACATCAAATTTGATGCTTCTCATCTCAATAGCTAATTTGCGACAGTAGGTAATAACATGTAACTCAAGTATAAGGTATTTTGAAATGACAAATAATAATAGACACTTCACACATTCATTTTTCCTCCAGTTTGTCAGTCCTTTTGATGTTGAAAAGGTAATAAAACAACTGAAAAACAATTCTAGCCCTGGAAAAGACAACATCAGTAGTATAACACTCAAAAATATAGCTCACCTTATTTCTGAACCTTTAGCAATCATCTTCAATTTATGCTTCATTACTGGAATATTTCCCAATAAATTCAAAGTGGCCAGAATTAAACCCCTCTTCAAACAGGGAGACCCCAGCATAGCTAGTAATTACAGACCAAAATAAGCCTACTGAGTAATCTTTCAAAAGTATTAGAGAAATTAATAAAACTTCAGTTGGTTGAATATATAAATACACATAATATCATTGACAGATTTCAATTTGGTTTTCAAGCAAATAAAAGTACAGAGGATGCATTAATAGAATTTACAAATTATATCACACAAAAACTTAATAATGGCAAGAAAGTAATGGCAGTATCTCTGGATTTGGCAAAGACCTTTGACATTGTGCCTCACCAAAGACGTTTAGATAAGTTGCAGAGATATGGAATAAGAGGTATACCACTGGATTTATTCAGAAGCTAATTGAGAAACAAATCACAAATACACTTATTAATACAAAATCGGATAAAAAAGAATTAAGTGATTTTGGCCTACCCCAAGGAACAGTTCTGTCACCCATTTTATTCCTACTTTATAATACCCATTTTATTCCTACAAATATACTCCATAAGCCAAGAGATTGTTCTACTCTAGTTAGTGTTTAAGTACTGTAATGACTGTGAGGCAATTGTACATTAAGAACCTGATAGGATATCTTATTCTATTAAACGAGCAAGGAATTGTATGTATGTATGTATGTACGTATTTCCAGTCACTATCTCAAAAACGACTCTAACGATTTTGATGAAATTACGAATATAGGAGCTTTTTGGTGCAAAAATACGATTGCGCTAGGTCTCATTCCTGTAAAAACTCGCTGAAGGATACAAAAAGGAGAAATCTATCCTCAAAGGAACAGCTGATAAAAGAGAAACAGTTTTTAATCATATGGTAGGCCCATAACGGCGTTATTAACGCTGTCTGGAACGCAAAAACTTCCGCGCGTACCGTGTAGTAGTAGTTTGAGCCTTGCAGGCAAGTAGTAAACATATGACTGGAAAGTCAGAGCTCAGCTTATGACGTCATTATTTCTTTGGTGAAAAAAAAACTTTTCTAATTACAATTTAACCAAACAAAAAATAACATTTTTTGTAATGTTTTCATATTTTTTGGATATTTTGTATTACAGTACAATAACTCTGGGTCTAGGCAAGCTAGGAAGATCAGAAAGCCGGAAATACTATAAAACTCATGAAAATTTGGCTAATTATAATAGCTCAATTTGAAAAATGTTTTTTTTTTAGATTTTAATTTCAACTAGCTGGTCCGACGCACGTTGCTGCGTTCTCATAAAAAATTCTTGATTTTATTATTTATTGTCAACTCCCACTGAGGTTACATTTCAAATTTCAACCTTCTAGGACTATTAGGGAAGAAGTTAGTCCTAGGGCTCTTCCAGCTGATCAGAGAGGCCTCCTTCATTGTTTTCTTACACAGTAAGACCTTACTCACCACCTCTCAATGAACATTTCAAATTTAAACCTTCCACGACTATTAGGGTAGAAGCTAGGTTTTTTATTTTATTATTCGCCACCTCCTACTGAGAATACATTTCAAATTTCTAGCTGCATTGGTTAACAGATGTCATCAATCCGGCATAATTACATTTCATCATACCCAGTCATATGTTTCCTACACACTGCAAGGCTCCGACTGCACGGTATACTACATGCTAAGTTTTTGCGTTCCAGACAGCGTAAATAACGCCGCTAAGGTGGCTTCCATATGATTAAAAACTGTTGACTTCTATCAGCTGTTCCTTTAAGCTGTTTGGCCAGCAAGTTTAGTAGGTTAGGTGAATGATGATTTGCAAAATACACAACAGCTTGTCCATCGAAACAGCGTTTACAGCAGATCGAAAAATTTCAAATTATTTTCCATATGACTAAAACATCCCAGTAAGCTAGCTAGCCATGTATCGTGCTTTGCATAGGCAAAACTTTAACCCCCTAAACACCCCTTTGTGTTTTAAAACACCCCTAAAATTGCGAATTTTGAAAAATCCTTTCTTATTGCATGGTGAGATCCTATAAGGATTGTTCATACGAAATTTCAAGTTGATAGGCCTAGAAGTTTTGGCTCTGCGTTGATGAGTGAGTCAGGGTATCATCCTTTTATAGATAGAGATGATGTGGAAGAGAAAGATATTACCTACAATTTGAGAGCAACTTTGCATTTTTATTTTGAGTAGTTACCAAGTTCTTAAAAAATCGACATTTCCCAAGTAAAGTAGAAAGCCTACATTACACTTCCAAGAAGAATTACAAATTATAAGCTAAATGTTACAAGTATGAATCTGGGTCGTTTCAATGAGCTGAAAGGAATGAGCCATTAGACAAGGTGTGAGAAGCCGTTCTTGAGTGAGGGATTACAAAGTGGTATCCCATCAACCACCAACCACCACCTATCTTGAAAAATCACAGTTCTACGAGCTGGTAAACTCGAAATTGAGATTGTTACTCAAAGAACATTTTTACCAATTGGAATTAACATTATTATTGATTTGCTTGTGCACTAGCTTATGATGGAAAATGTAGAGATGAGGTGGGACCGCTTCACAGCATAATGCGTCGTTAATCCACTTCCCACAGCATCATCTACGATCTTCAAGATACAGATCATTGCCCCAAACATTTAACCCCCCCCCCCCCCCGAGTGGAGCTCGGTCTCCCGATATTATTAATAAATATCAACAAAACTTCGAGGAATCAGATGAGCCTATATATTATACATTCAGACCAAATATTATAAGGAGATATAGAGTTTTCCATAGTAATCTCACTTTTATTCAGAGACAACTTCTCAATTTAAGTACTAAATTAATTAATATACTTCCAGAAGACTTCGTAACTTTTCACCCCCAAAAAAAGAAACTTAATAAATGGATAAGCGATAACTTTTTTCAAAATTTAACCTTCATCTAACTAAATTATATGGCAAAGTAATATTCTGTAATAGGCTAGCAGAGCTGATTGAAAGTCGTTTGCAATCTACTGTCAATAATTCCCCTAAACAATCATCTAACAAACTTTTTTTAGTAAAGTGGCTCAAAACCGGAAAGGGAATCTAGTTTCAAATGATAAATTCATATCTTCAATTGTATTAAAAGACGTTAATCGATCGAAAAATCAGGATAGCATTAATGGAAGGAACTCTTGTAACAATCTGATAGGCTCCCAAGATTCTAAGAGATTAAGTAAATCTACTTCAATATGCAAAAGCAACGATAAATTAATAAGGAATAATAGGGAAGTACCGGTACTCACTGTGTTCCATCAGAATATTCAATACATTCTTAACAAAATAGATAGAATCGAAGTATTTTTGAAAAAAGAGGCTCCTGATATAGGTATTTTCACAGAGCATGGTTTAAGAGAAGATGAATAATTGTCACAACTTAATATTCCAAACTATTCATTGAAAGCGTCGTATTGCAGGACATCTCATCGAATTGGGGGAGTAGCTATCTTCACTAATAATGCTAAGAATATGCAAACATTTAATTTAGAGTATGTAGGGAAATTTGCTGTGGAAATGGATTTAGAAGTTACTGGTTTGAGAGTAAAAATCGACAATAATTTCGAAGTAGCGGTGTTAGGTATTTACAGGTCACCAAATGGGGAATGGAACAATTTTTGTGAACTATTCAATAGGATTTTAGAGATTACTACTACTCGTTCTACAAACGTTATTGTAGTGGGAGATTTCAATACAGACTTTGCAACACAGAATAGAATGACAGAAGATTTAAGGGATATTATATACAATACATGAATAACTTGGAGATAAAAGTTCATGAATATACCAGAGTCACAAGAACATCACAAACAATAATTGATAACATCCTTACTAATATAGATTACTCTAAAACAAGATTAGGCGGCTCGGAACTATCTGATCATGACTATCAAATCTTAGAGGTGGGGTTGCAAGGTCATAAATCAATTAAAAAGAGTAGAGTAATGAAAGAAATTCAACAATGTGAACAGGGGAATATCGATTGTTTGAAGCAGAATCTGCTACAAGAAAACTGGAGAAGGGTTTACAATAGCAATAGTTTAAATAACAAATATGATAGTTTCATTAATATTTTAAGGTTTCATATTACTATGAGTTGTCCAGTTAAAAAGGTCCCTGTAAAAAACAAATTAGACAAAATTGAAGAGTGGATAACTGATGATATCCTTGGAGAAAGAATTCATCAAAACAAAATCTTGATAGGGTGTTTAAGATCCAAAAGAAAGCAGTTAGGTGTATAGAAAGAGTAAATAGATTAGATTCATGTAGGCCGTTGTTCAAGAGTCTCCTAACTGTACCCTGCTTATATGTGTATGAAGCTAAACTTCATATATGTAAAAACGAATGATGTTAACCAAAATCTTGGCGTACATGATTATAATACAAGAAGCTGAGGAGATTATTACTTGATGAGTCACAATAGCAGCTTATTCAAACAAAAACCTAGTTATATTGGTAGGAAATTCTACAACAAGCTACCGCAGTTTTTAAAGAGTCTTGAAAATATAGAAATATTTAAAAAACAATTGAAAAAATATTTAGTTGATAAAGCTTTTTCTAGTGTACAAGAGTTCCTTTCACATCAAAATTAAGCCTCACCTCAACTAATTGATATAGTTATTATGGTATCTAGTGTATAATATTGTTGATCTGACTTGTCTTATACTCCTTAACTGGAGTCTCCAAGACGTAATCTACAAAAAAATATTAATTTCTTCTATTGTGCAGACTTTTATATTTTCATTTCTTCCTTTCCTTCCTTTCTATATCATACTTCTTTCTTTCTCCATTGATTTTTCTCCTAAAATTGTATTCACATAAATTTTAAAATCACAATCACTGAGTTTTCATGAATACTACCTTCGATTTTTCTCTCATAGCACTGTATATCAATAGAATTTAATTACGACTCCCACCAGCGAGCAAGTTTTACTTTAGCTGGAGGTGCCAGGACATTTATGATCGTGGTCTTGTCTATTTTTCATCGTTGTTTATGATCTTTAATTATTTATAAGTCAAGTTTGTTTTGTATTTTTTTGTGTTTGGCAATAAATTGATTGATTGATTGATTGATCGATTCACATAAAAAGATGATTTCAAAATCTTAGTTTTGCTATCCATTCAGACATTCAAAACTATTGTAGTTCATATTGTGAAGGCTGTTATTTCAAATTAATTCCCAAGCTTTACTAACATACTTTTTATTAGCGAAGCATTCAAAAATTTATAGGTTTTCTCCAGGAATGCAGTACATTGCCTTCTTTTGAGTTCAACGCTATTTGATTATTATAACTAAGGTGTATCTTTGAATATAGGTATTCATCTCATTTCATTTGGTAGATGCTGCAAGTGAACATCGACATAAGGGCCGTGTGCTCTTATGCGATCCAGTTTTGGTTAAGCTGCAGCAAGATTTCAGAAGCATCTCGCACGTGCGGGTGGCTACCTGGCGATTGCAAGGGGACCCCCAAATCGGAATAATAAAAAAATACGTTTTAAATATTTTTTGTATTTATGTTTTCATTCAAACCCACGTGTTGTTATATTGTAATTCACGTTGCTCATTTTTATTTGTTTAAAAAATTGTTAAAGATGTGCGAGAAAAAAATTGTGCGAGAGATGCGAGATCAAAATTAAAAATTGTAAAAAGTCGGTTGAAGTCATCTCTTTCTCAGGATTTGTTGTCACCATTAATGCTAATGGCGGTTGAACGAGATTTGTTTACAAACATTGACAAAAAATATTGGTATAGATAAGTTGGCTAATACTAATGATGTACTGAACTTAAAACTACTTAAATAGTTAAGAGGTTCTTCAAGGCTAAAAGCATTATTATTTTTCATTTTAGTATGTAAACAAAAAAATACTTAATAACGATTTATAAATAAAAACGTTGTGCAAGTTTTTAGATGGTCAAGTATTTAACCTGTGTAATGAATATGTTTGAACTTCTAGCAATAAACTACATCCTTATAAAAATCTATCTTGTCTGTGTATACAATTATTACAATCGAAAAAGTGTCGAGTACTGCAGATTTTTTGGTAAAATAACTGGTAAAAACGGGTTTTCTATGTAATATTTTTTTTTTAATTTCCGGGGGCGGGCCCCCGAATCCTCCAGGTAGTTAATGCCCAGGGGCCCTTAACCACCCCAGACCGGCCCTGCTTCTGTAGGTTAAAAAGCCTATTGCATGAAAGAAGTTTAAGAGCTGGCTCGTTCCTGAGAGTTTTATACACATCCTGTGGGCTTAACACATTAGGCCTATGACCAATTATCCAAAAGTCTACTATTAGCCTACTATAAAATAGCAAATTGGTAGATGAAAATTTCAGACTTGATCGCAGTGTGATTTGGCCTTATTTGGAAAACACCAGGCAAAAAAAGGAATAGATAGGGAAATAGTAGGTAACGCACATTAAGAAGAACAATCTGTCTACAAATAGTAGACAGACGACTCAACAGCATTGGATCATTAGACGACAAAAAGGATTATTATTTTGATGATGATGATGATGATAATATTATCATGATGAAGATTTTGATTCCTTCGCACGAAAGTACGGCCATTTGAATTTAGTAAGTTAGGTGCTGGAGAACCGAGAAAGATTCAGTCACGAACAAAATGTAATGCTCTCTACAGATTCGGTTCATTTGGGATTTTGAAGACTTCAATTATTTGTCAACCGTAATAGGTCGTTGATTCTATATTATTACCAGTTATTACCTTGATAGAGACAGGAGAAACATAAATATGTTTGAACTTGATGATTTGGACTATTCAGGTGGGATACATGAATGATGATGATGATGTAGCCAAGTATCTTTAAAAGTTTGATGGGATCGGTTATTTGAAGAACTGGCCTGAATCCAGGCTTGTCAAGGACAAGTGCCCAGAAAGACAGATGTTGATCAATCAAACTAACGATCGCTGCCTCCCTGTCGATATTGAGTAGGCCTACCGTACAAGCAGTGTGGGGAAGACAAGGCTTCAGGATCGATTAAATTCGATAGGGTTATGGGTAGGCCTTCAAAGAATCTGCTTATTAAATGTAATATCCTAAGCGTGATAATCACACATCTCAAAACACTGAATGAAATAGCCAACTTGAGAGACCTTGCTTTGAATGAATAGTAGTGCTACAGATTCAAATGTATAAGCTTGATGAACAAATTTTGACTGCAAGTCGCTAAATTTCACATGAAAAGTTAATGTTAACAACGCAGTTCGTCATGGAACAAGAAATCCAGAAACAAATTTTGAGTTACAAGATTGATATTGAATGAATAGCGTATCTATTAGTATTAGGCGAGGTATTAATGATCATTTAAAGAGCTTCATTGGACCTCAAGGACCTCAAGAATAAATTCAACTTTCAACTCAAATAGCAAGGATATTATTATAGCAGGTAATAAATTTTTTGAAGGCTTTCTTTCTATAACACATTGATCCACACAAGAAGATACAATTTATACTCGTATTATCAAGTGATTTTAGCAAAAGCTACTAACCGTAAGTACCGTGTATTAGTACCGTAATATAAGGTACTTAAAAATAAAGTCAACTAGTTGATTCAATTTGAGATAGCTGTTGTTCACTCATTTTCACATTTACAGAAGTACAAGAAATAATAGGCCTATTGTTATTGAAGGCCTACATTGAATAATTTCCGAAATCTATTTTACAAGTATCCTTCCTAAAAACCCATTAAAAAAATTCTAAAATATTTAATACTGTGGATAGAAATCATAAATTGTATTGTTACAAGAGCAAACAAGCAGTTATTCACGCACTTGTTCTATTTATATCATTCTATTGTTTTCATGGTTGGACGTGACTTCGACCGATCTTCATTATCTTGCTCTTCACATGTCTTTGTCACTCTTATTCAACAGTCTGCAACTCTCACTCAATTGATTTCTCGAAATTTCTACATTCTTCCTGAACAATCGAGGTCTATATTCCAAGCATTCCGTGGCCTTCTGGAAGCGTCTAGTGATTTCAATTCTTGGAATTATACAACTACAACAGCTATATAAAGGAGTCCACATGAACCAGACAGTCAGTTTTACAAAAGCTTGTGTGACAGTTACGTTTAAAAACCTGTGTGACAGATTGTATTACAGATCTCGTGAGAGAAACAATCCAGTGCCATTATAAGAATAAGAATAAGAATGTTTTAATTCCTTTAAAGCACATACATTGCAATCGGAAACGTCAAGAATACAATAATTATTGTAATATAACAATACAAAATATACCTTAAAACTAAACATCAGTCCGCAGCAAAATTCAATTAAAAAATTCAATGAAGCTATCACAGTCAAATATAAACAATAAAAGGCATCAATCAGTCGGCCTCAAATGGAGATCAGAAATTACAATTAGGTTTTCACAGTCTGATAATAATTTATAAAGCTATTACAATTTAAAATAATCTACCATTTGTAATTGAAAGAAATCAGAAAGAGAGTACAGAGGGTTTTTCAGAAGGAGGCATTCCAAATCACGTTTGAATTTTGATGCGTGTAAAACTTTTGCTGAGTTTGGCAGTATATTGAAAAGTTTCAAAGACATGTAGCTAGGACTACTTAATAACTTATTCAACCTAGTATAAGGCACATCAATCTTCGCTTTGTTTCTTGTATTATGACTGTGTATCTCATCTCTGCAATGAAACAAGCCCATATTTCTCTTAACACTCATTAAGAGTCTGAAAGCCACCAAGCTATGCACAGTCATAATTTTTTCATTAATAAACAATGGCTTGCAGTGGTCTAGATATGCGGCACCAGAAACTATCCTAATCGCCTTTTTTTGTAGAAGGAGTACTCTTTGAGCATCCGGAGCACAACCCCACAGGTCCAGCCCATAAAGAAGGACACTTTGGAAAAAAGCAAAATAGCATGTTCTAATGTACTTTTTAGGAACAGAGTCCCTGAGACTACGTAGTAAATAGATAACCCTGGAAAGTTTAGAACATACGTTGTCTATATGGGGACTCCAAGAAAGCTTCTGGTCCAGTGTTACACCTAGAAGCTTAGCGCTCCTTGTACCCTCAATGACCTGCCTCAACCCAAACACCAACAACTGGGTTTTATTACTATTGAGCAGCAAACCATTTGCCTTGAACCATACTGCTGCCTCATCCTGACATTTGGACATTTTTTTCTGAAGAGTATTGAAATCTCTATCAACAGTGACTATGGATGAGTCATCTGCATAGCATACAACTTTCGATCCAATACTATACTCAATATCATTCATCATGACTATAAAGAGGAGAGGCCCAAGAATGGAACCCATGAGGAACTCCATGAGGCACAAATAGAGAGTTTGAGAGATTGGAGTTTACACATACAGTCTGACTTCTATCTTTTAAATATGATTGCAGAAGTTCAAGAGCTTTGTTATGTACTCCTAGATGATGCAGTTTTTTCAATAAGATATTGTGATCAACAACATCAAAAGCTCTGCTTAAATCAAAAAGAACAACTCCTGTGTAGTTTTTATTGTTGAAACTATCTTCAACATCGGACTCAACTGAGCTGACTGCATCAATAGTGGATTTTTGTCTCCTAAAGCCAAACTGTGAAGTTGCAAATAGATCATTACTCTCAAAAAATTCATACAGTTGACCAGCAACCGCATATTCTAATATCTTACTGAAGATAGGTGGGATCGATATGGGTCTGAAGTTCTCAGGTAAGTCTTTGCAACCTTTCATTGGAGTAAACAGTGCTTTATTCAGTCTTTAGACAGTGTCAAGAACAGAGACAAGTGTTTAATGTTTATGCAGCTTACTAATAGTTTAAAGACGTTGTGTTAAGTGACATTATTTGGAACTGTCAAATAACGAATTGGACTGTGTTTTGTAAGTGATTAGTGGCTCTTTCTATCATTTCTTTCTACATTATTGTACAGTTTATTGGAATCTAGTTTCTTTTGTTATTGATCAGCCTGTAATTAATTATTCATTAAATCTTGTAAATAATTACTGAAAATAAGTATTAGCTTGTCATTTGATGATCTGTTTTTATTTAATTAATTGAACTTACGACTAATTTGTGTAAATAAAGTGCAAGTGTGAACTTTAGTGTTGCCAGCCTTATTTTAGCCATTAGAACCCGTACCTATGGAAACGTTGCTATTGATATTTTCCAATTCACCTTGTGTTGTTTCTCAAGAGTTGAATTTTTACAAAAATACGCTGTGAACTAGATGCAGTTATCCAACTATCAAAAAGGGGTCATGCACAATGCACACAACAAATTTTTTGAGAAGGCGTTTGTAGAATTTGGGCTGAATGGATGAAAATGGATGAAAAAATGTAGTTTTTTACTTGATTGTAATAATTTCATCAAATAAATAAATAAATAATAAATAAAATTGTCAGCATGGTTTGGAACATTGGCCGTTACTGAATCTATCCCTGTAGGCTGTATAAGCTCACGTTTTGATTTTCGTTTTTTAAAGTGTTATGTTGTTATTTCCTCAAGGTCTCTTCCCACTGCCGAATCTTTCTATTGATTTAACAAGGTTAGAGAAGATTTTCGTCTTTTATGCATTTGTAGGAAGACGGAAAATAATTGTAATACCTGAGGGTATAGTAGAGACAGAGGATATCTCAGAAAACCCTTTCTGTATGATGTGAGATGTGATTGTAGCTGGATGAATATAGAAAGAGATAGACAAGAGGGATAGGAATCTGAATAAGAAGTGAAGAGACAGGTGAGAGAAAATTATATGAGCTACACCCGACGCTGTGCTGCGCGATGGATTGGAGTTGGAAAAAAAATAGTAAAATTGAAAAACATAAACTGCTATTGAGTAATGGATGATGACCAAGTAACTAGGCCTACATGTCACATAATGATAACGATAACAAACCTCATCTATAAATTTGTATAGCAAAGAGAATAGCCAGCTTACAACAAAAATAAATTCCAAGTTCTAAGAAGTCGATTATTAGTTATTAACATAGAACTATATAAGTAGTAGTATTGTAATTTTAATTCTTAATTCCACGTGACAAACTAAGTGACCTGGTTCTCACATGTATTCTCTAGCTGTTAGTTGCCTGAATGATTATAATTTCCGAATGGTCAGTAGGCCTATAGTATAACCTGAGTATACGGACTGTGTTCATTTATAAATAATATCGACTTCCACAAATATACACTACAATAGTGGCATAAATATAGTGATAAAAGAGCATTATCTAATGTAAAGCGCTAAGAATTGCCAGTAATTTTTTATTATTAAACGTTCTGAAAATGAATGCAAGCAAGGCTTTCAATTAGATAATGATAAATATAATTCCTGGATTTCTTGTGTTGTTAATATTAACTTTTCAAGTGAATTCAACGACTTGCAGTCAAATTTTTATTAAAAATAAGTAGTATTTCACTTACTATGTAGGCCTAACGTTTTCGAGTTGTTGAAACCCATCCAGATGAAATAGGTACTACTTATTTTTAATTAAAATTTGACTGCAATTCGTTGAATTCACTTGAAAAGTTAATATTAAATATAATGTCACTAAACTGATAGTCATAATAATTTGTTTATTATAATTGTATGGGTTTTAATGTTTGAAGTGGTAAACGTTTATTTAATAAATATTAAGAGGCAGTGCAGGCGCAGGATTCAAGACATAATATAAACACTGTAGACTTGGATTTGAGGGACCTAGAAGCCATCAACTGGATTTGACAAAGATAACTTGTAGTAGCTTCTGAGTATAATACAATTCATGTTTCGTCATTTCAATAGTCATCGACACGACTCTGAGGAGCTCCTCTAAAGGCCTACCGCTGCCAAATAGAGCAGAATTTTATCTTTTTAACTTTGTAGTTTTTTGTTTGCATAGTGTCAGACATTACGATAGTGGGCCAGTGGGCGTAAAATTGAAAACCATGCTTCTGATAATCTACCTGCTCGATTAGAGAACATAAAGTTGAAGAAAGAGTGATTTATGTACTGCTCCTTCCAACTGCTGGAGACTTCCATCGAAAGGTGTTTGTCCTTGTTTCTCCGAGAGGATGAGCGACCTAGAACATTATCTTGTGGCTGATGGGCTTGTTCTCTAGCTTAGCTTTCCGATCGAGAGAAGACACAGCTGTTGTGAAATCTCCAGTCCGATTAATTACTGAACTGGAAAGAATAAAGGTCGTTCTTGACCTAATGACAATGACGATGATCATCATGGCGGAGAAAGAATGTGATAAACCCCCACTTTCACCATTCCACCTCTTTTAGATCGTTTGAGTCACTCAATATTTCGCACAAATTATTCAATCATTTCTTGGTCACCTAACAAATGCAACACGCAAAAACAATATTCATATAGCTTAATTTTAGGTTAATTTTCAGGCCCCAGGGCATCTTTTTTCAAGTGTATGACCTTTATTCAAATTAATCTGGGGTTCAGGGCAGGCAGTTATTTTGGAGTCCTTTTTTAAAGTGCATGAACTTTTTTGCAAGTTCAACCGCTCTCTGTACCCCTTTTGGTCGGGGGCCCCGGGGCAGTTCCCGATTCTAACTACAGTCCTGTTAATTCATTTAAAAAACCAGAATCAATAATTGAACTGATAGAACAATAATTTTACAGATTTGTTGGAACCAATTATTCTATCCTCCTTTGCAGCAAAAAGGTGGGGACTCCAAAGGTCCCCAATGCTCCAATGGAGCTAATATTTTCTAGTAAGAGATGGTATTTTTAGGTACATATCAGGATGTGCCTATTGTTTTATCAATATTATTTTTTTATTGTTGCCCCAGTAACATTATCATTTCAAAAGTAAAATTTAATTTATTCAAATTGACTCTCGGGGGCGATAGCCAGATGATTTTATTAAAATTATTCAGAAACTTCTTCTGAATCATAATTGGAATGGAATGTA
Source organism: Conomelus anceps (assembly GCA_948455865.1). Taxonomy (NCBI): domain Eukaryota; kingdom Metazoa; phylum Arthropoda; class Insecta; order Hemiptera; family Delphacidae; genus Conomelus; species Conomelus anceps. The sequence goes on from OX418217.1 coordinate 75,598,762, forward strand.
CTTGTTTACTCAAGATGGATAAGGTCAGGTGAAAGGCGATTTTATATCTAGTATGCCTGCATATCTAGTGATACAGTCCTTCAAGCTCGACGATACATCATAGTATACTAGTAGTTTAATTTTGGCGGTTCTGGCAGGAATCCCATCGATTTTCTGCTAGGGTGGTGGGAGGGGGAGAGGGGGCTCATCAATTATTCAAGCATGGCCAACATCATCAATTATTCAGGTTATTGATTTTTTGTGGCTGTCTGACCTCATTAATTATTTAAACATGGCCAACATCATCAATTATTCAAACTATTGATTTTTTGAGGTTGTCTGGCCTAATTAATTATTTAAACATGGCCAACATCATCAATTATTTAAACTATTGATTTTTTGAGGCTGTATGGCCTAATTAATTATTCATTGTCAACATTTGAGCTAATTAAACATACACACTGTTTTTCTTTCAAGTGTTTGAGCTCATTAAGCTTGCATGTGTGTTTACTACCCTAATTAGACTTACCCCAATCTCCGCAGCATCTTCTCTCACCATGCTAACCAGCATAAATTAATTATTCATTGATTTTCCAACATTTGGGCTAATTAAACATACACACTGTTTTTCTTTGATAATAATTTCCTAATTCAGCCTAATTTGGGCTAGATCAGGCTAATTATATGTAATTCCAAATGCCCCCAACCCAAAAACCCCCCACCAACACCCCCCAACTTCCCCCCCTACCCCCCCACCCTGAAAATCCCCCCCTAAAAATGTTCCCCCTCACCCTAAAAACGTACCCCCTCACCCTAATAACGTTCCCCCTCGCCCTAAAAACGTTCCCCCTCACCCTAAAAAGGTTCCCCCTCGCCATAATAACGTTACCCCTCCCCCTAAAAACGTTCCCCCTCACCCTAATAACGTTCCCCCTCACCCTAAAAACGTTCCCCCTACCCCTAATAACGTTACCCCTCACCATAAAAACGTACCCCCTTACCCTAATAACGTTACCCCTCACCCTAAAAACATTCCCCCTCACCACAATTACGTTCCCCATCACCCTAATAACGTTACCCCTCGCCCTAAAAACGTTCCCCCTTGCCATAATAACGTTGCCCCTTACCCTAAAAACATTCCCCCACCCCCTAATAACGTTCCCCCTCGCCCTAATAACGTTCCCCCTTGCCCTAAAAAAGTTACCCCTCCCCCTAAAAACGTTACCCCAAATCCTAAAAATGGGCCCCAACCCCCCTCAACCCTAAAGTAGGCCCCTAACCTCAAATGGACCCCCCACCCTAAAAAAGGCCCCTCATCCTAAAACGTCCCCCACACTTCCTAAAAGTGGACCCCCTCATCCTAAAAGTGGTCCCCTCAACCTAAAAGTGGTCCCACACAACCGAAAAATGGTCTCTCTCGTCCTGAAAATTCCAATGGATCAGTTTCAACAAAAAAGAGATGATAGAGACCCCTACTTCCATCACATGGCCCTGCCCACCAGCCTTCTCATTCCAGTTGTGTCTGCTCATGGATGGGTGACCATAAATGAGCATTACTCGGAGGTTCGGGATCCACTTAGGTACCCCTAACATGACACCCCAAGTACCCATATGCATGAGCTCTCCCTAGTGTTCAACAATGCTGCCAGTCATAATTGTTTCATTTGGGCTCAAACAGTCATTGGCGAAAAGTATCAACCCACCATCCGATGACTTAATTATGTAAAATGTTGAACAAAGGATTTCTATTGCCTGAAATCTATCTATGAATTGGTAAACATATATAGCAGACACTATAAAAGTATGAGCAGAGCTCAAGTAGCATTATTTCTCCACCATATGTTAACTGAGATGGACACAAAGTATAAGAAGCAAACTGTGAATGACATTGCTCCAACCATCATGGAGATAGCCCGGCTGCGACGTGACATCAAGAGGAAGCATAAGGAGTTTATACTGGGCAGATCATTGGAGGAAGAGGAGCACTTAAAACGTTTTACACCAATTACCAATCAACTCAAGAATATTAGAAAAATTATCATGGAGCAACGTATCCCAGCACCAGCACTCCCACTCATGCGTCCTCTTTCATCCTTGAGTCGTGTACCTCCTATGCCACCAACATCACCCAGCTTGCCTCACCCATTCCAGTTGAATCTGCCAAGAAAACCTAAGGCACAACAATGGCCCCCACCCAGTATACCTTCACCTATTGCAGAAGACAAAGAAGAAATCATGGAAGCATTTGGAACAGGAGAAGGAAAATTGTCTGTGGAGAGCACTTCAAGAGTGGGACGGAAATTGTGGAAAGATAGAAGTAAATTTTCAGATGATGAAGAGGAAGAAGAGCAAGGTGGAGTTGATTCAGCTGATGATGTTGAGCAAGGTGGAGAAGACCCAGCCAATGATGATGATGATGATGATGATGAGGACACTGAGACATTGTTGAATACTACACAGGAAGAATTTGATGAAAGCTTTGCCCAATCCAAGCTGACTGAAACAAGTATAGGGGAATACGTCAAAGGATCACTGGACAACAGAGATGGGAACTTTGATGAGTTGTTTGGACCAAGAGTTATACATAACAAATACTATCTTGGCAACAAGCTGCTAACCTTTGGACCTGATGGAGACAGGATTGTATTGACTGACCCAGATGATGACACTGCTGAGAGGGTCTTTAATGCCACACCTGGAGTTTGTGAGTTGATCTTCAAGAAACAACCTGATCTCAATAAAGTGACATCTGCTGACAAAGAAACCTACAAGAATGTGTTGAACCTGACCAGTGTCTACAGGTTTAACTATAGTCCTGATGGTAGAATTGTAAACTATAATAGTCTAAAATACAGGAATACAATCATGGAACTGGTGAGAGAAAAACCTGATATGACTGTCACTGGGACAGGACTGGTGGCAAGAGATGGCAACCGGAATGAATATGTCTACTACAATGACCCCAACAAACTTGTGGACAGATTGAGACTTTTGGATCAGTTAAGAGCAGTTGACAACACTGGACATGAGAATGAGATCAACTCAATTCTGGAAGAGCTGGTGGAGGGGGGCTACATTGCTCCGATGAAGAATGTAACACGATATACTTCCAATGGATGTTGAGGAGGATATTTAAGCAGCAACATAAGCCAAGGAGCTTCATTACACCGCCATATGTCAACCAAGATGGACATGAATAGGAAGAAAAATAAGAAGAATGTTGCCTGTACAAGAGTAGTAAAGAAGTATAAAGGAAAAGGAGTACTTTCTGCAATCACAAATGCAGCTGGTACAATAGTCAACAAAGCGATAGATGTACTGCCCGTAGAACTTCATCTTCCCGGCGGCTACCAGTACTGTGGACCAGGTACAAAGCTAGAAAAACGATTGGCAAGAGGTGATCCAGGGATCAACAAACTTGATCAGGCCTGCAAGCTGCATGACATTGCCTATTCGAGGAATAGTGATACAACAAGCAGAGCAGCAGCAGACAGAGATTTGGCTGAATGAGCTTGGAGTGTGGCAACATCTTCAGATGCTGGATTGGCAGAAAGAGCTGCAGCATTAGCGGTGACCAACATCATGAAGGCCAAGGCAAAGTTTGGAGGAGGTGCTAAACGACAAAGGAAGGGGAGAGCTGCACAGAGGAAGAGAACTTCAGCAGCAACCAAGGGCAAGGCCTGTACCTGAGACATCAGAAGACGGGAAACGGGGTGCGTTGCCGTCAATGTGGCGGCACAGGATGATTGTTGCTCTACCTGACCGAGCACTAACAGATATTTGTATTCCTGTATTTTTGCTACAAGTATGCCTGCCGTTTCAAGTTGAAGAAATTTCGAGGAGTATTTATGCGAGATGCTCTACCAGCCAATGGACCACTGGATCAGGAGTGTGGAATCATCAACCTGGACCAAAGTGATGGAGCTGGCACACATTGGGTGTGCTATGTGAAGAAGAAGGATGGCATTGTTCACTACTTTGATGGATTTGGCAATTTGAGACCACCACAGGAGTTTATCGACTACATGCATAGAGGATTGAGCCCAGCAACAAGGATCGAGTACAACTATGATCAGAAGCAAGAGGATCTCTACTCTCATATATGCGGACACTTATGTTTAAAATTTTTGCTCGATGAAAATAAATAACAATGTACAAAACTTGTCTTTTCATTTCTCCCACCCACATAGTATAAAGGTTCTAGTCTATACTCTTATCAAGTCATTGTGTAATAGTACACTGAGCAGTCATGATGCTCTGCTTTGGAGGTAGAACCTCAATATTGAAAAGTGTATTTTACCCACCACTTGATACAAGCAATGGGGAATGGGAAGTTGGACTCATCAGCTTTACTAGCTGCAACTCTATACCAAATGTTGAGAATGGTTACAACAATGCATTACATTTTCTGGCTCCAAAAGTGGACCAGAAGGCAGCAGCTAAGCCAGAGGACGATTATGCAATGACTCATGAGGAAGTTACAGGTAAAGTGTTTGCTCAGCAGTTGTTTAGTGATACTGCTAACCAAAGTACACAAAGGAAGCCCAGAGCTGCCCAGGTGGCAGGAGAAAAAGCTCCAGTAATGGTTTGGCAAAAGATTCTTTTGCCAGAAGGTAGTTTTGAATTTCAAACAATTGCTGACCTGCTGGAGGCAAGGATGAAGAAGCGTGGAGTCAAGTTTCATATGGCTGTGGACCCATCTACCTTGAAATGCTTAGTATTATGTGATGCCATGTTAGACTTTAGACAACCTGATTCAATAGGAAAGCTGCTGGGATTCAACCAAGTTGTGGAAGCTAACAATGAGACCAGAGGTAGTACTACAGTGCAAATCAGTCGTCCCAATGTGCTGCATATAAAGTGTAACATTGTGAGTGGATCCTACTCAAATGATGTCAAGGATCACGTGATCTATGAGTTTTACCCAGATGTTGATCCAGGGTATAAAATGAATGTGACTGTACAAAGTGTCATCTATTTACCGGTGGACACCAAGCAGATTGGTAGCATTACATTGGAGATTGTTGATGAGAACGGACGTCTGGTGGACTTTAGAGAGGAACCAATAAACATAACTTTACATTTGCGACAACAACCCCAGTGATGGTGCTATTATTTGGAAAGTGGAATCAAGGATTGGTTGTGGATGCAGCAATGTCCCCCATACAGGTAGAGTCTATTAATAGGGCTCCATTTGTGAAAGATGACATTCAACCATTGGACTCTGTGGAGTTAACAACGAGCAGCATCAAATATCTGCAGAAGAAAGGCTATCAAGTAAGAAGAGGAGGAAGACGACAACAACACTGAAAAATGGGAGTTTTGGATGTGACAAGTGGTGACCCTCCAGAAGACAATAGCATCACTGGCTATGAATATCATTCTCATGCACCATATACTACAGGCTTTGGTGCCAACGATGAGATTCGGATAGCAATTCAGCAGCAGGACATCTATACACTGCCATCAGAGAGCTATCTGCACATGGAGTACAGGGTGAGCAATGCCTTAAATACAACCTTGGCAGGCTCACCTTGTGTTTCCGGATTCTTTGGCCACCTGTTTTCGGAAATACGCTATGAGATCAATGGAGTTGTAGTTGACAGCATACGTAGCCCTGGCATTGCCAGCTTGATGAAGAATGCCATGACCTTTGAGCGGGAAGAACAGCTCAAGATGGATGGAGCTGGCTACAGGTATGATGCCAAGGCAGGGCTTGGCACGTTTGATGCTGATGGTACCAACACAAACATCATGAATGTGCCACTTAGATACCTGTTGGGCTTTGCCGAGGACTATAGGCAGATTATGCTGAATGTGAAACAGGAGCTGGTGCTGAGACGCAGTGCCGACACTTTAGACTGTTTGAATGCAGCAGGGAAGGTCACAATTGAGAAACTGGTGTGGAGGATGCCCTATGTAGAGGTGTCTGGTGAGGAAAAATTGCGTCTGCTGAGACTGGTGCAGAACAATACGCCCATCTCAATGCCATTCCAACATGGGAACTATACGAGTATCCATCTTTGCCACAGACCACAAAACATACATGGACTGTAAAATCAACTACTCAGCTGGAGAAGCCAAGATACATTGTGATTGGACTGCAGACTGGAAGAAGAGGAGCGGCTACTGTAAATAGCTCATACTTTGACATGTGCAAAATGAAAGACATTCGAGTGTTCTTGAACAACAAGTACTATCCGTATGAAAGCATCAATGGTGACGACAACCAAGTGTACAATATGTATGCAGCATTCAATGGAGTCTACAATCATGATGATGCTCGAGCAAGCATCCCACTTTTTGAGAAACATGCTGTGTGGGATGGTAAGATGTTACTGTTTCCCATTGACTGTTCACGTCAAAACGAATCGCTCAAGACGGGAAGCATTGACATCAGAGTTGAGTTTGAAGCAAGTGAGAACATTCCAGGAAATACACATGCCTATTGTCTGCTGATACACGAAGTAGTTAAGGAGTATCAGCCAATGACTGGTCTTGTTCAATCGGCCTAGAGGGAGAGTGGTGGAGGATATAAAGGCGAGCAAACTGGTTAAAAGCAATCAATTACAAAGAGCTAAACATGGACTGCAATGGTTGGGCAATGGAGCTGGCCAAACATATCTCTCATATTCAACATTGAGGAAAATTGTATGTGACACAGTTGGAAGATGGTTGCATGAGAACAGTGACTTGGAATGGCCAATCAAGATCATGGTTTACGGATATTAGAAGATTTTCCTGCTGGAATCGCTACTGCAGCTGGACAACAAGGAGTATGTGGACCTAAGTTCGCCCTACCTCTTTCATGAGATGCCCAATTTGGAGATGCTGATGAAGACTACTACAATATACTGCCCGGAACATTACCTGCTCGACTTCTTGGAGACTGTGAGAATGAAGCTGGCTGGTGACAATGGAAGAAGAAGAGGACACTTGGATATAACACCATTTTGTGTGCTCAATGTTGTAAACATTTTACATAATTGGATTGTGCAAGCATTGTAAAAAGATAGATGTTTTTGTCGAAGTCTTTTCATGTCAATAAAGAATGGAATATAATTATTGCATCATTGTTTACTCTACCACTTCCCCCTCCTAGTATATAAGGATAGGGGAAAAAACGAACAACAAAACAGTTGCAGATGTCACAAAAGTTTTATTTCTCACAAAATACAGAGAGAGAACTATTCTTTAAACAATTGAATCCTGTGAGTTCTCCCAGCAGGATGAGCCACAAATTTGTATGCTCTCATGTCAACAACTCCCACATTGGGGACAAATTTGAATGTGGCCCTGCTGTATAAATCCGGCAGTATAACCCACATGTGCTCGTTTCCGGAATCCAGCATAACTGCTACCTTTTCGCCATATTTTGTAGTGACTCTCTCTGCACTGATCATCTGGTATGACAGCCCTGGTTGGAGATCCTTCATAGATGCGTAGTTTAGCGGTTTTTGTGCTCCAATTGCATTACAGATGGCGTCAGCAGCAGCAGCAGTGTTGGATGACATCTGTAATTAAATTGAATAGCTATTAGCGCAATCTAGCAGTCAGCATGGTAAAACCAAAAGTTTGATAGATTTATGTAATCCAGCAGCAATTGAAGGATATTTATAGTAAACAAGTACTTACTGTTATTGAGTCCTTAGCAGAAGATTGTTGACTGTAGAAACTACCAGACATTCACTGAGGCAATGAATCTCTCTCAGTCAAAGGTCCTCAATATATACTCAATTGCGTTGATTTCAATGAAAAAGAGGGGGGTGAGAGAGAGCAACACACACACAGACATGTTTTTCCTGCATAGCTATGATGCCATACAGATGGCCTACAGAAGCCAGGCCAGGTTATAGATTTCAATATTACACTCATCTTCTTCTTTTTTCTCCCCATCATTTTGAACACATGATGATGGAAAGAGAGAGAAGAAGAAAAGGTGATGTTGATGCTGGTTAGGAGAAGATGCTGCGGAGTGGGGCCAGGGTAAGTCTAATTAGGATAGTAAACACACATGCAAGCTTAATGAGCTCAAACACTTGAAAGAAAAACAGTGTGTGTGTTTAATTAGCCCAAATGTTGGAAAATCAATGAATAATTAATTTATGCTAGTTAGCATGGTGAGAGAAGATGCTGCGGATTGGGGTAAGTCTAATTAGGGTAGTAAACACACATGCAAGCTTAATGAGCTTAAACAGTGTGTATGTTTAATTAGCTCAAATGTTGACAATGAATAATTAATTAGGCCAGACAGCCTCAAAAATCAATAGTTTGAATAATTGATGACATTGGCCAAGCTTAAATAATTAATTAGGCCAGACAGCCCCGAAAATCAATAGTTTGAATAATTGATAAGGTTGGCCAAGCTTAAATAATTAATTAGGCCAGACAGCCTCACAAAAAATCAATAGTTTGAATAATTGATGATGTCGGCCATGCTTAAATAATTAATTAGGTTAGACAGCCACAAAAAATCAATAACCTGAATAATTGATGATGTTGGCCATGCTTGAATAATTAATGAGGTCAAACAGCTCAAAAAATCAATAACTTGAATAATTGATGAGCCCCCTCCCTGCCCCTCGCCTGCCCCCCTCTCCCCCTCCCACCCTCCTAGCAGAAAATCGATGGGATTCCTGCCAGAACCGCCAAAATTAAACTACTTATACTCTCACTCTGTGTGTATTAATTCTTTGCTAATATGATTGGATTTTGTATGCTGATTGATAAATAGAACTTCGAAAAATTTTAATTCCACTGTATGATGTGAAGATCTAAATAAAAGTTTTTTGATTTGAAAAAAAAAAAAAAAAAGTTGATTGCTCATTGGATGCTGTATACACCAAACATTAATAAACTAATATACAAGAAACGGATATCTCAATTGAAATATTACCTATATAAAATAAAAAGGCAATAACTAACAACTAATGCGAACAAACGGATTAAATGCACCAAATCAGACTAAAATTCGTCAGTTTAATCTTAGCGAAACTCTGCATATAGTACAGTAAACTATATACAGGGGCGTAGCCTATATAAGGTGGCTACCACCCAAAAGAAGATAAATTTCGTGAAACAAAATTTTATACACACAAATTGGTGTTATTATAATTAATTTGCTTCAGTCCTTTAAAAATAAGAAATACTAAGAACCTGGATTCATAGTCTTTGTCTTAATATTTGAATTTGCCAAATTATCTACTAGACTAGAAAAAAAAGGAATGCCAAACTTGCTATTATTCGTTTTACACCCCCCCCCCCCCCCCGCCCCAAATGTAATCTATATTCGCCACTGTTACCGTAACTCATAACAATTGAATTCTAATCATTAGTAACGAGTAATTAGTAATCATCAGTGTATGTGCTTTGAGAATGAGAAAGTTGAAAAGTTGGTACGGATAATTAAAGAATGATATTGAAGCATAAAAAATTGATATTTCCAGAAAACTCTAAATAAGTTGAAAGGGAATGCCAAGGAGAGCTGAAGAGAAGTTAATGCAATATTAGGGTTGGCTAGCGGGTGGAAGGTCGTCAAACAAATGAAAACAAAAGATGGAGAAATCCTCATTGACAAGGCGCAAATCGAACTTAATAACCACATTATAAATATTTCTAGTGCTTATAGAAACAAAATCAATACCCACTAGAGCACAACAATATTACTTACGTTACAAAACCCTGTTCCTTAGGCCTAAGTCTGCCCAACATCCCTATTCAATGTTTTTCACTCCAACATATCTAGTCTGAGGTCGAGATGAGAATCGTGAACTCAATAAAAGAAAGAGAATCTCATGGTTGGGACAATATCAGAATTGAATTTATAAAAAATTAATTAAACCAAACCCCAAGAATTGAAAAATGCTATTCTCGTTCCAATTTTTAAAGCTGGTGACCGAGATGCCCAAATAATTACAGTCTCATAGCGCTTCCTATAGCTTCATAGCGTAACCTATTTTCGAAAATCTTTGAAAAACTTATAAGAATAAGGCTAGTAAACTTCCTATCTCTAAACATCAATTCTTTAGTAAAAACAGTTTGGTTTTCATCAGGGGCGTAGGCCTAATACTGAATAAATGCGATGTTGAAATTGATGTACATATAATGTTTTAAACAATAATAAAAAATGCGCAAGCCTATATCTCGATATCCGTATCATACTGTCGGCATGATATCCGAATAAAAATGTTACATAATGCTGGGATTGGAGGGGTATGGTTTCAGAGCTTTCTGGGCAGGACACAGCAGATTAGTGTGTGCGATGCTCTAAGTAACTGTAATAGCTATTTGTGTAACTAGAGCGAAAAGTGGGGTATTTCTGCAACAAGAGAAACAGTTTTTTCTTACCTCGGAACCCACCTAAAACTGTAGGTCCAACTCATCAATCACCATCATCCAACTCATTACCCTCGCACAGGTCTAAGACCTATGTGGGCTTCATCCTAAAAAAAATACTTCGTGCTCGAATTACACATTAAATTTTTCCTACAGTAATTTAAACAGAACAAAACAGGACATACATAACCTGAAAATTCCTCAAATAACCAACCTTCGATTTCAACAACTACAGCTGACTGTTTTTGCGCAGCTGAAACAGGGTAGCCAACCTATTTTTGAATGCAGATAGGGAACCTGCGTATTACATGCTCACTATTTTGTCTTGTTAGGTTGCAAATCTGGAGTAAGGAAAGTAGTTCTTAATCAAGGCTATAACATCCAAACCTAGACGTTACCCCAGTAGTGTCCTGTTTAATGAGTTTGGCGTACTAACAGCAAGACAATTTATTATATACAAAAAGTCTGCTCATGTATAATTGAAAATAGAAATAGTTTTCGCCTTTAAGAAACCTCATACGACCTGAGACCAACCAGTATCATATATGAATGTGACCGTGCTGCTCTGGAGGTGTGTTCTAAACAACTTGCAGTTGTAACCAAGAAACTGACCAATTTTATTCCTATTTATTTTTTAAACAGTAGAATAAATAATAGAATGCGACATGATCTGGATAAATTGATAGTTTCAGAAAAACTTAGTGACAGACTGTTTCAATAGCCCTTAAAATTAATTCTCTATTTTTTGAACCAATTCTTATAAACAAACTTAAACTCAGGTAGTAGTTTTCTGGAAATCATAGTGTTTTCTTTTTTCTGAGAACTTCTTTTATCGTTTCTAAACCAATAACTTATTATCCGCTCTTTTTAATTAATTTCAATTTTTAAATTTCTTCACAACGTTTTTTTGTTTTTACCTATTCTATAAACTTTTCACATGCTTCAATAAGCGACTCATATCTGCGCTCAGGTTTCACCTTTGCAGGTATTATTTCCTTGAACACCACATAATATAGTACACAATGGAAACTGTGACACTAAATTTGGAATTAAGAATTGTTTTATCTATTAACTTTAGTTAGTTGTCTAAGAAATTTCTACTTTATTTTATTCTATTGTAATTATATAATGAAGATAGCTCATTACTTATTTTGTATTTTTTAATTTGGAAAATAACATTTGATTTGATTTGGCGGGTCCATAGGTGGTGGATAATGGAAAGCCCTAACTTTAGGGTAGGGGAAGTTTCCCCCCCCCCCTCCGAAACCAAGGCTGGCAAAAGTAAAACTTGCATTCTATAAATCATAAATGTATATTAAGAACAACAGCATTTTCTTAGTAAGTCTGAGTGTATTCCAATGTTTATGTGTGTATTTGGCAGTTACTACAGTTTATAGCACTTAATTTCCTTAACCCATTAATTTATTTATTAAAACAATATTAAATACAGTGATTGCTAGTGATGTTTTTCAAATAACGCACTATATGTAGAGCCATAGTCAACAGGCCTACTCCCTTTGCGCGCCCCCTTTTCAGGACCCTTTGGGCCTCATATTACCCGATACCAACCAATGGTAATTATATTTGCTGCAATATTTCATGAACAATCTTTTTTTCTATTATCATGCTATAAAAAGATATACAGAGAAAACTTCAACCTTGTCACCCTAATTCATATATTTTTTAAGTTACTCGCTTTGTAGCGCCTTTAATATTAGTTTTACAATAAAATTGTACAGAATAAAATTTGTAGTACATCTGGACAAACAAAAACCGAGATATGCGCATTATATCAAAAGCTTGCAAATAGTATTACATGCTCACTATTTTGTCTTGTTAGGTTGCAAATCTGGAGTACGGAAAAGTTAGTTTCGCGCACTTTCCTGCGCTGGTGCAGGAATGGACTTTTGTGTGCTACATTTTGTGCAAAAATGATAGGCACTTCTTCAGATCACTGTAGAAAAAACAAATTACTTCCAGGGTTCCTCAAGGATCGGGCTCTCAGTGGAACTGTTTTTGTGAATGATCTTTGCTATGGTACTTACGTCACTGCTGACTGCACCAAGGTAGGCTACCGTATTGTGCAGAAAGCACGGAGCAGCTACTTCAATTGAGTTTACTGATGACCTGCGGAATTTGAATTTATGGTTACAGGTGAACTCACTGGAGCTAAACACTAGCAAATCAAATATTATATTGTTCACAAGCTGATGTGAAATGGACTTGAAGATATGTTGGCAATACTGGTTTATACTGGTAGTTGTCAGAATTCCAATAACTGTGAATGTGACATAATATTGGAGACAACACAGGTAGGTTAAATACTTGGGAATAATGATAGATTCTAAATGGAATTGGACAATACTCAAGTTGAAGAGAGAACTTGCATCCTCATGTAGAAAATTTTATTTTATCCGAAGCTTGTGTCCCCAATTTGTAATGAGATCACTATTGCGCACTCATGAAAAGTAGTGTATACAGTACGGAATCTCTAACTTTACTTATTCCAACTTGAAACCGCTTGTTACAGGGCAAAAATATATATTGTTACAGGTTCTAATGACTAAAATAAGGCTGGCAAAACTAAAGTTCACACTTGCACTTTATTTACACAAATTAGTCTATTTACACACACTAATTGTAAGTTCAATTAATAAAGAAAAACAGATCAACAAATGACAAGCTAATACTTATTTTCAATAATTATTTACAAGAATTAATGAATAATTAATTACAGACTAATCAATAATAAAAGAAACAAGAGTCCAATAAACTGTACAATAATGTAGAAAGAAATGATAAAAAGAGCAATTAATCACTTACAAAACACAGTTCAATTCATTATTTGACAGTCCCAAATAGTATCTAACACAACGTCTTTAAACTATTAGTAAGCTGCACAAACAGTGAACACTTGTCTCTGCACTTGACACTGGAATCAAGTAAAGTAAATTAGTAAGTAAGGTAAGTAATCAAGTAAGTAAGTAATCCGTAAGGGTCTCCCCACCACGAAAAGCCATACGAATTTACTTTTACTTTACTGGAATCAAGCACTGTTTACTCCACTGGCACTGGATTGTCTCTCTCACAAGATCTGTAACACAATCTGTCACGCAGGTTTGTCAACTAACTGTCATGCAAGCTTTTGTAAGACTCAACTCAATGGTTCACGTGAGATCCTTTATATAGATGTTTTAATTGTATAATTCCAAGAATTGGCGGCTTCTCGAAGTTTCAAGAATGGTTGGAATATAGACCTCGATTGTTCAGGAAGTCAGAAGAAATGTCGAGAAATTCAATTGAGTGAGAGAGTTGCGGACTTGAAGAATAAGAGTGACAAAGACATGTGAAAAGCAAGAGAATGCAGATTGGGTTTCAAGTCATGTACGACCATGAATGGAATGATCTACGTAGAACAATGTAGTTCTATGTGCGTAAATAACTGCTTTGCTTGCTTTTGTAACAATATTAAGGACTATAGCTAGAAAACCAAGATTACCCAGCTCTATGCCTATATGTAGAGAATGGGAGTACTCCCGCTTAGATATTGCCACGGTGCGAAAATACCGAGCTCTGAATTGAGGCATTTAGCCGAAAATCAAAAGAGATAAGGGAAAGAAATGAAAGAATGTTCCTAGCTTTTTGTGTTTATGTATTTATTCCTACCACACTTGTTATAATATTTTTCGTTTACATGAAGTTTCCAAATAATAATATTGTATTCAATGTTTCTAATGAGTTGAGGTGCATATAATAACTTAATTGTTTTCTTGAAACAGAAGGCTATTTTGTCAAAGCTTGATTAGGCTCATCAGCCAGCTGTTACCGGTCGATCGATGTTCTGTTTGTCACTAAAATCTATTGTTAATTATTTGTTGTATTTATGTTTTTTAATCAACTTGGAAAATCTACTTATTAAAATGTTAGTCTAACACTAACTGTTTGAATTTTGAATTTATTTTTTCTTTTCCTCGAAACTAGTCGATCAAAGAAGCCTGAAGCCAACTATGCCAAAAATACTAAGAATCAATGAGAGCGTGTAAAAATTTGGGCCCAAAGAGTGAGTGGTATATTATTATTTTATCAAAACTCAATTTCAAATGAGTTTCCGACCCAGTGAGGTCTGGATGGCATATCACTTATGAGTGATTTTCCAACGTGCTCCTCTAAAAACTGAGTAAACCCTTAGGCAAAGTCCGAATAGCTATTCTTGAATTCAATATTTATCACTTTTTACAGATTTCTCATTTGAATAATCTCAACTTGGAGGGTATTATCCCATGTTTTATCCATCTCTTTTTATTTATTCTGTTTTAGAAATATTAATTAAAGTCATCATTAAACGCACATGTTAATCTAAACTACAGTTACAATTTTAAAACCTTTGAGATTCTGGCTGTAGATTATGGGTATATTGCATTCCAGGTATTTTGGAAATCGATATTTGCACTTTTAATATTACATTTCGACGAGCCTGCGTGCGCCGAGCCTGAACCAGCCAGAGGGATTTTTCCAACAGAGATCCTATAACTGCAGCAATCTCGTCTGTGTGAATAGCAACAAATTCTGCATGCGACCACACATACATAGAAAAAAAGATTTGTGTTCTATTAAAATTTAACAGTAATTTATTCTTGAGTGATTGAATATTGTGGGGACATTATTTGCGTTTTTTTGTGTCCGCCCCGCGATTACATCCCGCATGCAGAGGTGAATGTATATGTGGATTTGTGTTGAGAGGTCGAGTCAGTCCGATCTTTTATCGGCCTCATCTAGTTTGAGCACTGTTTCCGGCACATGAACGTGGAAATAAAATATAAACCACACAACTCGCCCCCTCCACACAAATCTCTCATACGTGACCTCTGAACTATAGAAAGCCACCTTACAATATCAAATCTTTTTTTCAAGTTTTAACAATTTTCTTCCTTTGAAGCGGGCATTTCGGAAATAGGGATATCGAATATAATTTACGTTCCACTGGCAAATATATAGTACCACCTAAATCAAACAAAGAGACTTACATCGTAGATTCTATTTGTATGTAGCACCTAAAGATTATAACAAAATTCCTATAGAAATCAGACGCCAGGAAAATTTACCTAGGTTTAAAAGTCGGTTGAAAAAGTGACTGTTGGGGAGGGAGAATGTGTAGATGTTTTAGGAGGATCTTTGAGGAGGATAACACAATGATTGTTTCAGAGAACATCAGGAATATCTCTTATTCCTCATTTGAAGGCAGGAAACTTGTAATAATAGTATATTTCGCACCTAGGGCCGAAAATGTGTGTTTTCAAGTTCGAGACGAATTCGAGAACTTGAAGCGTTTGAGAGCCGGCAAAACATTTTAGCCCGCGGTGCGAACGCTATTTTTCGCCACACCACAAAAAAAACAAAACAACAATGTTAAGTTAAGTTGGAAATTTTGAAAGCGAAATTTTAAGGCTATGGTACTTGCGAGAATACAAGGAACGGCTATGACCTTTTTATCCAACCTACAGCGCTCTGGGTGGGCATTTTGTCAACTACTACAACTGTACACCAAAAGGTTGGTTGGTTAGGTTTTTTGTTGTTATTCCTGTTCATGATTCAAAACCTGCATGAAGCATCCAAAAACCTAACCAACTAACCTTTCTATATCAACAGTAACCTCTACCAACAGTTGCAGTATTTGACAAAATTCCTAAAAACAAAAAACCTAACCAACTAACCTTTTGGTATACAGTTGAAGTAGTTGACAAAATTCCCACCCAGAGCTCTGTAGGTTGGATAAAAAGGTTCTATTGTTTCATATCAAAACTACAAAATAATACATATTAAGTTATAAGAAGTGATCATTTATTGACATTTTAAATACTACGTACATTTTAAATTTAAAAAAAATAAACATTTATTGACAGTTTAAATCTTTTTGTTTTACATAAAAGTTGGAAGGATTCATTTTTACAATCATGACTGCTGTATCCAGACACGATCAACTGTCATTCAAGGTCATTTTCTTTTCCGCCCTAGGGCGGTAAACGTTTACAGACCTCGTCGGAAACAAAACACTTTCGGCCTCGATATGACTCACGAAAAACAGTCCTAGTGTGGCGAAAATAATTATAACGTATTCAATCAAATTTGAGACAATGAACACATAAAAAGTTTCAAAATTTTATTCTTAAATCAATTTTTTTGTTATTTTTATTACCTATTTTTCATAGTATTTTTTCTGAATTCTTTATTCAATCGTATTATTTTTTATTTCATTTCCCCCAAATATTCCCAGTATTGTACAGTATTTAATTTTTATGTTTTCATTCTAGAATATAAGAAACAGTATTTTCTATAAAGTCTAAGTTCCTTAGCTCTAATTTTAAGTTTAATACATTTATATTGACCTAATATCTTAATTTTTCTCGACTTTTTAAACCACTATCTTGTATCTGTTCAAAAATTAATCACTAACACTAAAAAGATGGTAGCTCCCATAAGGATGTGTCTCGGGGTAGGTAATTTCTTTCAAATTATTGCATTATTTTCATATACGGTACTGCAAAACTTCAGCTATAATAATTTTCTTATGTATACATATGCGATGTACCAAATGTTTTGAAGAGAGAGATACATTTATAATGTATGTAATATATTATAATTAATATATATTTTTATAATTGTAATATGGCATCCTACAAACTTACACTGATAATAGATGCAATCAATAAATTTGAAAGAATACTTACTGCTGTATTTGGGATGTTTAACTATCACTGAATTACAATTATAATCATTTTTTCTTTTTTCGTGCACATGAGTGGGAATAATGATGGATTATGAACCTAGTTTTAGGTGGTTCCGAGCCACCAGGATAGTTATCATAAAGTAAGTACCTATCATGCTATTTTTTCCGGCCTAAATGGCGCCAAGCTGTAAGCTGCCGGCTGTGTCTAAGGAAGCTCAACAACAGTACGAAATAGCTATAAAGTAAATGTTTATATTTACTATGGAATTAAGATTGTATTATCAATCAATAATTTAGAAACACACCTTTTCACTTCTCATAGTAAAAATGAAAAATGGAACTACTTGTGAAATTAAACTGGAATTTTAAAATTCTTTAATACTTTCAATTGATACATTAAAATTTATAGCATTATTAAAGCTTCTTAATTTATCCGAATATAACTTGCTCTGGCATTCCACACGTTATTCAACCAACCGCATTTAAGTCGTCGGCTATTTTTGCTGGCTTTATCGTCAATCAGATATTTTCCGGTCAGTCGAACATTTGCACGCCTATTACATTGAAATTTCACTCGTAGCAGACACAATCCAATAGAGACATTACTAAGGCGAAGGGAGAAGAAAATTCTAGACATTTCTTTCTTACTGTAACTTTTATCAAGCACAACGCACTCACGTTCTTCCTAGCCAAATGGCTTGGAATGAATTAACCAACTTCTGCATATTGTGTAAAACCTCATCAGACTACTCAAGTTATGGACAAAACCTGTACTTGAACTGAAACTGATCTTATTTTGAACTTCCTTACCTCAAGAAAGACTTGGGAAGCATTCCTTTAAAGGCTTATCAAGTCAGCCTCTAGTTATGCTCATGAAATGAACCCCAAACAATTATTAATAAGAAGATGTCGAAGTTTCGCCCTTAGTTCACAGCAGAAGGTAAAAAGAAAGAATAAGCCTGCTTGAAAAAACTATTCTAATTTCTACAGGAATCAAACTCAATGTATGGAGAGAATTAAAAATTTTCATTTCAGATGCTTACCAGTTCAAGCCAGCTCAAAGCAAAAATCTGATGTATTTTTTTATCAATGTCATTCTTGTTCTTCATCATGATCATCAACAACTTCTATCTCCTTGCATGTTTGCTATGAGTTGATGTTGATTTTCTACACTAGTTTTTGTATTTGTATTGCATTTTTATGATGATTTTTGTTTCTTTTAAGAGGGCAAACATGGGAAATTCCTAGTGTCATGATCTGTACTTTATGAATAAACAACTATATTTTAAAAGTTTTATTATAGCTGCATTAAAAAATTCAATTTAAACAAAAAAAGTTTTAAATAATTGTGTAGAATTTGGCTAAGTGACTGCCAGGCCCGCCCAGAGGGGGGGGGGGCAAGGGGGGCAAATGCCCAGGGGCCCGGGCTGTGGGCTCTGTAAACGAACAACAGTCTATTTCAACATTACTAAACATACACAGACACAGATCAGATTCGGTTGGCCTAGTTAGTTCTAAAGATAGAATGTTTAATAAAGATAAAGATTTAACAAAAGATAAAGATTCAGATAAAGATCTTATTTAATTATTGAAGACATAGCAATCAAAAAAGATAGAAAAATAATTGTTTAAAAGTGAATTTTCCATTATTCCAGGCTCATTATTCCCATTTATAGGATAATATATTTTTCCTTCATTTCTATTGTTTCATGAGCATCAAGATATTCATGATTGTTTACTTTTAACAAATTAATTTTGGAAAACGAGTGTCCAGAATCCAAAGCATGTTTGGCTATTGCCTGATTTTCTGGTTGGTTGTACTTCAAATTTGAAAATAGAGTTCTCTTAAACTGATATTTAATGTTTGGTTTGACCTACATATAATTTGTTGCAACATTCACATTTTATTTCATAGATTCCAGATTTTTCTTCGATTTTAATTTTATTTTTAGGATTGCCAAGAATATGTTCAAGTGTGGATTTTGAATAAAAACTTATGTCGACATTAGCATGTTTTTTAAATATTTTTTAGCAACTTTTGCATGTGATCCATAATTCATAGATTTCCAGATTTCTTCTTTCTTCTAGTTTTGGAAAAATGTTGTTCTTAATAATTTAGAGATACGTTTTTTCTTCTTTAAATCATTTGGTCAATCAAATTTTAAACTCAGTTGAAACTCATTAAATTTTGCTATATGTTTTATTTTCTGAGTTTCCAATCAGGGGCGGATCCAGGACCAGGCGAGTCGGGCAACCGGCTAACATAACGCAGGTCGGGTCGGTCGGTTAGAACCGCGAGGCCCGGCCTATAAGCAAGCAAAGAGTAAAAGACACATAGAAATCTGTTATATTGAAATTTCTCACTCCGAAATTATTGCGTCAGTGTAAAATACTAAAAGACGCCCACAAAAATGGGCCGGGCGAGTCAACGGGGCCCTGTGGTCCGGACCGAAAAACGCAGGTTGTTTAGAGGCGCAACCCCTTAAACCAGGTTTGTTATGCATAGCTTAAAATTCAAGACTAAATAAAATTAGAAGGTGGTCTTTTTTTTTAAATAAACGTAATGTAATGTATTGACTTTTGAGTATTGGCTATACTCTACAGTTTTGACCTGGCATATTTTATGACGAACCATGTCAAATTTTTGCTTTTGGGCTTAGCTAACCATTTTCAACACGTTAAACATGAAAATATACACAGAAAACGTATTATTTTGTATAAAAAATTCAGCCAATGCGTACTACCTATAATGCCAACTGGTCAATTTTTTAGGCTATTAATTTAGTACATTGGAAACTACTATAATACACAAATAAGGTCGGTTTAATATGTTGATCACAACACAGCTAACTAGTTGAAAAATGCCTCAAAACGAATTTTTAACGTTAATTTTTTAAAAAATTATGGTGGAGGGGGGAGGAGCCCCAGACCACCAAAGTCAATTGCCCAGGGCCCCGCAAAGCCTGGATCCACCACTGCTTTCAATGAATATCTTTGGAATGAAAGGTAAAATTAATCTGCCTTTAATTAAAAATCAGAACATAGTTATCCAATAAGAAGAGCTTATCATGATGACCAGTCTTATTTATTTAACAATGTTATCATTATGTCAGT
Organism: Conomelus anceps; assembly: GCA_948455865.1. Classification (NCBI taxonomy): domain Eukaryota; kingdom Metazoa; phylum Arthropoda; class Insecta; order Hemiptera; family Delphacidae; genus Conomelus; species Conomelus anceps. Next base: position 75,618,914 of record OX418217.1, read on the forward strand.
TGTGAAATGAAAAAATTTTCTAACTTCATAAACAAATGTGGTTTGATTTTGATTCCATAATAATGTAACAATACTTTATTCATAATGTCATACAAAATACAGGGTTGCATAGGCCCATATTGGAAGTGGTGAAGGGGGCCCGTACTGAAGTTTGCCCAGGGGCCCGGAATTTCTCTGGGCGGGCCTGGTGACTGCACTAACCCAAAGAGGTTTCACTCAAAAATATGTAAGTATTTGGGATTTCAAGACAGAGAAATATAGAGTAAAACTACCTTTTTTGGAATAATTTAATTTGTTTAAATACATTTTGAATTAATTGATATAAAATTGTTTTTTCTTGACAAAACCAAATGTCTTTATGGTTTTTATGGTGCCTTTAAAGGTTTTTATGGTGCCTTGAAGGTTACAAACAAGGAGTATGTCCCATATTTATGAACCCCATTTATTAAATAGCTTGAGACTTGAACACTAGAAGGGACTGAAAAACATTTACTTGAAAGGCTGTTCGTCTTCCTTGAATTAAAGAAGTTTCAAGTTATGTTCATAAATACAGGCCTGTTTTTTGCTGTATCGATTTAGGGACGCATGTAAGTGAATGTGTCTTGTTCACACAATTAGGCAGTTGACTGAATGAGATAGAAAGCGATATGGCAAATAACCTTACCGTATTGCCTGAGCGTGCTCTAAGTTCTAGTGAAAATATTATTCAAAGATTCTTATCAAGTTTTAGAAATGCCATGTTTATCTATTGCCATTGGATAATTTTCTGTTGAATCGAGACTGTCATGATATTGCTTGTTTGAATAAATTATACTAGTTATAACCATTACCAATTTAGAGATTGGCAGATTTTTTCAAAGTTGTATTTATGATTAATAAAGATATCAATTTTTTTCTGAATTAATTAGATATCAGAAACTTAAGAAACAAATAAAAATCATAATGTTCAATATTAATTTGCGTTTATTATAACATACAACTCATACCTTCAACTTGAATGAGTTTTGCTCACTCAAATTATTTCTTAAAATTACCTAATAGAACATTGCATTTCAACTAAAATTGTAGAATCAGAGAAGAAGTAGTTAATGGTGATCATGATGATGATCTTTCGATGGGAAAGCGGCTTTGTAAGCATACTCGAGAACAATTGATGCGACTGTGAGGCCCAACCCCACTTTGAATCCACGCCCAAAAGCAATTTTTGTACGGTGTGACCATGAGTTGCCAAATGATGGGTCATAGCGCCACACTTCATTCCTGAAACAAGCAATTGAAAAGTTGACAAACAAATGCAAATGCATGTTGATTTCAAAGCTTAAGAAATGAAAAATACTGTAGATACAATTTCAAGTTTCAATTAATGTATAATGGAACTTAACTACACTTTGGTCAGGAAATGTTCTACTTCATTCGTTAAATAATAAGGCTATAGTTGAGTTTAATTTAGTATGAGCTGTATCAACAGAATACCTACTAACTCACAAATCGAGATTTTCCTGTTCTGTAAATTTCTTCAATTATTTATAAATACGATGGATGGTTTAGAACGGAAAAATTATACTTGGCAGTTGACTCAGACATGATAAATCACTTCAAATTACAGTTTGCTGCTAGAACAGTCAGAAAAGTTGAATTAATTTAGCTTGGTCTTTTCTAAAGAATACAAAGAAGCCGCCGAGGTTGGTAATAAAGGTAGCAAGTTCCAAGAAAGAGCTTTGTTAATCTTTTGCCTTAATGTTGAAAATAGTTTAGGAAGAATCAATCTTTCCTATATTATTTAGAGATGATTTCTCTATTTCTGTTTCTCTAAGAATAAAATGATGCAGCTGAAAATAAGCTGCATATCAAAATTTATTTGAATCGCTTATTTGAGAAACAACACATGTCCACAATTTAAGATTTTTGAAGAACTAAAAAACCCATAATATTTACAACTAAACTGCTTGTACAATTTAGGTTCATTTTTTTCATATTCAATAAACTCAATTCTGAAATGATTTCCCAACTTATTTCTATAATATCTCAATTTAATTTTATTCAGCTATATTTTTAAAATTTGTGGTTTCTCAAATAAATTAAGAAGATTAAGAAAAAGATTAATAGTTGTTTACAATTGAATTATTTATTGAAAATTGAATGAAAAAGGTATGTAGGCTATAAAATAGGTATTCAAATTTATTTTCGCCACACTAGGACGTAATGCACTGTTTTTCATGCCTCATATTGAAGCCAAAAGTGTTCGGTTTCCGACGAGGTCTGTGAACGTTGACAAGAAAATTATCTTGAATGACAGCTGATCGTGTCCAATCACACAAATCATAGAGAAATGATCACATAATATTACGGTAATAAGCTATATTTATCGTAGTATTATATTTATAATATATTTTATAAATTATTGTTTCATAACTTGATATGTATTATTCTGTTTATTTCGTAATTTTGACATCAAACAATAGAATACGATGATATTTTCATAACCTCAACAACATTGTATTCTTGCTAGTACCATAGCCTTAAAATTTCGCTTTTAAAATTGCCAACTTAACATTGTTGTTTTGTTTGTTTTTTTGTGGTGTGGCGAAAAATAGCGTTCGCAACGCGGGCAAAAATGTTTTGCCAGCTCTCAAACGCTTCAAGTTCTCGGCTTCGTCTCGAACTTGAAAACCGCGATCTCGAGCCGGCAAAAACACATTTTTGGCCCTAGGTGCGAAATATACTATTATAGCCTTAATAGAATATTTGTCCATGCTTTATACTTCAATCACCTAGTTCCTCTTCCTGGTGGCCTTCTTGATGTGTTGGCCACTCATAAATTTCTTTCCAAAAATCTTGGATTTCTTCATCTTGTGGTAAACACTTTGCTATCTTTCTAAGATCTACATTTTATTTTTCAAATTTATGGGCACTCTGCCACTGGGTTAAGCCTTTCTTGGTAGTTGAACAGGCGTTTCCAAGCTAGATGAAAGGCAAAACTTGTGTTCTTTTGTGCAGTCAATGAACTGTTCCTTTCTCTAGTGAAACTGTATGTGAAGTGCCTGAAGCTGTTTATATTGAAATGCACTTTTTGATCCCTGGGCACATGGCGTCCTTTTGAAAATTCAGATAAGGTGTTTCTCTCGTAGTATGGCTTCTACCAGGATTTGAAATCGTATATGTCTTCAGTCTGAGGAATTTTTACTATAACATTTCTTTTATCACTTGATGTAGTAATTTTCTCGACATTCTCATGTAAGGTGTCGGTTCTATCAACAGTCTTTACTTTTCTTTTAATAAAACTACAGTCCCGGTCGCATGGAAGGTACGAATGGCCACGCACTCGAAAAAACTGCTCAATTTTAAAAAACCTTTTTCTGTCTGTCAAAGATAGTAGGTACGCACCACTGTATTATTTAGACTGTATTATTAGATTACTTTAATTACTGTAATTAATTACTGTAATTACTGTAATTACTGTAATTACTTTAATTACTGTAATTAGATATTACTTTAGCTTTATCAACTAAATATTTATTTTTTTACTTTTTATGACCATGTATATAATATCCTTTAAATATTCTGTTATTTTATTCTATGTTGCAAAGTATGTATTGAAATCTCCCGCTATAATAACGTTTGTAAAACAAGAAGTAGTAATCTCTAAAGGCCTACTGAATAGTTCGCAAAAATTGTTCCATTCCGCATTTGGTGACCTGTAAATACCTAACACCGCTACTTCGAATTATTAACTCTCAAACCATTAAGTTCTAAATCCACAGCAAATTTCTCTACATATTCCAAATTAAATTCTTGCATATTCTTAGCATTTTTAGTGAAGCTACATCCCACTTCGATTAGGTGGCCTGCAATGCGATACTTTCAATGAATAGTTTGGAATATTAAGTTGTGACATTTCATCTTCTTTCAAGCCATGCTCTGTGAAAATAACTATATCAGGAGCCTCTTGTTTCAAAAATACTTCGATTCTATCTATTTTGTTACGAATATATTGAATATTCTGATGGAACACAGTGAATACTTTCTTATCATCCCTTACTACTTTATCGTTGCTTTTGCATATTGAACTAGATCTACTTGATTTCTTAGAATATTGTTATATACTCTTAACAAAGTTGTATTGGTAGGAAATTCTAAAACAAGCTAACGCAATTTTTAATGTGTCTTGAAAATATAGAAATATTAAAAAAAAAATATATATATATACATATATTCAGTTGATAAAGCTAAAGTAATATTTAATCGAAAAAATTCTATAATTTTATTTTTTTACTTTACAACTGTTGTTTTACTGTATTTGTCAACATAGACATTTTATTTTCCCAAAATTGGAATTGTAGGGGATTTGATTCGTAATTACAGTACGTACCAATTGAACATACGGTAATTTTTAGCCAAATCCCCACAATTCTTCAGCTTTTGGTAATACTGGTGCGCTACGAAAAATTGGATATTTTCATATACCGGTACCTATGATTTAATGTATATGAAGCTAGCCTACTTTATATTTAAAAAAAGTGATATAAGCCAAAATCTTGATGTACGTGATGACAATACAAGAAGCCGAGGAGATTATCACTTGGTAGCTTACACAATAGTAGCTTATTCGAACAAAAACAGAGTTATATTGGTAGGAAATTCTACAACAAGCTACCACAGTTTTCAAAGTGTTTTGAAAATATAAAAATATTTTTAAAAACAATTAAAAAATTAATAATATTTAGTTGATAAAGCTTTTTATAGTCCCTGGATTTCTTGTTCCATGACGAACTGCGTTGTTAATATTAACTTTTTATAGTGTACAAGAGTTCCTTTCAGATCAAAATTAAGCCTCACCTCAACTAATTGATAGCGTAATTATTGTGACTGGTATACATAGGCCTAAGATTGGTAATATTGTATGTATGTCATTGTTGATCTGACTTGTCTTAAACTCCTTAAACGGAGTCTTCAAGGCGTGATCTTCGAAAAAAATGCAATGACAATATACAATCAGTGGCCTTCCAAATATTCAAAAATGGGAATTGGAGAGGATGTGGGATAGCGGAGTTCTCTTGGCCCTTCCTCCACAAACATTTTGTAAGAATATAATGAATCATCATACTTGAAAATGTTTAAACCATGAACTTGGAGGGTGTAAACACTGTAAACAGCAATAGGTGTTTACTGCTCCGTTATATTTGTTGAACTAAACTTACTAAAAATAGCATTAAAAAATGGAAAAATTCAAATCAGTTGTTGAGTAATTTTTGCTTGGCAACTGAATTAAGTTTGTATTTCAACTTGCACTTATTATTTATTGAGTTTAACCATTGAAAATAAAGATAATTGAGTTTCACACCACCGAGAAATTTAATATAAATAGGATATCTCTTTTATTAATAAACTAATTTATTGGCAATGATGTTATCAGACTACTAAAGGAACTCAGCCAATTGAATTTATTGGAGAATGTAAATCAAAACTTTTAATAAGGTTTCTTGGGCCCAGCCGCCTTGGATCGAATGATGGGAGATGTTTCAGCCTATTTGAACCTAAGCAGTCGGCGATGATGCTTCGTAGAGGGGTTTCCTGTTACACTGCCTCAGGCATCCTTTAAATAAAAAACTCTCCAAATAAATACATCACTTGAATTCTCATTACTTAATACAATTTGCTTCACCGGTGTAAACGAAGCTCATAACTTCGTTACTATGTTGAAAATATCACAGTTTAATATGATTTACATATTTATATGTTGATAATGGTTTTAATCTATCATAGGAAAAATTTGTAAATTTACATGCATAAATTAATCAAATCCAACTGCTCAAAATTTCTGATCATCTCATTCATTGAAACAAATAAAATAAATTCCTGAATCGAACAAGACTTGAATCATAAAAAACATCCATGATGCTTTCTAATCCCATTCACAAGGCATTGAATATTGAGATTTGAACTTCAAACATCTCCTTATCTATATGAGAAAATCATGTTTATTTTTATGACTGCTGCACATGAAAATGCCCCAGGTTCCAAAGGTTCTCCGATCCCAGGTGGAGGCAGTCTTGAAGGGGCAGGATTGAATTTAGAGAGATTTGAACATAGTGTTTCCCTTTAACCGATGGCGTTTCACAACCACTCTCTCTCACCATCAATGACAGACAATGCCAATGTGCAAGGATTGTGAGATACTAATTTTTAAAGGCATAGTAACTACATTAGGCATGTATTTAAAATTCCTAAAGCCTTGCAGCACAGCACGGGTGAACCTAAAGAAAATCTTTTCACTTAAAATCTCTAAATACAAAGCAGTATTCATTCAAAATGAGAACTAATCGATTCTCAAGAAAAATCCAATGTAAATATTTCTTATTAGTCATAAATTACCGTAGCCATGGGTCCTTCAGGCCGAGCTTAGCTAATGATTCCTGTAATTTCATCAGTTCAGGTACATCTTCTACTTTGTAAATTTTGTAATCGGGAACAACTATCTTGGGATGTCCACCCATTTTGACTTCCTCTAGATTGAAATCTGTAAAGAGATGAACAATTCAGAATATTTTTTACAATAAAAACAAGTCAATGAGCAAGTATGATGTCAAGGGAGATTCAGATGACTCAGAGGAGTTATTGCAGCATAATAATAATAATGAGCAGTTTTTAGATCTAAGTACCAGACAATATGTTATTTCAGTATTATTGAAAGAGTATCGTGCAATAACTTTTGAAAATTTTCTGTAGCCTAAGTAAACTAATTAATTGTTAAGTTAGACAATTGATTGACAAGATGATAATTACAATAGATAGCTTTATGGAATTGACTATAAAAGTTGCTGCTGAAATAAGACTTGAATCAGATTGATGAATTAAAAAAAGCGAAATTTAGTCATTCAGACCTTCTTAACAATTATAAATCTACAAATATTCAAGTGTAGACTGTTGAAAGAAGTGGAGTATGGTGAGAGTAAGTTTATAATAGATATCACTATGCAAAAGAAACGTACACAAAACATGCTACGAATTACTTCCTATAGAAAGGTTGATGTGCTTTGTAGATAAGAGAAGAGAATACTTTTGGAACCCACGTTCTGAAAAGCTGTCATGTTTCAAGGATCCTGATAAACCATTAGAATTAAATTGTCCACAACTGATTCTGAACCACGTTAGATCAGTACGTATTGACTTGTACGATCAGAGCTTACGCCATGAGAAGCCTACTTATTCCAACTTTACACAACCAAAAAAAAAATCTTTCTGTATTCACAAATGAGTATCTATACTGGAAATCGGAGAATCATATCAACATCAAAGGCAATCAAAGCTTCTGAAATCAATTACTTCAAGAAAGACTGTAAGCTCAAACTTGCCTTTGTTACCTTAAGCTCTATAGGAAATACAGTATTAATCTAGAAAATTGAATATTTTAATTAAAAATGTATTGTTCTATAGTTATTAATATTACAGAAATTTATTGCGGATTCATTAAAAAAATTTATCTATTAGAGCATTTTTAAATTCTCTCCTCTCAAAGTTTATAATAATAATACGTTCAGGGGCCTACCCAGGGATGTTACTTGATATAATAAACTAGTTCATATTTATTTTAATTTGAAAATGTTATCAACTTCAAAGCATTAAATTTAAGCATAATCCAGCATCTGACGATTCTGAACAGAATTCATTATTACTGAAGACAACATCCAATGATTTTTCTAGCAACATTCAATATTTCTAAAGATAATCTTACAATAAATTCTATAATTTCAGTTCAATATGTTTCCGTTATATGGTAGTTCTGAAGCAAATATAGCCCAGGCAATGAATGCAAAAAAATGGCCATTGTCGGAACAAATTAGGGGAAAGCTGAATTTTTGCTGGATCTTAGTATACATAGTACTTACTCAAAAAACCAAAGTCCCGACCCCCACCCTGCTTGCTTCCCCCTCCACCCCCCTCTCAACATTTCAAAATCAATACTTCAGTTGAAGGATTATAACTCGGAAACTAATTAAGGTATCGTTGTAATTCTCATCTCATTTAATACTTAAAACTATTCTCTATTATTTATACTACATTATTTTGTAAAATGATGATTTATCATTATAAATAGTTATAACTTGTAAACTACTGAAGAATAAATCACAAAATTTGTCTCAAATTGTAGGTACCATCTTTTTCTTTCATACCGTCAGTAAGAGAACTTCTGAAACACATTTTAAATCAAGCTAAACAATTTTATATATAGCAAAAATGTTGTGAGTTTTGGTAATTTTCCAGGTTTTTCGATATTACAACCACACCATGTGTCGAACAAGAAATAAACAGGATACCTTTGTTGTGGACAATACAATTACCCAAAACTGGGTACCATAATCATTCATAAAGTTGAAATTTCAATTTTTTCAACATTTTGAATTACAATAACTCAAAATTCATGCATGATACAAAGATGCCACTGGTATTTTTCAGGGAATTGTATTGTCTAAAATAACTGTGTCCTATACATTTTTTGTCCAACACATTGTATGGCTGTACTATCGGGAAAACCTGGAAAATTACCAAAACCCGTAAAATTTTGGCTACATATAGAATTGTTTAGTTTGATTTAAAATGTGTTTTCAGCGGTTCTCTTACTAAGGATATTACAGAAAAAGATGTTACCTACAATTTGAGACCAATTTTGCAATTTGTTCGTTAGTAGTTTACGAGATATAAACTTTTTATAATAAAAAATCGTCATTTTCCAAGTACAGTTTAGGGTAATGGGCAAACTACGGCCCGAGAGCTAGCCCGGAACATGATTTCGAGTGAACACTAAAATCACACGTGCAAATTAAGTTATAAGAAAAATATGAAATATAATGTAAAAAATATTTTTTTCTTTGCTAAATTAGAAAAAAGGTTACTTATTCATTTATCTTTTCGATTTCGCAGTACAATATTATCGCATCTCAGTTTGCTCTCAGTGTTAAGATATGAGTTAACTTACTACAGAGTTGAGCTACCACTTACAATGGAAAATCGACAGGGAAGGATGAAAGACTGAAACTTCAATTTTTGTATTATGACGATGTAGGCCTAATTTTTGTTCATTGTTTAAAGAAGTTTTCATATGTTGAAACGAATGTATGCTAGAAATTGGTAATCAGTCACAAAATAAAGAAACTACTGTAGTTTCATTATTGATTATTTAATGTCAAAAGGTCCACACATTAAAAAATGTTCAACTGGAATGTTTAGTCTCAATTAAATTGTGACATCACTTTTATCCAGAACAAAAAAAAGTTAAGCTTTTGGAGTTCATAGTGAAAAATGTAGTTTACATCAGTAAAACTACCGAAGCATTGAAAAAGCTTAACAGCTTGTTTTCAAACTGAATACAAAAGTAAAATGAAATATAAAAAGCCATCCATAAATACCATGACTGTTAGTGAGACATTCAAATGATATGAGCACTAAATGAACTTCATACTTTAATGTGCGTCAAAATGAATGGAATGATGTCTAGAGCTGCTTAAATTACTGCTTTTAAACACTAATTTACCAAAACCTTCGTGGGGAAGTACCCCCTGACACATTTTGTTTTGATAAGAATGAGTTAAAAATCAGAATGCTTCTAAAGCTAATTTCAGTTGGATTACTGAAACTCTTCGTGAAATAAAAAAGTCTTTCTACTACATCTTTTATTATTGAGGATAGTATTCATTGAGACTTGAATTTTTAATTGATGATTGAAATGTAAAAAATGAGTACTAATCAATTTTTTGGCCGGTCTACATAATTTCTCATTTCATCAAGCCCCCTCCTTCAAAAGTGTGACCATGTCTGGCATAGGTGGGAGCCTATATTGCCCTTTCCAGTAGAATTCAAAATTATCGGTCAAATGTGGCATTTTACATATGAATTGAAAACGCCTCAAAGTGCTGAGAAGATAAAGGTATGGAGTGCGACAAACCGTTCTTGAGAGAAGGGCCCAACAATGTTAGCAAAGGGGCACACCCCTGTACAACCCTCATCCTATCAAATCATCATCTGTAATCGCCAGTATGCTATTATACACATCGATGGATAAGTCCTATAACATTTATTTAAAACTATCTTCTGTAAAATGACATACAACAATGTCCCCCTAAATAATGAAAAATCTAGTTGATAGAATTCTCTTTTGGAGATATTTCAATTTTTATAAAAAAAACTATCAGGTTTACCGGCAAAGTGAACAGCTTATTTATTGTAGAACATTATATGGCTGATATTATGGAAGAAGAATCAACTCTGTTCAATGGTTAGTTACAGAAACATCGAATTTCCAAAAATTAGAAAAATTTTCTACTTTAAGGGGCTTGGGGGAAAAGCCAAGGGATGATTTTTGGGGACTTTTCGGAAAATGTACTTTTAAACGTGTACTATTAATTGGCATGTATGGTCTTGCTTGTCTCTAATTTGTTCTGACAATAATTCTTTATTGGATTGGGCTGGATAGCCAAGCGCCTTATATATAGATTACATTCCTGGATTTCTTGTTCCATGACGAACTGCGTTGTTAATATTAACTTTTAATGTGAAATTTAACGACAGTGATGTAGGGTTCGGTGACGCGGTGTCCGCTACTATTTCTTCACTCAGTATGACGCCATAACTTGAACGATAGTAATCAATAGACACATCATTTTAAAGCTTATTAAATCATCTATAAGTTTTGTAAGGGACAGCACAACCAATAACGCAATGGTAAAAAATATATGATCAGTTGAAGTTGATTTTTGTGGTTCGTGGTGACATTTTTTCTATAAACTAAATTATTACTGAAAAACTAGGCTATCTACATAGAAAATGCATACCACTTATTTTTTAGAGAATAGTTTTAAGTAATAAATGAGATGAGAATCACAACGATACTGAAATAATACGAGGAAAACCTAGCTTTAGGTTTTTAATAGCTTACAACTCAGCATTCCAGTAACACTAACAAATAATACGAATCAGTAATAAATACAACATGAACAGGTGATAAAAGAAAGAATAAGAAGTCGTAAAGTTATGGTCAGATATCATATCATTCTCCCGCAGTCGAGTTTTGCCAAATAATAGTCCTTTAAATAAATTGGAGGTCTTCTTGTTCGTTGAGGGTAACTAATTCCCTGATTTGGCGCAGTTGCAGTCTCTTGATGTACATTAGTACCTTGAACATCTTCAACTCCAAACTCAGTTACATCTTGATTTTGGCTTAGAACAGTTTCTTGAACTCCTAGAATATGATTAGTTTCATCATGAATTTCCATCTCTTGATTATTTCGAGTTTTATCATGGTTTCCTGAAAGTGATAAATTTCCTCTGGGCGCTAATTGTCGTAGAGATACAGTAGCCTCAGTCCCATCCTTTCTTCTAATAAAAGCATATTCAGGATTAGCCTCAAGCAATTCAGCTTCCTCAACTAGATCCTCATACTTGCTTGATCTTACATTTTTCTTAACCAGGACCATTCCAGGATTAACAACCCAACTTGGGAGTGTGGATCCATTAGTTGATTTTCACGGGAAGGAGAGAAATCTTTCATGTGGAGTACAATTTGTACTGGTGCAAAGGAGTGACCTTATAACATGGAGTGCCTCATTCAGCATAACTTCCCAGTTTGAAGTTGGTAGCTCTTTCGTTTTCAACAAGAGCATTACTGACTTCCAAATAATACCATTGTATCGTTCAACTTGTCCATTTCCCCTTGGATTGTATGGAGTAGTAGTGCTGGTAGCTACACCAAGAGAATGGAGAAATGAAGTTAATTCTTGAGAAACAAAAGCAGTGCCCCTGTCTGAATGAATATAAGATGGAAGTCCAAACATAGAAAATAAATGAGTAAAGCACTTGATAACAGTAGCTGAACTGATGTCAGGGCAGGCATAAGCAAATGGGAAGCGAGAAAATTCATCAACAATAGTCAAAATGTACTTATTTCTTGTGTTAGATGGCAGTGGTCCTTTGAAGTCAACATTTAAGCGTTACATTGGAGCTGTAGATTTAATCAGGTGGCCTTTATATTTTAAAAATCTTGGTTTCATTTGAGCACAGACAGGACAATCAGTTGACATTTTACGAACTTCATCTATTGAGTATGGCAAATTTTTAGTTTTAACAAAGTGGAACATTCCTGTCACGCCAGGGTGGGCTAGAGATTGGTGAAGTTCATACAATTTATTCAAGTCAGTAGCACCACAAACTCTGCTTAACATGTCAGCTTTTACATTTTCCTTTCCAGGTCTGTAGATGATGTCAAAGTCGTATGGTGTTAGTTCTAAACGCCATCTTAGTACATTGTCATTCTTTATTTTACTTTTATTCTTTTTGTCAAAAATGAATGAGAGTGCTTGTTGGTCAGTTATCAATTTGAAAGTTTTTCCAAGAAGGAAAGGTCTCCATTTTTTCAATGCTTCCATAATAGCTGCTGCTTCTTTCTCTATAGCAGAGTGGTGTTTTTCACATTTTGATAAAGTCCGAGAAAAGAAGGCAACTGGTTTATCATCCTGACTTAGAGTTGCAGCTAAGGCATGATTAGAGACATCCGTTTCAACAACTAAAGGTGAATCATGATGAATTGTAGTTACTACAGCCTTTGCTATTTCAGTTTCTAAGTTTTCAAAATCCATTTGAGCCTGTAAATCTAATGGAAAAGAAGTTGATTTGACTAAATTTTTAATTTTATCTGAAAAATGTGGAATCCACTTTGCATAATAGGCAAAACAGCCAAGGACTCTCTTCAAAGCTGATAGATCAGCAGGTGTTGGAATATTTAATAGAGGTTCTAACCTTTTTGGATCAGGCTTTATAGAATTTTCAGTGATGTGATGTCCAAGAATATTAATCGAATTTTTAGAAAAACTGCTTTTTGCTTCATTGATAACAATGCCATACTTTTCAATACACTTCATGAAATTCTTCAAGTTTGAGTCATGCTCAGATTGTGTTTTACCACACACTGTTATATCATCCAAATATGAATATACACCCTTCAAGTTTTCTTTTTCTACTATTTTGTCAATAGTACGTTGAAAAGCTGAGACACCATTTGTTACACCAAATGGTATTCTTGTGAATTCATATAGTTTACCGCATGCTTCAAAGGCGGTGTATTGGCGCTCTTCAGGTAGTATAGGAATTTGGTGATATGCCGCCTTCAGGTCAATAGTACTGAATACATTATTCTGTGCTATGTTTCTAACTAAAACATCCACATTTGGTATGGGATAAGCATCTAGAAGAGTAAATTTGTTTATAGTTTGGGAGTAATCAATTACTAAACGCTTTTTGTGTCGACTATCATCAGCAACCAAAACTTGAGATCTCCAGGGTGATATGCTCTCTGTAATTATATTCTCAGATAGTAGATTAGAAATTTCCTTTTTGATAAATTCAAAATCGTTTTTTGAAAAATGTCTTGATCTAGTAGCAATTGGTCTGCAATCTGGTGATAAATTCTTGAACAAATATGGGGGTTCAACGAAAGCAGGAATTGAGTTACAGATTTCCAAGCAATCAAGCTTTCCACCAAACTTCATAGCTAAGCTAGAGTGAAGACTCATGAGATCGTGTCCCACCAATACATCTGCACACAAGCCTTGTAGTATAGAAAATTTGAATTTTGTATAAGTGTGATCAGCTAATTGAAAATCGGCGACCAAGCAACCGTGCAGTTTTGATTTGAGAGTTGTTGAAGCCATTGAAACTTGACCATCAGCAGGGTAAACTTTCATTCTATTTTTTTGTACAAAATTCAAATTGATGTAGCTATTGGTACTGCCAGTATCAATGAGACAAGTAGCTGTAAACCCGTTAACTTTTGTATTAGCTAAGGCTTTTGCCAAACTGTAGCTTGGTTCCACAGAAGATATAATAGAGGATGAGGTTATAGTACTTGTATGGTTTACCATCTCCACTTTCCATGATGATTTGCATGCTTTACTATAGTGTCCCAATTTATCACATCTACCACATTTAGCATCCCTAGCTGGACATTTGTCTCTCGGGTGATATTCATTCCCACAAAAGAAACATCTTTTATTGTAATGATTAATAGCAGCAACTTTTATAATTTCTTCAGAATTTTCTATAGGGGAACGGTCAGAGGAGTTACATTGAATTGATTGATTTTCAGCAGTTTCAAAAGTTAGTGCTTGATTTATAGCATCTTCTAAACATAAGTTGGAATTCGGTAATTGTGCCGCAGATGTTAGCAAATAAAAAATCACTTGAAACTTCAGCAAATTGTAGTATTATGTCTCCTGATCACAATTATCAAGTTTTTAAGTGTCGGTCTCAATTAAATAATTAATTATTCAATATTGAAAACCTACCTTTCGAACAGAGCCCCAAAATGACTATCTTCAGCAATTAACTTTAATTGAGTGTTTAGAATGCATGAATCTTTGCAAAACAATAATTTGCATTTTAATTTATTAATTATTTACTCATGCAATTTATCTACTTAATAATGAAGGCATTTTCAATTTGTTCCAAAATCTCATCACTTGATGCATAATTATACATAACCTGTAGCCAGCTAGCCACAGCCTGGGTTTTAGGCTTTTGGGCCACAACCTTTTAAATCTACACATGCAGAAGCGTAGTCTGCGTGAATGGAACAAAGTGGAATGGAAACTGGAATGGAACTGCATAACCAAACCTTTCCTAACCTGGCTAGATGTGACTGAACCATATTTAAAATACCTTTAAATATTTACCTTTAAACCTTTTGTACAATACGTATTTCTCTTGCCATTATTTATCTTATTTTCTACTGCATTACTGTCTCAGCTGTCTGGAGCAAAGTGTTGTTGTTTGTAATGCTGTATAATTATTTAATTTTACTTGAGCAGGCGTCATAGAGTGCGAGTGTTTTCTATAAGTGCTGGACTCAAATTTAATTTGTACTTTTATTTTGTAATTATTTTTTTAAGTTTCAAGTTGACCACGAATACTGGATAATGTGGTCAACTCTAGTTCCTGTATATTATTTGAAAAATATTTTGTTCTGTTTTGAAGGAATAAATTTCATAATTTCATAATAATTTTAAATATTAACAGAGGTGGTTCAGTCACATCTAGCCAGGTTAGGAAAGGTTTGGTTATGCAGTTCCATTCCAGTTTCCATTGATGTTCTGATGTAGATGGCACTCCATTGCTCTATCTGTTCGTCTATGGTGTTATGCTTTAAGGTACTATAAAGGCTTTTCAGAGCCGTATTTATGTTCAAAAGGTGAGTTTTTAATATTGAATAATTAATTATTTAATTGAGACCGACACTTAAAAACTTGATAATTGTGATCAGGAGACATAATACTACAATTTGGTGAAGGTTTCAAGTGATTTTTTATTTGCTAACATCTGCGGCACAATTACCTGGAATTCTCTAACAATCTCTGTCTTGTACTATTTGAAATCAAACCATTTATTAAAGAATTACGAATATACAAATCTTTATGCTCTTTAGCAGTGACAGCAGAAAAATTACAGTCATTAATTAAAATCTTCAGCTGAGACTCACCATTCTGTTGTTTCCTAGTTGCTAGAAGATGTCGTGCAAATATTTCACTCTTCTTACCCACATATATCTCTTCCAATGCTACTACAATTCATTAAAAGATGCTGTTTCAATGATCAATTCGTGTACTTCATGGGATATAAAATTGATTAACAATTTATACTTAATCTTCGTCATTACAATGTTCAGGAATTACTTGGAGAAAAGTGTCGAACGTTCTAAACCAATGCTTCTACATTGACCCTGCATTTGGAGAGCTGGGATTTGTGTCAAATTTTCCAGGCTTCAAATATTTTTGGCTGTGGTGCACTATATGGGCTTCTGTCAATAACTTGTTGTTAATTGAATAACTTGGACGTTTACGATTATGTGAACGTGGGAGATGTTACATACTATGATTATACTCATTTTCAGATGGATATCTAGTCGGATAAATACATAAAATTCACTTAATCGCATCATTTTTAAGAGAAACCCATATATGGGCTTCTGTCAATAAAGTGTCTAAATTGAATAACTTGGACGATTATGATTATGTGAGCACTATTAGTATTATTCACTTGATTGATGTCGTTTAATGGTAAATTAGCTTGATGTATGTTTTTATGCATCAAAATAATAAAGGTATGAGGTGGTTCAGTCACATCTAGCCAGGTTAGGTTAGGTTTGGTTATGGGCTTCTCTTAAAAATAACGTAAATTTTTTTTTATCATATTCATCTGAAAATGATCTAAATCGTAGTGAGTAACCTCTCCAGTGTTTACATAATCATGAAACGTACAAATTATTCAATTAATTCATTTTATTGACAGAAGCCCATTTAGTGCACTTTCTCCATATTTTTCCATCCTGATTTCAGTTAACTTAGTACATTTTACAGTTGTAAGCTATTAAAATTGAAATAATACGAGGAAAACCTAGCTTTAGGTTTTTAATAGCTTACAACTCAGCATTCCAGTAACACTAACAAATAATACGAATCAGTAATAAATACAACATGAACAGGTGATAAAAGAAAGAATAAGAAGTCGTAAAGTTATGGTCAGATATCATATCATGATATTAATTATTAGTTTCCGAGTTATAAGCCTTTAACTGAAGTACTGCTTTTGAAATGTTGAGAGGGGGATAGAGGGGGAAGCAAGCGGGTGGGGTCGGGACTTTGGGTTTTTTAGTAAGTACTATGTATACTAACATCCAGCAAAAATGCAGCTTTCCCCTAATTGTTACGGCCCAAAACATTCATTGCCTGGGCTAATATAGGTCACCTCCGATTTTCTTGTAATTTACATAATATATGTCCTCAAGTTTCTTGTAGCTAACACTGTACATAGCGCAGAAAAAATAAAAATAAGTATTGCAAACACTGGGAGGAGTGCAAAAATAATGCATTCGAAGTTGCGCTTCCTATGCCTACGTTTTTGCTAGGTAATTTCTTTGCTTGTGCCCAGGTAGGAGTCAAAAAAAGGGATAAAGAGTGTAACTTATTCGGTAACGAAGAAGAATCAAAACAGAATAGCCTAGTTTTGTTATTATGAAACTTACTCCTCAAAATAAATTGAGATATTTATAAAACAAAAACATATACTGAGTAAAATTTATCGTTAAAATTGCGCTCAATAATTACAGAGAAGACTAAAACATTCACAGACTAAATAATAGAATAATTACAGAAGTTATTGATCTGCCTAACACATAAAATGCTAGGTTAGAATATTACAATAGTTTTTGCTTTCTAAATGCATAATTAATTCTAAAAATAACAACTTTGAATTGAATCTCGCAAACTCGAAATTAGGGAAAATATCAGTTCAATACATTACCTATTAAAATAGAATATTATTAGTTAATGTTTCTCATAACATTCCACAAATGATGGCAATTTAAAGGTCATAATATCCCAGTCCAAGTATCACAGAAAAGAAAATAGCAGACTACCAATTACGAATTAATCGAGAGTGAGAAGTCGAAACAGTTCAGTCGATAGTCGAATGAATGGTGTGTACAGAAATCGATAATCGAGAAGTCTAGTTGTCCAGTGCAATCTTGAAGTCCATGAAAAGAGCTAAAGCTAAAAGCAATATAATTTTATTCAGTTTCGTTGGTTCTTCATGAAATAGGTTGCTATCAACTAGTATTCCTCTGCCTGGATTACTTGAATGCTTCTGGTGTGAGAAGAAAATGTGCTTTTATTTCAGAAAAATAGTGGACTAATCAAACTGCACAATAGCAATCATTTTGAATGAGATGCTTTTTACCGGGTTTGAAATTGCCAACGTACAAAAAAAGATTCTTCATGATGAAAATTCATTAAATTGAAGAGTAAAAATATAACAATATGAGTCTAAAATGAGATTCATCTTGTTTTCAAGAATTTAATGGCGAAACCAAGGGAAAAGCAATCATTTTAATGATTGTAAATAGTATCTGTGAGTTGTTTCATATGTTTCAATTAATATATTCGAAGAGGCAGGATCAAAGAACTTAATTCAGATTCTTTTTTATTATAAAAATCTCTAGTAGAGCTGCTAAAACGTATAATAAAAAGGTAGTGATACACACAAGATAACCTTAATCTTTTACCTTGGGCGCACTTACTTAGGCTGAGCGCTGAGGCCTTATGAAGTTATTGAGTTCTAGTCGGCGGTATATTTACTACTAGTTCTATTTATGTAATTTTTCTATCATAATTACTGTCTTCCAATTTGATCCTCGATATTGTTGATCGTCAAATAGGTAAATAAGTATGTTTCTTTAAAATGTTTTAGCTTCTTCTCGAGTTGTAGACGCTACACGGAAATGTTCAATCGTGAAGAGAAAGCTGTACGGAAGGCCTATTCATTTTCACTTTCTCATGTTTTCTGCAAATCACATTCCTCATGGTCATCTTTTCAGTAAATAAGTGAATCTAGTCTCGTTGATTAGAATGCATATTGATTCTATTTTCCGCTTGACTGTCATAACAGTTGCATGTGTTTCCATATGATCTTTAAAGCGGTAGGTTATAAGTTAGTTTGTTAAGGTTATTTCTGTATATGATTCAATCATTGAAGTAAAGTAGCCTAGTCCACTATGTACTGATTCGAGCTTTGAATTTCAAGAATAAAATCCTTTGTTCCTTTTCAAAGACCCTTTTTCGGAAATAAGTTCCATTTGAATGCCATATGTACGGTACGGTTTAATGCGGTTGAATTCTTATAATATTATCATGAATGCTATTTTAAAATTATAACCCAACTTATCAGTAGGCCTTTTGATAAGTATATTTTCAAAACTTCGGTACGATACCGGTGATCGGCGGTGACAGAAGATTGAACAAGTGTGAAATTAGTCAAGCTACTAAGGTGTAGTTCATTTAATCTGGTATAAATGTTTTGAATGTTGTTTTATTAACACGTATTTTGTTGAAGAAACATGAGGCTTTCTGTTGTTGCACTGCATTGACGACATAAACTATTGGAAGTGTATAGCATATGTAACTTGTAAAGGCTATCACTTCATTAGGCAGGCGTAACATCGGTTTTATCCAAATCTTGATCGTTGACTAGGCCTTCGTGAACGGATCGCGTCAATTTACATAAAACACTATAGTCACAGATGGACTATGAACTTGAAATCATGATGAAACGTAGTCACTGTTCAGCATAGTTATAATTTTAAAATATCGTCAATACTGTAATAGCTCCTTCCAATCAGCCACTGCGAAAAGGGAACCTTGAATCCTTAAAAGCATTCACTGGACGATCTCTCACTGAAGTCGGCAAACAATTGGAACATTTTTAATGCCAGCACTGGGAAGAATTTTTTTACCTTGGAGAGCCTACACTGCGGAATCTCTAAATCTGATTGTACTCGGGCTCTGTAGGAATGCACTTGATCCCTTCTCATGAAAGATGCACGGTTGTTTCTGACAAACGATGCCAATAAGTATAGTCCAAAGGCTGTATGTATGCCCAGACGCTTGAAGATGGTTTGGCAATGTGCATAGTAATCACAATATGCCAAAACCCGAAGTGCCCTCTTTTGTAACAGATGGATGTTGTTTGCATACGCTGAGAGGCCCGTAATCAGGATGCCATATTGGGTTAGGCTGCCAAACAATGCATAAGCATTTACATCATAGCGAATATACATCATAAGCAAACATGCAGTTCACAAGAGCCTTCTCAGTTTATTGAAAAAATTGATCTCTCTTCGCTGTTGCGTCGCTAGGGAATTCCAACTTGAAACACAATTTTACTGTATCAGTAGCTAAGAGATGGTCAGTAGTGAATTTTGTGATTGTTTTAGTCAAGCCAAGTGTTACAGTAATCAGTCTGACAGATAAATTTCTAGTTTATTTGTTCTATACCAGGGAGGTTGACGCTCGATTGCCGGTTATCATTTCTCAACGTTTTAAATAGGTTTAAAGCAAGCATTTTCCTTGTAAGTTGCACCGTACCCACATCCTCTTCTGACTTTTTATCTTGTCCCCCTTTCCCTACGTTCAGCTTTCTGCCCCACTAAACCTCTCCTTGTTTAGGGCATTATCAGTACTACAGTAGAAACTTAAAAAACACTTAAGTGGAAATTAACTCACGTTATGGCGTGACGGCTGTTTTACTCTGTTGTCTTGAGCATCGTCAGACGATCCACACTCAGTGTACTGTGGGTCGTCTGACGATGCTCTAGACAACAGAGTGAAACGGCCGTCACGCCTTAACGTGAGTTGATTTCCACTTGGAAGTTTTTTTTTTAAATTGATTACATATTAGTGGAAACAAGATGAATCTTCAACATCACACACTACAGTAGAGTTACCAATAATTGTTGGGCTTGATGCACTCATCAAAATAATGAAAAAAGTTCTTATAAACATTCCAGAAATGCTTCGTTTCAAAATTAAAGATAGTGGAGGCTAGCAGTTATTCTAATCAATTTACTCATTTCGGAATTTGTAATGCCTAAACTTTATAAAATGAGCTGAACAAATGGATTATACTGTAGTTAATTACTGTAACAATTATTGTAAAAATAATTTACCACTGTAAAAGTTGGTAACTACTGTAAATCAAGATAATTATATTAAATAAAAATGAGCTAAAAATGTTTCATTCCAGGTCACTCAAAGTGAGCTGGGAAATCGAATGAAGCATGTCGGTAAATACAGTAATTTATGGGATATTTCAACAAAAAAATTTCTGAAATGATTCAAAAATTGAGATTTTTCAACGTTTGAAGATGATTGATTAACTCGGTTACTTGTATAACTAACTGTATGAAGTTTTTTTACAAAACATGCAGAGATCTTAATTTAGAATACAAAATGCCCAGTAAAACAAATAGGCTTAGCTTAATGAAATGGAGATTTCAATAAAAATCAAATACCGTAACATAAAAATGACAAGCTGTGCAAATTTAGTGTTTTGATTCAATAAAGACAATTTTATGAAATCTATATGAGTTTTTTCTATTTGGTTACTGGTCATTTTTTCTTCAAAATTAAATGCTCTGCAAGTTTTGCAGTCTGAGAAAAAACTGCATGTTAATTATTAAATTTACCAACTTGACCAAATTTCACTTTAATCTTGAAACCCGTGTTTTTTTTTGGCATGTTTTCATATTTTTGAATATCTCAAAAATTATTGTAGTTACTGGCTTTTAACTTACTTTATTAGATTTTCAGCTCATTTTACACGAAACCTTACAATGCAAAATTAAAATGAAGGCATTACACATTTCTGAATGTGTCAATTGATTAGGCTAAATGCTGAGTTCCGCCACCATTAATTCTGTAGCAAAGCATTTCCGGACCTATCTTTTAAGTTTTTGTTGAACGTTTTTCTTTATTCCGGTGAGTGCAACAAGCCCACCAAGTAGGCTCTACCTACTGCAGTAGAGGTACCTGCTGATAACTACGCGAAACAGCCTGGATAATTTATAACACTTTGTCAGTCTTTTTTTCAATCCCTTAACTTCTTCACTTAATAAATTTCTTGTTCAACTCTTCATTTTCTGTAGCTAGTTTCATTCTCATTTCAGTCATGAATTTCATGTCTTCAATAATTTGGCCATGCAGATTTATCTGAGAGTTGGTTCTCTCATTGGTCTCTTGCCCTACTACAGCGTAAACTTTTCAGCTTTTTAAATACGTACACTTGATTCAGCTTTCTTATTGATTTCAAATAAATATTTTTCATATTCATGTTTTTCCCTATCATTTCATGGGGTGTCTCTTCTACTCTTTGGACAGAAATCTACTGAAGAGGTCTAAAGAGGGCTCCTAGAGATCCAAAATCTCAAGCACTCAGCTCTTTCCCTGTCACACACACTTCTCTCATTCCGTTATTTTTTAACGTTATTCTCATTATTTGTTATTGTTATATTTTAATGTTGAACAAGGTTGAGAATGATCATTTTTTCTCCGTGGCTTCATCTTTGTAAGCTGCCAGATATCAGTTTACAACTGATCTATTTCTGGATTATTCTTTCCTGGATTTGTCAATATTATTTGCATTCAATGTTTTAACTACATTCATATTCATATATATGACTTATATAATAAAATAATATCGTATTAACTTATGTGTGCATAATGTTGAACAGGAACAACGCTAGACCTACCCGGTATCAATGGGCTAGTTTTCGCTTACGCCTATCGCTATATTGGTGGTAAAGCATATCTTATATTCAGATTAATGCTATAAACTTATGGTTGCTATAATTGCATGAAATAAATGTCTCTATAATACATATCTATTCTTATTTAACTATTATGGCTGATGCTTCTCATTTACCGACATTGCTAATTCCTTCAATTTTGTTTTAACATTTTTTGCCAGTTTCGAACTACATAGTCATAGGCTATTAGCGAAAAAAATCCTTGATGGACATCGATGGTGAAGGAAGCGAAGCCAGTGTTCTCACTCAACCTCTTCTATTGGACTTCAACAGTCAACCTTCGCTGAAGAGCACGGTCCATTTTCAAAATAAACCTCAAGTGATGGGAATAGAAAATACCTGGTACTTGAAATTTTACTCAATTTACAGTAGACAGTAACTTACAGTATTTTTAGATCTTATATCACTTTTTATTCTCAGCATAGGATTATCAGTATATTTTTAATATGAATTATTCTTTCATCATCTGAACAGCGGTTACCACAGTTCTGTGCTCTGTGAAACAAATTGAATCACTTATACGTATGTGAATTCAATTGTGCTTTGTGGGAAGGGGTGAAACCAGAATGAGCGCGCTCTGCTGCTCAGGAAAAAAATCAGTCTTGTAACTTTATTCACACTTCCAGTTAGGTTCCAATCTAATGTTGAACCTTCCAAGCCTTCCTGTTGGCCCTTCAATTTGTACGTTATCTCTGATTGGATGGATTAAGTGGAAGAGAGGGCATAATCTGAGTCCTTGAGTCTTGAGTTCTAACTTCGCACTTAAGAAGGACAATTCATCCATCTATATATCGATCTATTTGTTATAATAGCTGTAATCCTTTCAAAGTCAATTCAATTTTGCAGCGGTAATTTATGTATATAACAAGTTTTTTGTTTTTTATGTATGTAGCCTATCTGTTTTTATTTTAATTTTATTTTTATTACTATTTGCATTTGTATATTTAGTATATCTGTCACCATAGGCGACAAGCCTAGTAGCAATTAACAAATAAATATCTATATACTGTATCTATCTATATTTTCAAATTTGAATAATATACTGGAAATAACTCATAGTATTATTTTTTTCAGGATTGATGACGCCACTTTTAATTCACCACCGTCGTCGGACTTCCCTATACCCCTACCTCCTCCATCTGGTTTCGGTGACTACTCATCCTGTCCTGAAGTCTCATCAGAGGCTGATCCTTTCACCAGCGAGCTAGAGGCCCTCTTCTCTTCTGGTGATCATAACAATGATGTATCTGGTCAGTGTGTATTTATTTTATTCAGAGCTATTGAAAACAATTCAAAATTGAATAAAAATAGATATTTTATCATGTTGTAATAAGATTTTTCTACCCTTTTCCAATATTGGAGCCATATTGTTTAGTTTTTCACCTGTTATTGCCTGATTAGAGTCATCTGGTATGGATGTCAGAATAGTGTATAATTGTTTCAGATGAAAGGATGTACTATAATAATTTGGTAACCTGAAATATAAATTTCGGTAGTTATAAAGTAGGCATTAGCTTCAAATTTAAAAAAAAAATGGATTATGATAACTGATCATTTTTTTAGCTTGGTATTTTACAGTCGGCACCAAATCATCTAATGACAGGACTGTCACTGATAATGCAAAATCATTAAGCAAATGTCATAGAGGGCGGTCAATCGCTGTCCCATCTGCCCGCTCTCACATTTTACTTCTCCCTCCCCTCAACTGCAAGAATTCTTTTGATTCACAATCCAGATAATATGATCCTGATTGACTGTATTGAATATTTTCTGTTATAGAAGTTACTAATTCTATTTGAAGTAAAGACAAAAAAGTCAAAATATATTTCTAATCAACGAATCTGGAAATATATTATGAAGATTAATATCTTTTCCAATAGTATTATCATAAGTATCAATATCATAACAATCATATTATTATTATTATTCATTGAATAGTGTAAGATCACGTCATCACAGTCTTTTTAATTTTTTTAAAGTCCTGATATTAGTGAAAGCGAAGTTTCTTTTTGTTGAATAATAACAAGAAGATATGCAAATCTCTAGAATCTTCACTCTTATTCTATTGGAAATGAATAATTTATTTCCATCAAGTTACTAATACTACACTGCATACTTCTACAAAAGTAAAATCTACAACATTAGACTATTTTTTTCCCATTTAATAGCTATAATGACATATTTAGGAAATCAACCTATCCCACTATGCCTTGTTGTGGAGCAGGTGTTAGTATAATGCTAATAAGTTGGTTAGTTTAATTTCAAGCATTACAAGTCTCTCATAATCATTATTCAAAAGAACTCTCTTTGTACTCTTTTTGTATGCTGGTATTTTTTAGCAAGTTTTGAATTTGTTAATGTATTGTTTTGGTGTTTTGTGGAATTAAGTTATAAATGTTTGGTGTTAAATGATTTTAGTGCCTTTGATAGAGCGATTTTGGACCTTTTTGATGTATGGAAATGTTGCCTGTATTTGGCATTGGAGTGATTCCTGTTCCAAAAGGCGAAACCTGGATTCTAAAGTAGCTGTATTTTATATTGCTTTCGTTTTCTCATGTTTTCTATGATCTTTGAAAATTGCACAGCAAATCATGCTTGAATTTTGTATATTGTTGGATATTATTCTGTTAACTGCTTTCTAAGGCCCAGTTGTCATATAGAAATTATTGTCGACTGTTGTGATAGATGCGAATGGAGAGGCAGGCGTGTGTGGCCTGCGCAACTTGGGCAACACATGCTTCATGAGCACGGGTGTGCAGTGCCTGATGGCTACGCCTTCGCTGGTGCGCTGCTTGCTGGATAAATCTTCGCATGTGGCTGAGGCTGAATCGCTCACTGCCCAGCTGGCTGCACTCACCGACAAAATGTGGAGTGGCCTGTACTCCTCTGTTCAACCAGGCGACTTCAAACAGTCACTGGGAGCTCTCTATCCTCAGTTCAAGGATTTCAGACAGGTAATCACATTGCTCAAACTCAGGTCAATTATTACATCATTACAAGTAGTTCTTTTAACAGTATTTTATTGTTACCCCACACACCCAAATGTATTGGATTCAAATGTATGCTCTTATTCATGCTCTACTTAGTATGGGCACACTGCGCAGGATCTAACGCGCGCACACACACACATACACACACCCGCTTGCCAGTTTATTCCATATTATTACCGCATATCATGTATCCACTATTCTATGAGTACCTACCCCATTGACTGTATATAAGAAGGAAGCTAGTATTGATACAATTTCACTTTATTTGAAAAAATTGGCTGTCATATTGAATTTGAAAAAATAAAATATATACTTGTGCCTAGGAATAAGGAAAATCCATATGAAAATTCATAACAATTGGTCTAGGCGTTCGTTTGTAATCGTCAGACAGACAGACGAGAGAATTCTGATCGTCTTAAAGGATAGATCACACTCCGTTCGGTCAATTATATTGCAGGTCTTGCTGTTACAGCAAAACAGCTTTAAGCTGAAACAATATGCTGGGTATGAAATCAAATTGCTTTGGAGTGAAGTATATTGTGAGAATTTCATAATGATCCTGACTTTCACAATAGTAAAAAAAAGGATTTAATGAAAGTCACTAATATGAAATCAATCTTCATCATCCATCTCATTACCCACGCACAGGTCGCACCTATGTGAACTTCATCCTCCAAAAAAATACAGTATTGGTTTCTGAAATAAAGAGGCTTATCCACTGTTTTTGTCAAGCAAGCCGTATTAGTTGATCTCTCAATATGTATTATGCTCTGTTGAAACAGGTCGATACTAGGCCTAACGCAATATTTTTAGTGTCATGTAATATAATTTTTCGTGCTTTTAAGAATTATAATAATTATTTAATGTCTTGAGTAAACATGGCCTACTTTCCCTACGGATTAAATCTTTCCAGGGGTGTTTCAAACAGTATTGATGACATTTTTTTTGCTGTTTTCATTTTTGATGTAGAAGAGATCTTGATTGTCTGCTTAATTAATTTGTGATTTATTTTAAGATGAACAATGGCATCTACAATATCATATTTTTTATATATTTATCATTTTGTAATATTTTAATTGTTTTAGTTGACATTATGGACGTCCTACATCTTTAATTTGGAGCGTTTTTCATAAAAACATTGTGTAATTTCATTAAATTACTATTTTACTAAAATGACTATTTCAACTTCATTGCAGCACGACTGCCAAGAATTTCTGGCTCTCCTGTTAGATGGCCTCCATGAGCAAATGAACTCTGCAGGAAGTAAAACCTCTTCAAACCTTGAGCCTGTTGATGATGTCATTATGGACAAACTCTTGGAAGTTGATGAGGTAAGTCTTGATATTATTAAATCCAAATAAACTACCACACCTTGAAAAAAATAAACTGTTACGTTGTTCAGAAATCAATCTTTCAATAAATGTGGAAAACTTATAGTTTATTCTCGTCAAGCTTCAACTTCAATTGAATTGACCTATTCAAAAGTATTCTCAAGTTGAATAATAAACAGTATATTTTTTTAAATATCCTAGTATTCATATTTCATCATACTCACACCCCTCTTACTCCATCAGACGACCTAGGTGTATGGAGAATTGTTGCTTTCACCAGGTTTTCATTTTTCGGTTATTTTGTAAATTATAATCGATGATTTCTCCAATCCATTGTACATTCTACAAATGCCTTTATTCGCAATTATCTTTATATCTTTTACTTATGAATAACTTAGAAGTTCATGAAGTTCTGTAGGGTTGGATTCTTTTTGTCTTTATTTTTGTTGAAAATTTGTCCCTCTTGCCAACTTGTTACACTGTGAAATATTGTGTTTCTATCGACAGGGCAGGCCGTAACAGAAAGTGATGCCGTGACAAAACAGTTTGCGGACCTCTGGTATAGGCGATAATGTTTTTGAAGTATTCAGCAGGAAATATTACAGACCAGCTCATGTTGCTTCAAAATAGGCACTAATACTAGACGCTGTTCTCCCAGAAATGCTACAGAGCCACGAGACTTGGCTGGCTGTCACCAAATACTCAATAAGTGTATTTCATATTAAATGCTAGGGAGGATGTCTCATGTAAGGCTGAGTAAATATCAGCAATAGTCAAAGAGGGCAAACAGATGTTGCTGAATTATACCTTCTCAGATTGAAGGTGTGGAGGAGGGTTTTTAGTGTGGTAAAAAATCCCTCACAATTACTGCCACTTGGTGCCTTTAAAAGG
The DNA here is from genome assembly GCA_948455865.1 of Conomelus anceps. Taxonomy (NCBI): domain Eukaryota; kingdom Metazoa; phylum Arthropoda; class Insecta; order Hemiptera; family Delphacidae; genus Conomelus; species Conomelus anceps. The sequence continues at coordinate 75,646,303 of OX418217.1, forward strand.
ATTTGCCCTTGTCAAAAAAAAGAAAGTAAATCAGCAGGAAATATGCTTTTGAATAACATTCCTCAGTACCTTCAATGTCATGAATCAATCCTCAGTGCTAATGTTTCTGAAAAAACTGTAATAGAAAAAATAACACTAATAACCTCATGCTTGGTTTTATAAACAAAGGTTTTTTATAAAATTTGGCACATGATAATTAATATTATTCCTTTGCAAAGAATTAGCTGGCAATATTTCCTTTTTTACTTTCACAGTTGGGATTCTCCAAAGTTTTGAAATTTTTTATGAACGTAAGCTATTTCCTATCTGTTTCCAGAGAATAGTTCCTGAAGAGAATGCAAGCTGCAAGGAATGCTGCTCTTCTGGCGAAGAAATGGACTCCAACGACATTCCTCAGACCAATAACAATATCAGCTGTTCGGACAGTAGTGATAGAACATACGTGGAAAAACTAAATGGAGAAAATGAAAGTGCTTGTATCGAGAAAAATAATTTAGGTTTGAACGAAGATCACTCAAAGGTAAAACAGTCCAGCGAGTGTACAGTTAATAAACATTTGCCTGTAAAATCAAAAAATGTGTCCAGTAGCAATTTTGTAAATGGTCGGTTAGTGGGAAATAACTTTAAATCAAACGAAACTGGAATAAAGTCTGATAGTAATAGTACATTAAATAATTATAGTCATTGTTTAAGCAATATAAAGGACATAATGAAGGATGCTAAAACATCGAATGTGAATGTTTTGGTGACTGAAGAAGAAGCTAACAACGAAATAAAATTTGACTCAGACAAGTACCCAAAGAGTGAGAATACCCGCCGAAAAGACTCGAATTTCAATTTGTTCCAAATCTATGAGAACAATACAACAAATGGCAAACGAGTGAAAAGCACTGTGACTCAGTACAACAGCGTTGCTGACTTCAGGGAGGGATTGGATCTGAAGCGCATCAAGATGCACCGATTTGAAGCAGACTCGGACAGCGATCAAGAGAAAAATCAGAAAATGGAGCATGAACGGAAAAGTCGAGTCCTCGACATCAATCTGGTTGAAAAAAATCTAAGGTAACTACAACTTTTTAGGTTAAAATGCACTTGATCAATCTAGAGCAAATCATTGCAATGCAAAACTGCTATTGATCGTTCGTTGTGATTCTGATTTTCAAGTTACTATTTACTGTAAACTAGAATTTAACATTTATTTCACACTCTTGAAATTGTCATTAATTTTTAGATTCAACCACTGTTTCAGTTTAACAGTCTGCAAATAAGTTGTTGAGCTTCAGCTCATTTCTCCAGTTCAATATTTTAAGATGTTTGAGTGATATAAACGTTGATTGATAATTGATTGTTCTATGAATACATATGACTCAGCTCGTTTGATAAAAACTATATTGATTATTTTGAGTAAATGTCATTACTGAGAAATATGAATTGTTAAAAATAATTTATCAGTTCAAGCCTCAGTAGCTGAGTCTCGTCTTCCAGATACAAAAATAATACGTCTATTTATTTATTCCATACTCCCCCATCCAATGAAAGCTACAATACAGTTCAATCAATATGATTTATAAGATTTCATAAAAGAAACTTTGTGGGTGACATAGTGAGTGCTAGTTCCCGTGCAAAACTTTTCGTGGAACATAGAAATGAATTGCACTGAACCAATAGAACGTGGGTTGGGTCTTATCCGTGTCAGAAAAGTTGGCCTATGTCATGTCACTAAGCTCAAGTTTCAATTTGTGCTAGGCCTTATAGTTCTCCGAATCTGTAGACATTTTGCTGTATTCAAGTCAGAAAACTCCTAGCGGGAAGTGTTATCGAGCAGATTAACAATTATTAAAGAGATCTACCTCAGGTAATGAGAAATCTTATAATATAGCTTATTAGAAAAATAGTTTTGAGTAGAATAATTAGAAAAATAGTTTTCATTATGCATTCTCTGTATTGTTTTCTAGGATTGAATGTGAAAGAAAGCAAAGAAAACTTGATGATATTCATATGGAAGCAGAAACGGCTGGTGCTAGTGGAGGATTAGTTCAACCTCTAGTTCTTGATTGTGTCAGTAGTAGCAAACTTTCTGGTGGAGACAAACCCGAAGAAGAGGCTGACAACCACTGGGAAAAGCATCTCGCATCCAATCAAAGCATCATTGTCGACACTTTCCAAGGTCAATTCAAAAGCACGGTTAGTAATCTGTTATTAATCACGGTTAGTAATCTGTTATTAATCACGGTTAGACTGAGTTAGACTGACAAATTGAAAAATGAAGATTCTCAGTTGTCGATGACTCCTGTGAGCTGTTTATTGAAATAATTTAGAAGATTTTTGTCAGCTTTCTAGCATAGGCATTTAAACTGTTAGGCATTTAAGTGTTCCGTTTAGGGTGAACTTTTAAATTAATCGCCCTTAAGTGAGAAATAATCATCTTATTTTTTTTAGGTAAAGCTTTTTTGTAAATTTAAATTTACAGTGCGATTCAACCTCAATGTTCTAGCTAGACAATATAGCATATTCAAAAATTTGTGAAGAAAGCAGTTTTGGACTTGAGTCGGTTGCATCTTTGTATTCATTGTAATTTTGTCAAAATACAGTAGATAAATAAAATAGCTTCTGATTTATATTAACTCTTGTCAGATACGTTTATTTATTCCATACTACTATGGAATACATTTGCATATTCATGTGCTCTAGGTCAACTTACTTCTAAATCGACTATAAGGTACAAAAAATCACGGATCTTTAACTTCAATCGTTTGAAGTTACTGATAAGCAGTGCTAAAGCACATTTCTGTATAGTGTAAAAAATGCTCGCATATATATTTCACGTAATTCACAAAAATGCTGTTTCTTCATTCAAAACACAAACAATATAGTTTTATTTATACGATTATGTTTTTAAATTTTCAGGTTGTATGTTCAGCATGCAAATATGTATCAGTCACATATGAGCCATTTATGTACTTATCAGTTCCTTTGCCTCATGCTATGGAAAGACAGATATGTGAGTAATGCCAATCAAAATATATTTTAATCAGTTGCTTGTCATTAGGTTCTTTATAATTATGTAATTTTTCGATGAAGATGCATTTATATTAATTGATTTGTTTGAAAGAATAAGCTTATTATTTTTTTATTGATTTCAATGTATAACCTTCAAAATCATTCGCCAGAAATCCTACATTAGACGATTTAGGGATGATATAAAGTGTTTTCTTTGAATATTATGCTGTTCTTCAAAACTAGAAAATATCGATTTTGTTGTACAAATTCTTGACATGATTATTTGTTAGTAATCAATTTCAATTTATACTTATAAATAAGTATCTTATTTTTATTGCTGTATTTTCATAACTTCACATAAAACCACACAACAGAGCATAACTCTTGTGGCGTATGAAATGTCAACAATATAGAGAAAAATAGAACAATACAAACAGTACAAAAGAACTTAACTAGAATGAGAAATGATAATAGACATGAGACATATACATACTTAATGTTAAAATAATATAAGTGACCAAAGAGTTAATACGTTGGCTACGCAAATGTCACCTTATTTGTAGAGTCTACCGAGCAATTTCCTCATAAAAGAAACGTTAAATCTATATGTATAGGTGGATCGCCACGAGAATGGCATTGGACCCCATAAGAATGCGTGTTAGCTGATACCATTCTCGTGGTGATCAATCTATAAATTTGAACGTATATTCTTATTAGAATAGCTATAAATTGTCCAGCAGTAGCTCGCTCTCGGATGCTTGTTGGTAGGTCATTATAAATTCTAATTCCTATATAGTAAGAGCCTTTTTCAACCAGAGTAGAGCGATGGTCTGGGTAATACTGCTTAACAACTTTCAAGTGTTATAGCCTACTGTGTCATGTGGATCGAAGGTTATGTTATTTTGGTATTTGGTAATTATGTCATTTTAGTCTGTTCAAGAATATTATTTATTTGTATTAAATCAATAAATGCACCTCTTGAAAAACCTACTGGTTGAGGAGGACCTTTGTTGTAATGTTACTGTAAATAAATTGATTGATTGAATAGTTATTGAACCCACTTCTAATAAGTTATATTGTATTCTATTTTCAGGTGTAACATTTGTTCCTGCCAGTAAAAGTGTTCCAGTGCAGTACGTAGTAACATTAAATAAAAGAGACAAAGTATCAACATTGAAAGAACAGATGCTGCGACTGTTGGAGGATTCAGATGTCAGAGGCCCTATTGTTCTGGCTGAAGTCCTTGAAAATCATATAGCAAAATTTTTGGTTAGTGCCGAATTTTTCTCACTCAAGTTACCATACTGTGAGTAAATATTTATTTTTATTTTGTAGTAATTACAACACATGACAGAAAAATTGGAGAATTGCTGTTGAGCAGAGTGCGACAGTACGACACAAAATCAATCGTATGCTGCAAACGCAGATGAGCATTGCACTATTTAAAATTAATTTTCACGAATAAATTCTTCAGATAGGTATCTTTTCCCTTCCCATTCTCTATTACTGTGCCAGTCATCTCGGGCCGAATGGAAGCAACCATATCGCTTGTTTAAAATCTTGAGGTTTCTGGGATAATACTGGAAATCCTTAGATGTTTTGTTTCTCTGACAAGTTATGTTTTTTTCGGAGGGTGAAACCCACCTGACCCGTGCGTGGGTAATGAGTTGGATGATTATGATTATTGACGAGTGGAACAAAATAGTTGAACTATAGTTTTAGTTGGGCTTCTGTTGTTTTACAGCAGACAACAGAGTATTTTTGCTGGTCAAACCAAAGTAATTGAAAGTTCTTGAGCAGCCAATAATGAACGAGGTTGTTGCCATCACACCCGAGATGATAGAGCAGAAAACTTCCGAAAGATTCTTTAACCCCAATAATGTAAATGAAATTTCAAGTACTTTCTTTCAGTAAAATCTTTCGGTTTATACACCAAGCAGCTATGTTTTTATCTATTCGCAAAATAGCGAAACTATTCTGCTGCATTTTGTATAAACATGAATTCTGTTGTAGAATTTTGATAAATTTTAAATAAACGTAAATGAACATGTTTCGAAATAAACATGCTAACTTATATTTTGTTCATAAGATCGTATCTTGAACTTTAAAGTTTTTCTTAATTCATATGCAATACTAAATCAATTTATATTATTATTTTTTAAGACTATTATTTAATTTTATTCACAGTTAAGGGTGGCACTCACAAATCATAAAAAATATTCAGATCAGTTACTTTTCATTCTTTTGTTTTTTGTAATTAATTGAAGTCGTTTCACTGGATTTAACTAGAGGCAATTTTGATAGAAATTGAAATTATGCATTCCATGATTAATTATCATCATTCTCTTCTCTACTATGCTTTTCAGTAAAATAAAATGTTTTAGCTTTATATTTTAGAAACATCCGTGTAAACTCTTTCTCAATTTTTATTTTTATTATTACTCATTGTGATTCCTTCCTATGGGACTGAGTTTATTGACTAGGATGTAATAAACAATTACATATTGCTATAGGATTTCAAGCTGATTACAAAACTAACGTTAAAAAATCAAATCAATTCATGAAATTATATTCTCTAACTCCATTAATGTATCTAGTACCTAATCTGTGGTAAAACTCATGAAATTTATTTAGAATTCAATTATACATTACAAAAATATCACACTTTGAAGCTTTATAATTCAAAATATTACATATTGCAATTCGAAATATTATTCTTAATAGTTGAAGTACGGAAATGCAAATAATTGAATGTATTGTTTCAGAACGATAACCATCTTATTCGATTCGTGGATGATGTGATACGAAGCATTTATGCATTTGAATTAGAAGTCAATATAGAATCAGATATTGAAGCGAGTGATGATTCAAAAAACCTTTCATCAGACAAGGTAACTCGGGTCTAGTAACCAGTGCACTGGGTGCTGGATGGTAGTACATTATTACACTCATTTTATTATTTATTTATTATTTGCCTTATTGGGTAAATTATAAGAGATAGTCATTCATGCAGTTTTCTATTGCTCACCCTACTTACCTTGAAAATCCTAGGACTTGTTAATTTAATTGCTTAAATTTTGAGAAACAATTATTGTTCGAACTAAATCCTCAAAACTAAATGTAGAAAGAAGATTAATTTATTTCTTTCTTCAGTGGAAACCCGTGTGTGAGGAAGAAGAAACGTTTGACCTTCATCTAGCTATGTTGCGAATAAAGGTCTATTTAGTATTTATGGAAAGATCGTCTTCCTTCTTTTACATTCATTTAGTATATTTTAATTGTTTAGAATTACTATTCATCAAAATATTGTGTTGTATTCCAGTATTATGTACTGAATGGCATAACAAATAATTTATGGCCTTCCTTTCAGTATTCTCTTTTTTACTATATTTTTATATTACTCTTCACTTTCACTTATTACTATTTTTTGTATTATAATCTACCGGATGATTTGGAACCAACCTAAAACTATAGATCCACTATTCATATTCATAACCTAACCTCACCTTCACACACAAATTTTAGACCCATCTGTGCTTCATCAGCTAGAATAGAAAGGTAAAAAGTTTGACAACTCATTATTTTTCTTCTAGATTTGGGATGGAGGTGAAGATGAGCAAATGTCTGCAAACCAAAAATGTACAATTTGCTTTGAAGAAAAAGAAACAAATATGAAAAAGCATTCAGGTTGCGATTGTGTTCTTTGCGATGCCTGTGTCACGGTAATTTTAGAAATTATTTAAATTCATTCTCATGCCTAATGCGTACTTTTAGACATGTTATTTCCAGATCAAGTTGGCGTTTTCTGTTACACCAAAAAGAATTGAGTTGAAGCTCTGAACTTTAGAATGTGATGAATTCTCATACTGTACTCTCCAATGTACTATAATATTTATAGTAATATTATATTTATAGTATACAAGGTGATTTTTAAGTATGGAAACGGCTTTATATTGCATTTCTGAGATGTTCTTGGCGAAAGAAGCTCATGCGGATCTACATAGTTTCAAAAATCCAAGTTCTAGCTGGTTTTGATATTTTTGTCCGCCATCTTAGATCGGCCATATTGGATTGAACTTTATTTTTTTTAAATGGGATGGTGGTCATATGACACATCATTTCAGTGTGAAATTTCAAGAAAAAAAGAATGTCGTAAACCGTTTTTTTAAAGATGCCTTTGTTTTCGATTTATAAGCATTAAAATTTTTCAATTTTGCGGAGATTGTGTTAGCAAGAAAAAAGGTAGAACGCACTAAATAAAACATTTTATTGAATTTTTAATTCATAAATTATCTAATAACTAAAATGTTTTTCATTTTTGATAATACCAACATCATAAAACTTTTTTTCCCATCATTTTCTTTTGTTAATGACACCTACTGGCTGATATTAACACCGGTAGGTGAATTGTGGTTAGTGAATAATAAACATAGACATTTATTTTGTTGTATTGCTTACTTATCAATTGTCAAGTCTTACCACCGTTTAAACTTAGTTATTAGATAATTTATGATTGAAAATTTCAATAAAATGTTTTATGCAGTGCGTTCTACCTTTTTCCTTGTCAACACAATTTTCCCAAAATTGTAAATTTAAATGCTTATAAATCGAAAACAAAGGCATCTATTGAAAACCGGTTTACGCCATTGCTTTTTTCTTGAAATTTCACACTGAAATGATGTGTCATATGACCACCATCCCATTTAAAAAAATAAAGTTGAATTCAAGATGGCGGACATAAATTTCAAAATCAGCGAAAAGTTAGATTTTTAAAACTATGCAGATCCGCATAAGCGTCTTTCTCCAAGAACGTCTCAGTTATTCAATCAATATAAATCCGTTTCCATACTTGAAAATCATCCTGTATATAACTTCAAACCTTGATATCAACGACTTGAAGTCAATCATTATTTACTTGCGAAAATTCTAAATTCACCCACTTAACTGGAGCATGCTTTTGAATATGTCAAAGTTGACTGTTGACAATGAATTCTAACGAATTAGAAGATAGTGAATAAGTCAATAAGTGAATTTCCAATTTTTTTAAGCAAATAATATATATTAGTCGTTGATATTAATGTGAAAAGTTGAAGCTATGACGCAGTTTGGGATGGATCAAGAAATTCAAGACATCTTCTCAATGATAGATAATCTTAGAATGTTCTCCACTTAAAACTTGTAAAATATGAGTGTTTTATATTTTTCATTTCTTTGAAATACAATGGCAAGAATCTTTAATTGGGATTTATTATCCGAGAATGATTATGTATTTATTACCCAAGAATCAGGGAGTAAATAAATTATTGTTGCTCTCAATACGTCTTGCGAATAGTGATTAAAAACTTGAACATTCCATAATAAATTACCAAGGCTTTACAACCAACTCTTTCTGATTTCCTTAGATTTACTCTTGTTGATAATAATTAAATAATTGATTTCAATTGAGCATTTGATTGATAACTAGATAACTCGCCTTTCAGACCTCGTTCGAGCATTATGGCAGAGACAGTATGGTTTGTCCAGTATGTCGACTTAAGCTGGACCCTGCCACAGAATTAGTTGCTGTTGAAAAAACATTACCATCATGGCCGTCAGTTAGGTAAGAATACTCGATGGGAAATTCATATTTTTTTTATTTTCATGAAGAATATCTTTATAAATAATGAATTTTTATTTAAAAAAAAAAACGTAACTTTACACTGATGCAAAATCTCGAGCGAAGCATTTTGCTGATTTCTGTTTAATAATGTCATTTATGAAAAACTGTAATCATTATTTTTAAAATACTCCCAGTCTCTTGTTATGCTTGCAGTGTATTTTTTCTGCTCATCAAGCAACTCTTCTTATATAATTTTGCATTCATTCACAAATTCATTCCTCAATATCTTTTCATCCTGATCATTATACTTACCAGTTGGAAGCTGGAAAAAAATGGATTGTGCCTACCCGCTGACTCCAAAATAATAAAGTTAAATAACTGCAGGATGTTAATTTTATCTAGATTTTAATCACACTAAAAGAGAGTTGTTACTCCTCTTCTGGATCGACAGAGCCTACAAGCTGTCAATCTAAGGAATAATTTTTGTAAATTTTCAATAAATTAGTCATTTTTTACAAAATTCAAATGACACTTAAAATGTTATAGCTTTACTATAAGTATAACGCTTAATATGTTTGTTAATTTTATACTGGGTTTTATTGTTGCAGGATGCTGCATGTTCCCGTAGTTTATCGTTTAGATACACTTGGAGATGGCAATAACAATAAAAAGACTGTCAGTCTATTCGGTCATCCGGGTCTTTTGCGTTTACCAAACAATATTAGCTGTCAAACGCTATATTCTTTGATTGCTTCCTTAAATCCGTACACCGATGATTTCAAAATTTTATTGGTCGATGGACAGGTATGTGTAAGAAATTCTTTCTGGTGTGTTATGTATGTTGTTTTTTTAGCTTCAATATTAATGTTGTTTATTTAATCGTACATCTATACTCTTCGTGAATTTGGACCACCGTATCTCTTTATATTTTATCTGTATGTTTAATAGGCTGTGAAAACTCTGTTATTTTGGAATTATATTAGATCATTGCAGAAAGAATTCGTTTGATGTTCAATGATAGGGGACTTTATAGGAGATAGAATATATCTGGAGTGATCACTAGAAGCCAAAATATGTAAACTACTATGTGCCTTGTTTTTATTCTATTAATATGTGCTAGAAGCAGCTTAAAATTCTGGGGAAGAGAAAAAAGACGATTGAAGCATTTATCAGGGAGTTTTCTCAAGTGTAATTAGCTCAGGTTTGTCCAGTCTGTGCTCACTCCATTGTAGACAGACAGACAGACAGACAAACAATTTTTATTTCAAACAATTCAATGTATAAATCAATAAAACTTCAAGTACATACAAAAAAATAATAAATCACCGAAAGGAGATCAGTGTTTATGGCAACGAAATATATGTAAATAAAATAAATATATTCTAAATAAAAAATAATACTTTTGTTTCAAAAAAAAATTTCTTTCACATTCGTGAATTATGCTAGAAGAGAGTGATTATGAGAGAAGAAAGAAGGAATTTAACATGAATGGCACTTGAGATGAAAGATAGGAAATTGGTCTGCATGGGCTAAAGCCTGTGCGCAGACCAGAGTTGCTATATGTTATTTATTAGTAAGAAGTATAAAGAAGAAAAAAAATGGAAAATGATGGAGAGAAAATGCATGAAGGAAGTTTAAAAGAGACTATGGTGTATAGAATCTATTATGAAAATAAAGATAAGAGATTTTACTTGAGCGCAGAAAATGAATGAAAATGTAGGAAACTAGCTTTTTTAACGGGGGCTTCTGTAATTTGTGGTTATAATACTTTCTGAACTTTCTATTCCTATAGAGAATAAAAACTTTTTCAACTTCAACTTGAAAATGGATTTGGTGTTGGAATGGAAAAAATTGTGTTGTGGGAAGTAACAGCTTAAATTACGTTACAATACATGAGATATGTAGAAAGAATTAGTTTTTGAGAAGGATCTATGCAAGGGTATTGCTGTAACACCTGTGTTCTGCGAGTAGCGCGCTATCATGCATGTGTGAAACTGCATCAAGAGTGGTGGAGAAATGATTATACAAATGTGTCAATATATTCTGTATAAACAGCTGTCTAACAGTCAAAACTGAGGTCTCTCTGAAAAGATCATTGGTGGGCCAGCGAGAACCTTTTCTTAAAAGCTGCCTTCAAAATTGATTTCTGGACTATAAAAAGTGGTTGAAGCATGGACTTGAATGCCCCACTCCATGCAACGATACCAAACTCCAAGAGAGATTTTACATAAGCGCAGTAAGCCATTTTCATCTCCCTTTCATCAAGCAATTCGCTCATCTTTCTGAAGGCATATATATTTTTTCTGAGCTTTATCTTTAAATAATTAATGTGGGCAGTCCACTTCATTCTATGGTCAAAAAATACACCCAAGTATTTGAAGGAAGTTACCATTTCTATAGAAGAACAGTTGCATGCATCATTAATAAAATTTCCACATGAGTGAACATGCAAGTTTGGCAGTGTGTAATCATTGATGGGTCGCAAGGATATTGGCAAAAATGTAGTTTTTTTAGTGTTCAAGGAGAGAGTATTTTGATCTAACCATTTCTCAATATGTAAGAGATCTTTTTGAGCATTCACCCTGATTTCCTGCCAAGTTGGGCCCTTTAAGAGAATTAATGCATCATCTGCAAACAAGAATAGCTTACCAGTTAAATTTAATTTTGATAAATTATTAATGTATATTGAGAAAAGAACTGGACCCAAAGTGCTTCCCTGTGTTACCCCAAAATCAACTGCAAGATTCTTACTATTAATATCTGAGACAGAAACAAACTGGAGTCGATTCGACAGATAGCTGCTAAACCATGATAATGCAGTATCACGAACTCCAATACAGTTCAGTTTATTCAAAAGTTTATCTCTGTCGACAGAGTCGAATGCCTTTTTTAGATCTAGAAATAGTAGCATGACTCGTTCATTATTCGAAATTCCATTGTTTATTTCCTTGCAAATATCAAATAAAGCATCAGATATGTTTCTGTCCCTTCTGAATCCATATAAAACTGCATTTTTGTAAAGAAAATTCAATAGCTGATCTTTAACTATCCTTTCCAACACCTTGGAAAAAACGCTAAGCAGTGAAATAGGTCGATAGTTATTTTTATCAGTAGGTTCGCCTGATTTGTAGAGGGGAAATACCTTAGCCAACTTCAGGATCTCAGGGAAAACACTGTATGATAAGCTTAGATTAATTTAATGAGTGAAGGGTTTTAAAAGAAGATGAGCATTTTCTTTTAAAAGAGAAGCTGTAACATTGTCATGCCCTTGAGCTGACCCGACTCTGAGGCTACATATAGCGCGCCAAACATCACTCTCAGTCACAGCTTGAAATTCAAAATTTGCTTCAACTTTATGGTGACTCTCATCGACCAATGAAATTATGGCATCGGCCAAGTTTTGGCCAAGTTCAGCAAAAAATCCATTCAATTCGTCAGCCACGTTTTCATAGACCTGGGAAGAAGCCAATGAAATTCCTGGTAGAAATTTATTAATTAAAAATGAATCTCTCTTTACTTTTCTTCCCGCTAACTCTCCAATCACTTGGGATTATTTCTGTATTCAATTAACTTAGCTCTATAATATTCCTGTTTAGCATTTTTTCAAATTTACAGTCAAGGTTTTTCCAAGATTATGATATTGATTTTTCAAAATGTTATTTAAGGGTTGTTTCTTTACTTTTTTACTAAGTTTATCTCTTTGTCTAATTGCTTCAATCAGGTTAGCATCAATCCACGGTTTCAGCTTCTTCTGCCTTGAACTCACTGTTTTAATTTTCTTACTTAATTCCAGAGAATCATTAACTATTTTACAAAAAAAAATAGCTAATTTAGTTAATAGCTAATAGTTAATAGCTAATAGCTATTTTGGTTTCAAATAGCTTTCTACAGAATCCCAATCAGCATTAGAGATTGCATGAGAAAACATAGACTTGTCTATATAGGTGTATGTTCTTGGAACTGGGGTAGCTAATTTTTCAGTAAAATGTGTAACACCGAGAGATATGCTGTAGTGATCTGTTATACTAGTCTGCAATACCGCTGTCTTAACTTTATCTTCATCGCTGTATCTTATAAAAATATGGTCAATACAAGAGATGGAATCTCTATCCACTCTCGTTGGTTTATTTATGCATTGTGTTAGACCAGATCCAATAAGACAGTTCAAGTATCTATTTGAGATTTGGTCATCAATTAACAAATTAATATATACGTCCCCTACCAGTATGCATTTTTTATTCGAGCTCATGTCGTTGTAATAGTTTTCTAAATTATCCAAAAATAAGTCAACATTACTATCAAATGTACGGTATATTGCTAAAAGAGAGAAATGTTTGTTGAAAATTTGAAAATCTAAAATAAAACCATAAACGTCGCCTAATGTTGTTTTAGTAACTACATAGTGGTTTATCTCATTATTAATATAGATAATAACTCCATCGTTTTGATTGCGCTGTTTATCAGTAGCTATCATGTCGAACCCATCTATTGGTAATCCCTCTACCCCATCCTTCAGCCAGCATTCCGTTAATACTATTACATCCAGCTGTGTTTTAAATGATTCCAGATTAACTAATAAGTCAACAAAGTTTTTAGAAACACTTCTTATATTAGTGCAGAAAACTTTTAGACCTACTTCTATTGAATCAAAATAAGAAGAAAATTCAGATGGATGTTTCAATTCCATACATCCGGAATAGTTTGTACTGTCAACGTCATCTTTATCGAATAACACAAGCCTAGCCACGGCTCAGAAAAAAACTAAATAAAATTTAAAAAAAAATGTCTAGTATAAGAAAAAAACTTGAAGCTCAGTCTGTATGTCGGTACCCGCTTCCACCAAAATAGCAATCAATATCATTAACTTTTAGATTTTTTAACGACATTCTAGAATGGTGGTACTGTATTATGGTGGTATTATTCATGTTTCATATGAATGATACATAATTATTTATTAGTAAATGAAATGAAAGTGATAATGAAATGAATGATAAATGGTCACTGATGTCATTGATATTTAGAGAAAATAAAGTAACAAACAATCAATCACCAATCATGATAAGACCTAAAGCTAATAAATAGTTCAAGAGTAAACTAATGTAAACAAGAGTAGCTAATGTAAATTTTCTGACCTCTAAGTACGATATTACTTAAACATTTATATGTATATAATATAAATAACAGACGTTAATCGGAAAATTAACTTAACCTATACAATTCTAAACAGTTTACCTAACATAAGAGAAAATCAATTATTTAAATTTGTCAATTAATAAGAACACAGGAAATTTCCTTATCAATAATTTCTATAGCCAATAGGAATTAAAGAATAAAAACAAAAAAAAACTTATCGTAATTGGTTCCCTCAACAAACCACTCAAATTCAACACATAATTCAACAAACAATTTAGTTAAATGAGTGAATCAAACAATCTGTCTCATCATAATTAGTTAGAGAATGTTTAAATTTAAAATAATAGATAATTATGGACTTAATAAATCCGGGAGAAACGGCTCGAAGAAACGAAAGTAACTTTTTTATTTAAATCACATAATGAATTAGAGTAGGTACTTATCCAGTTCATCCTCTCTTATAATGTGTCTAGCCGGCGAAGTCACGTCCCTCCTCACGAACACCTTTCCATTTTTCACCCACACAAAGGCTAGTTTCGATTTTTTTTAAGATCCCTTGCTTGACCCAATAAACGTTTGTTGTGTGGAGAAAGATGCTCATTTATATAAACTGTCGATTGTGGGAGGCCCCGACCAAACTCAGACGAACTGAAACCCTTTTTCTTCTTTGCTGCCTCCAGCCATGATGTTTTAGTTTTTCTGGATATGAATTTGACCACTATACTGCTGCTGTAGATAAGCTTTCATTATGATTTGAAGGTAATCTCTTACATCTTTTATATTATTATTTTTTGAACCTATATAATGAATTTCGTTTGACAGTTCTGATCCTGGCATGCTCGGTTAAGCAAGATTTAAGATCAATTATGTATAATTAATTCAAAAAATACATTTATTAAAGTAGTTGTTGTTATATTTTTCAATATCAATTAAGTTCAGGAACAATCAGATATAGATTAATTTTATTATTGTGAATTATCACATTATCATATGTTTATGTTGTTATCGAATTGATCTGACAACACTGGAGAGGAAGATATAAATATTGGAATTCTGTTGATGATAAATATTCAAGAATTCATGGATATATTCTCATAAGAGAGCATACTGCGTACTAAAATATTAAATAATATATATATAAATCAAAATCATTTTATTGTAGAAACCTTTGAGGACATCAATGGTATTACAGCAGTCATACAAGAGGATGTAATATGCATTCATTACAGGAGGATGTTATATAAATATTACAAGAGTCAAAAAAAATATAGCCCATCACAGGATAATTACATAATAAATTACACAAACAAGTGTAATAAGTTATCATAGTGAATTGGATATGGCAGTCAAATAATATGATTAAACACAAGTGAAAAGTAATAGTCACACAACAACAATAATGATATATAACAAAGAATAGATTACATTGACTAGACTTGTATGGTCATAGAATTTACAATTTCATAGAACTCTTGCAATTCATAACAAGGATTCAATAACAAGAAGTTTCTAATTGTCTTCAAAAATATGTGCAATGGCATGCCTCTAATATTCTCAGGTAATGCATTAAAAAGTTTTACAGAGATATAATAGAATGTTTTTTGAGAATTAGCATAGTTGCAGAAATTTGAAACCAGATTGTTCCTTCCCCTGGTGTTATAACTATGGTACACACCTTGTTGAACATAGGAGCTATAATTCTCCTTGACATAAACTAAACATTGGTATATATACAGTGAGGGAAGTGTCATGATACGATTTGACTTGAAACTCTCCCTACAGTGACCTCTGTGAGGAAGACCACAAATCAATCTTACAGCCTTCTTTTGCAACCTGAACAATTTTATGCTATATCTCTGAGAGCCTCAAATTAAAGTTCCATAAGACAAATGGCTATGTATATGAGAAAAGTATACTGTCCGTAGAACTTCCAAGCTGACAATTGTTCTCAATTTCCTTAACATGAAAAGGCCCTTATTCAACTTACTTACCACTTTATCAATATGACCATTCCAATTCAGTTTTGAATCCACATTGAATCCAAGAAACTTGACCATGTCTTGACTGTTAATATCTAAACTATTACTATAGGTAACCTTGAGCTTTTGAATCTTATCTGAATTTAGACACAGGAGGTTTGCATTACACCAGTCCTCAACCATAAGGGTCATTTCATCAATTGGCCCAACGTTATCAGATGAACTTGGCTTTGTGCTAACACAAATAGCAAGATCATCAGCAAAAAGGTATCCCCTTGCTGAGGGTCCAATTACTTTTGGCATATCATTTATGTATATAATAAATAAAATTGGACCTAAAATAGAACCTTGTGGCACACCATAGCGAACAGGCAAATAACCAGACTCAGTACCATTAAAAACTACTTTCTGCAACCTATTACTCAGATAAGAAAGTATTAGATTGCATGCAGATTCCTGAAAACCACAAAACTCGAGCTTGTCCAAAAGAACTTCATGAGACACTGTGTCAAAAGCTTTTGACAGGTCAAATAGTCTTATCTCAGTGAAATTCTTGTTTTCTAATGACTCTATGAGATAATTAATTAGGGAAACAGTTGCTTTTACAGGTCCCAGTCCTGATCTATAGCCATATTGGCAGTCACTAAAAAGGCTATTGGTTTCAAAGTACTGAACAATCTGATTATTTAACAACTTTTCAAATACTTTAGAAATAATAGGAACAAGAGATATGGGTCTGAAGCTATTGCACTCTGATTTGCTGCCTTTCTTGTATATAGGAACCACCTTTACAAGTTTTAATGCATCAGGAAAAATGGAATTCAGTAAACAACTGTTTACAATATGAGTCAAAACCTCACTTAGATAATCCATTCCCAATTTTAAGATCAAGGCGTTCATACCATAAACATCTTCACACTTGCTATCTTTCATGGATTTGATAACACTTTCAACTTCACTCTTATTGACTAATCTAAAACTAAATGAACAAGATGGTTTTGAGTTACAATACAAATAGTCTGTGGAGTTCTGGTTCCTCACTTTTTTAGCAACATTTTTTACAATCTTATCAATAAAGAAATTATTAAATTGAAGTGGATCCAATTTACTATCGATGACCTTAACCTGACCTCTATTGTTACATTCATTATTTATGACAGTCCATATAGCTTTACTCTTATTGCTAGAAGATTGTATGATGCTGTCATTCTTTTTGCGTCTATATATATATATATATATATAATACTAGTTTGTACGACTTAGAGACCTTGTTTCTACATATCCTCTATAAAAATGGTGTACATGCCTGCTGATTTGTTTCAATCGAATCTTTTGCAGGGTCGTCACTGTTCGAGATGCATGTTCAACGAGCACTGCCGCGGCTGTGTGGTGGATCGGGAAGGTGGCCCGGTCAATCTGCGCACTGGCGATACACTCGCAGTCACGTTCACTGAGCCAGTCGAAGAACAGTCTGTGTCCAGACATGAAAGCGTATCGGCTTTGCGCAGCCAACAACCTCTCAGGATTTACGATTGCATACAAGCATTTAGTCAAAGGTGAACAACTTGTTTCTGTCAAGCCTCATCATCAGTTACTGTTTATTTGCAAAGTTAATTTTGTGATATCATTTCAAAACTAGCTACTGTAACCTCAAAATTAGTTTATCTAAATGTCCATTACACTTTTAAAAGTAATGTCATAACAGCTGACTATTCATACCTTATCAAAACCGTTGCGTATGAAGCTATTATACAACGAGAGTCATTTTTCGATACAGTTTCTTGACCAATGATAATTCTGCATTCGTCCCGATTAGTGATCAGTCTTAAGGATTTCACAAAAACGGCAACAATTTGGAACCCTTAATTTGGCACAAAGCTTCCTCTAAACTCAATTCAGTGCCTCTCGAATCCCGATTTGTTTACATTTTCTATTTACCCTTTTCAACATTAATGTTTGAATTTCAGCATTTTTGTAAAATAGTTTAGATGCAGGAAACTCATAGAGCAGCTGATACATCATACGTCACGTATCAATATTGCAGCTGCTAATAACCCATCATCAAAAAACAGCTTGTTTGTGCTCTTGTCTTTTGAAACAGTTGAATTAGCAACACTATAATTTCACTCATCCTTCCGAATTTCGTAATTTTTTGACCGCTACCATTAGTAGTTATCTACCAGAAAAGAGAAATGCCAAACTGGGATTCCCGGCATAAAGGGTAAAATGCTAGTAATCAATATTATCAAATACATCAGCTGATTTGAACATTTTGAACCCAAATTCAGTTTTCTAAAATTGTCTAGTTACAAGCTGATTGTCAACAAATAAGAATTCTAGGTCATGTTAGTTTGAGTAAGTTATCCAAAACTATAAAGTAGATTAACATTGTCGATAAAATATTGTATGCACCGATTATATTCAGTCTGAGCCACTCGTGAAATATTTCGAACACTCATTTATCTCGTGCCCCAACTTACATCTCGTTTGTGTCTTGAAGGCAATTATAATATAATCGTTGCATAAACTACTATTGTAGTGTTTTATTCATGAATCCTTCTAAAATGTATTTTTTCCACTTTCCAATATTATTTCATAGATGATCGTTTTTGAAGTAAGCAGTTTTCCCTTATTAAATATATATTAATTATCATTCAGAAAAAGGAGAGTTAATCCAGAAAGGAAATGAACGGTTCTCCCAACATGTTCAAATTTTAAATATTTCAGTTCGATAATGTTTAATTTATTTAGGTGTGCAGTATTTTGCAACAATCTTACTTGGTCATCAACTTTCAGTATTCAATGTTTCTGAACTACTTCTTGATTCCTTTCAAATATCCTATACTTAAGTGTTGAGTAGTTGAGCAGTTTTCTAATATCTATGTATCTGTATTTTTCTGCAGCGAGGTGCTTGATAAACAAAATCCTTGGTTTTGTCCGAAGTGTCAGCAAAATCAATGTGCAACAAAAACTCTTTCCATTTGGCGTTATCCTGATTACCTCATTGTCTATTTAAAGAGGTAGGTGAATTACTGAAAGATGTTGTTGCTGATGAGCTGTTATGTGGAATGTGATGAATGTCACCAATCTATTGCAGATTTGAGACTCCAATCATCCACTTTTTGACTTGATGATTTCTTCTATAATTTCTTTGATTCCAAGTAATTGTAATAAATATTGAGTTGAGTAAAATTTTACAAACGAGATTAAATTAATAATGAATGGGTTGCTACATTGAAATAATCATTTCTTTCAGTCACCCTATTAAAATACTCCTAATTTATATTTATAATTCGATCAATTTAACATGGAACTTTGAAAACATTGGATGCAGTTGGCTACATTACTGAAAAGAACGTTGACTCTTTTTCTATCGGATCATTTAGAAGCAGACCTTTGTGAGTATGACTCATACTGATTTTACTAATGTGCATGGTCCTCCGAATTCAAAAATGCAATTTACCACATGTATGTTTCAGATTCGTTTTTCACGATGGTGTCAGTACGAAATTGGAAGATAAAGTGATATTTCCTCTTCATGGACTCAACCTAAGCCCCTATACCTCTTTATACGACTTGTATGCTTGCGTTTGTCACATAGGAGGTAAATAAGCTAATCATTTATGTCAAAACTGAAAATTAGGCTATAAATGAAGTAGATTTTATTTGTAAAACTTATGAAATTAGAAAATACAATAAAAAATTGTTAAATCATCAAATGTATTCTTTATGAGCACATCATGAAGAATTTATGATAGTTCCATCTACTTATTTTATCTACTCTAGTTTTTTGATCTTATATCCATTATATTATTCGTTTATGCAGTTACCATAAGTTTCAGTAGAATTATAAAAATCAAGTCTTCAAGTCTAGATTTCTATATAATATCAAGGCAGGCTTTGATTGCCTTTAGATCCACTAATTCGTAATTTGTTAATTGAAATTTCTAAATTACCTACTGTAGTAGGTTTTTTTCGAGTGGGGAGGTAACTGAAGTTAAGTTTAGTACAGGAAGGGGGTTATGCTTAAGAGACTACTTGGATTTTTTTGGATACTCCTATTAAACTCACTGAAACATGCTGGAGTTCTATGCTGGACAGTCCGCTCTTATCTCAGGCTCTGGCTGTATTGGTGAGTGTGTATGCTTAGGTACAATTTTTCACACCTCTGAGTACTTCCTGCGTTCAGGTTTCTATAAAGCGGACCCATAGTTTCTGCTAAAATAAATTAGTTTAAGCTTATCTAGACATGAGTCCAGAAACACTTAAAACTCTATTTTAGAGGGTTTGTTTGTAGTAGAGGGCCCTCTAACCCTTTTGTGGTAAACCCTTCCATTTCTGCCGTCCTGGATACGACTATAACCACACCCAAGGACCTGAGGAATTTGGCTAAACCTCGCTTTTTCTTCATCTATTATCCTTACGCATTTAGAGCTTAGTAGTATTAGTCGCATTAGAGCTTATGAGGATGTGGGGAAAAATTGCAGTCATTTAAAAAAAATTAATTTTAATTTTATATTTGTATGTGTCTTTTTGTAGGTGTTTCTGCTGGTCACTATACATCCTACACACAGCATCCCCACACTGGTGAATGGCACTATTACAATGATGATTACGTCACTAAACAGATGCCGCAAGAAGAAGATTATAGCAATGCCTACATTTTGTTCTACAAGAAAAGAGGCAAGTCAAGAGTAGTCTATCAGTTCGCAAAAATAGCATTTTATGATAATGTGTCGTGGCTCGTGGCCGGGAGGGGATTTTCTTCTAAAATAATTACTTTCCGATTTTGGACGTTTGCAACCATCCTGGCTCATGGCGATGATTGCATAACAATGGGGTGTGATAAGAAATAAATAGTTTATAATTGTATTAAATGAAATAATATTATGTATAATCGTATATATGATTGACCCGTGAGGAGTCACCATTTTAGGAATCACTCGAGGGGTCACGCTGGGTGGATTAAACCAGGTGCAGTTATATACAGCAATGCAACAGCATTTGAAATGTTATTACTTATATTTATTTATTACATAACGCACAAGATTCTAATGCTTAGTTGAACGTGAAAAAATATTTTAAAACATCAAAATTTCACTTGAAATAGCGGCTAACACAAAATACTGCATATTACCAAGTGAGCATATCAAACATTTTCAATTGAGGAAAATAATTGGGGTTTGTACTTTCCAAATCCGTAATCTTAGGGTTGTATTTATGAACGTTTCTTATCAAAGGAAGACTTACTTAGCGGTGATAAGTCTTACACTTCCAAGTTCACGAAGTGACGAGTGATCGAGTAGCTGTAACACTGAATGCCAACCCAGCTCCCTCAACGAAGAAAAGCCTTAAATAATTTAACACTAAAATTTACATTAAACAACACTTATACTAATATAAGGGTTTACACTACATAAATATGGTAGGGACAGCTGGATCGGCTTGTAACCTGACTTGTCAGCTAGTAAACGCACCCAGTATATTCGACATTTCTACTTAAGTTCGTATTTGATAACCACACTTAATATCTTAACTTAAAAGTCAAGATCTTCTTCAAATCGGTGTCTCAAATCTGTTTAGCGAAGCTAGTTAGAGGACTATCTCGGAAGTCGTTCTTGAGATTATGTTCTATCCTATTTTGACTTCATTTTTTAGTATGGCATCGGTTAATCGAAATAAAATGAAATCATTGCATTCAATTTTTGCACCATTGCAATCTGATTCACTGTATATTCGACCTTTAGAACTATTTTCTTTATATAAATCGACTTCTAAACTATACATTTTTCTTTTCGCCTGGGATAAAGGTCAACCTGTTGGGGGATAGCTAACTGGAGTCACAGACAATAGAACAATAGAACTAACCGAATAGTCGTTTCTGTAATCTGTGCTGGAGTAAACGCAAAGGTCTTTGGTCTGCTGTTGGATAGCGTTCACTACACTACATCTACGTTAATTTATGTTTGTTTGTGTCTGAAATTACATTCCGAGTTGAGATTAATTTGTGACTATGTTCAATGCAATAGACAATAGTGCCTTTCCAAGTCTTACTGAGATAAGAACGCTTCACGTCACGTTCATAAATACGGCCCGCATATTCCGTGATATAAGTCAATGATGTTTCTGTAATTGTTGCAATAAGAAAAAGCTCTAAAATCGTAAATAAAATACGGCTAAGGCCGTGGTCAGACTGCATGCGTACTCCGACGAGTAAATGGACGTGCGTGCTCGCATCTGGACGTCAGAGTAAAACAAATGTTGATAAACCGGTTTGATTGGTCATAGTAGAGAAGAGTTGGTCGTACGAGGTCTTGCGCACACGCACGAGTCAATTCTGGAAGCAAGTTTGTTTGATTTTCTTTGCGTGGTCGTCAGTGTGAAAATGAAAGTTGAGGAGTTGATTATGCTTGTGTTTGACCAAAATCCATTGTGGGACCAATCCACAGAGGATTATCAAATAGAGAACTCAATGTGACCGCTAATCTTTCCACAGGCTAGTCCAAAAATTGCTTTGTTTTTAATTTTTGTGCTGATTCTGTTTAAAATATAAAAAACGTTTCTAGTGACATCCGAAAATATTCGAAAAATTTTCTATCAGTTCGTAGATCAGGAAAAAATTTGAATTCTCCTTGCGTCTCTCTTGTTAAATTAATATCATTCACCCAGCTTTCGTTTTCTTCATTAACAAACAAGATGCGCAATAACAGATTGTCTAACAACTGGTCAATGACATTGAAGTATAAACTCGCAGGAGTAGGAAGTTTGCAATGTGACCACTCTTACTCTGACGACCTACTCGTACGACCTGCTCGCAAAACGATCTACTCGTCAGTCGCTTGCAGTCTGACCACGGCCTAAAGAAGATAAGGTTTTTTTGTTATTTTTTCTTCTTATTTGACTTGCACTTTTCAACTTTATAATTACAGTTTTTTGTTTTGTTGATGAGGAAAACCTATATGGAATGCTTAATCATTAAGTTTAAAGGTAATGATTAATAATTACAATAAAGGCTTCGCTCTTGTAATTTTATTCACTCAAACTATTCAGTATACGTCCTTAGAGTCGGAATAATTGCACTCCTTGTTTTGTGATGAAGATTTACATTATAAATAGTTCAGTGTCAATAACAAATAATTAAGGTTAAGCAGTTGTGCAATTTATTCCTTCAATTTTGCAGGTTTGTCGGCACGGAATACTGAAAGTGATAATGTAGCAGCCTGCAGCTCCAACTCTCAGTAGATGAATAACTATAATGATCAGTGTTCGTACTGTGCTGAATGTCTTAGCTTTCTGTTTAGTTCTTCATTACCTTGTAGGACAATATTTTCGCCTTTGAGCCAGACATTTGTTTTTTCTGGCTTGTCGAGATTCACTCGTATTTAAGAGAAACATTCAGAAATATGCTCACAAGTTTGTTTAATTCTTTCTGCTATAATCTGATTTCTTTAAAAATCATTCTCAGAACGGAAACTCTTTGTTTCGTCCATAATTGAAGATTTTAACAGTTTTGTTTAAGAATAAAATTTTTCAAGTCGATGTTACCTCAAGATTTTATAACTATAAAATCTATCAATAAAAATCTACCTGTATGAGAAATTGAAATTCAATTGAAGTCCTATATAACAGAATCGATTTATATAATTTATAAATTAATCACTATTTGTTTCACCTAAAGAGTTTTTATAATAAAAACTACCAATAAGAAAACATTCACTATAAAAAATAGGCCTACCAGTATGAAAATTGAAATACAGTTGAGCTTCTGTATAACGAAATCGATCATCCAGGCAAAAGCATTGTTCTAGACATACATATTCGTTCATGAGAAGTCGTTTTTTCCAAGTTTGCAATGTCGAGGGTCACCATAAAAATTCTTTATGTCGAGAATTTTGATATTTGGAAGTTCGTTTTTCAATAGAGGTTTGACTGTAATGCCCCCGAACCGTACAATTAATTGAAATTAGAACATGCTCAGATTTATCTAAATTGCGATTGTTCTGTCAAGTTTTCCTAGATGTTGTGTTCTAATATTTTTTTCAATTGAATTTGTTTATTGATCATATGTATTTAAAACAATGTAAAATGAAATTATTCATTAATAGACCCGCGCTCTATTTTACTAGACTATTTGAAGAGCGATCTGTTGACTATATTATAAAGATAAATGAAGCCATTTTTGGAAGGTTTTCAAAATTCATTGGCTAATCAAATTAGAGTTTGGTGACTATTATTATTTTTTTAAAGATTTCCATCAATAATCCAGCTAGAAACAGTCATTAATCGTTTCGTTTGCCGCATTAATTTCTAATAGGAATCTTTGTTTGGGAGGGGGGGGGATTAGCAAATTCGCTGAATTTTTCCTTGTGGATGAACACTTTTTTCACTCATTGAAAGAATTGGATTCATCACATATTTTTCCATCATAGTAGGTCCACCAGTTTCCCCATAATATGGCTCAAACGGCGAAGTGGAACTACCCATAAGGGTCTCTTCACCAATTAAAGTCATACGCTTAATAATATATATGGACATTTCTTCATATCAAGAAATGATTGAGTAGAGTTTCTGTCTAGCATCGTTTATGATTATAGCAGCTTATTAATGTTTGAGCTATTACTATCATAGAATTTCTTCACACGATAATGCTATTGCAATTATTGATTCCCATTAGTTCCTATTGAGTTATACTTTTCGTTGCTGGTGACGTTATCCCTGGAGAATATTGAATATTCTATCCAAACATAAATGATTGATAATTTTCTATAATACTTTACTGATGGATTTAAAACTTACTTATCCGTGTGATACCTATTTCGCATTGGTGCAATGCTTCCTCAGACACAGTTGAAGCTTGGAGGTCCTGTAGAAACTGGATATCCCTTTATCCATTGGACCTCCAACCTTGTCTGAGGAAGCATTACACCAATGCGTAATAAGAAAGTGTTGAATTCGCCAGTAAAGTATTATCTAAAATTATCTATGTTTAAAGATGAAGTGAAAAAGAAAAAATGAACTACAAAACCAAATATTCTATTCAATAAATTATCAAATACTGTAAAAGATGAACGAATCCTCAACATTTCTATATTTTGCATGCAGATGGTAATTAAGAAGCTATCATTAATAGTGGAAAGTTATCGAGAAATATCTTTGAAGTATCGAGAAATAAAACTCGATATTCTAACTGGCTCATAACCTTGAAACCCAATTTTGAGTTTTAGTCACAATCTTTGAATAAATAAAACAAATATTCTCTATAATGTACTGTCAGTATAATTACTTGAAACTGTCTTGTAAAGCGCATTGAACCTCCTTCCATTAAACATTTAGTCCATTCATGAACTAGGGTCTCAATGATTATTTCCTAATATGAGCTTACTCAAAAATGAATGGTCATATTGAAAAATCCTGTATGTCATTTATCCATTTCGCAACTTCTACTCGACTGAACCGACTGCTCGCTGTTTTTTTTATTTTTTATTATTCTGTAGTGAAAATTATAGATGTTGATGTTTCAAAATGATTTTGTAGCATTTATCTTTTTTTCAATCTTATTTTTATTGTTTTGTTGCTGTATATGTTTCTACATGTAAGTCTTTAATAGGAAATTAGTTTGTTATATATTTGTTAGAAACTATTCACTTTTGGATTTATAGTTCTGTATTGTAATCTTGGTTCTTTGTAATTTAATACTCGCATTTTTACTTTAATTTTAATATATTTATGTTAGACATTAAGTTATGCTCCAGGTCGGACGAAAAGTAATAATTTCATGCAGTTATACGTGTGTGATGTGGTGACTGTGATTTCCAATGCTCGTTACATTTGCAATTAATTATTATAAGTTGATAATTAAACCTCAAATTATTTATTGTTTTTGATTTAGTTCAATAAGTTCTAGGAAGAGCATGGAACGATTGATCTAAACTCCATTAAAACAAATTTTGCGACAAAATAAAATTATTCATGCTCTTTGTTTTTTAACAAATTTTGCGACAAAATAAAAGTATTCATGCTCTTTGTTTTTTAGCTATTTTTGTATTGTTTTAATGTGGATTGTTGAATTATTACTCGTATTTCGAACAATTGTTAATGGATATATCTAATAAAGAATTCATCATATCATTAGACAATTCAAATTCTAAAGCATACATTTCATGCTCATTGACCAGTAGTGATTAGGCCTAGTTGATATTATAAATTGAAATGTGACATAGAAATTGTCTTCAGTTACACTCAATAATTACACTTCAGTGCATTGAATAAAATATCTCCACCATTAACCTTCCTATTTGAATCTTTGCCAAAATGGGTTTCACCATCTCTAGGTTCCATCTCATATTAGAGAATTCATCAAATTCAAATTAATTTATTGCACGCCATAAAAAATTATGCTGTATTAAATGAATATTGAAAGGCAATTGCATTACATCTTTAAATTACTTCTTTGGGAATATTTGAACAGATCAACAGGCAGTTGAAATCCTCAGGGTGATTACACAGTCAAGCAAACAATGTTCGATGGCACCGCAAAAATCAAGCTCATGTTGTATGCTAGATTGGAGGAGCGTAAATACCACCATTCCACTGCATGTGTTTGATTTTTGATCTCCAAACTTTAATTTTGAACTATAAAAGTAAATAATAATATATATTTTTTAATTTAGCCTACGTATCAGACATTTTTATTTTTTATTTTTTTGAGGATGAAGCCCACATAGGTCTGAGACCTGTGCGTGAGTAATGAGTTGGATGATGGTGATTGATGAGTTATGGAGTACGGTATAAGACAAGTCAGATCAACAAATATATACAATAGAAGATTGTAGGGATGTTCATAAAATAATAATAAAATTGTAGGGATGGTCATAAAATAATACCCAGGTTTCGCCTCTATTTTAGAACATCTTCAGGGATTTAGCAGTGGAATTTCAATTCATGAGCTTAACGGAACACTGTTTTTTTACTATTTCTTCATTGACACTATTGAGCTTACTAAAACTGTTGCTATTACAAAACTGATTATACAATAGTACTGCAGGTACCACTTACATTTAGTAAGCCCAATAGTGTTCTGTTAAGCTCATGTATTGAAATTCCACTGCTTAACCCCTCATTATGCCTAAGGGCGCCCACGCACTAGGCAGTCAATAAAACAAAACGGTTCAATAGTAGCCAGCGAACTAAGCAGCCGCGATTCTCTGGCTGCGGCAGTCAACAGAATAAGTCTCTCTGCACAGTGCACTCAGCATATTGATACATCCATCGCGCTACTAGACGACACTATAAGATTATAGATTATAGACTGTGGCAACCAGTGGCGTACCGATAATGGAGCGAGTGGAGCAGTCGCTCCAGGGCGCAAGGCTCTGAGGGGCGCACCGTTCTTGAGAGAAAATTAACTTTTACTTACAAAAAAATGTATTACTATAATGAAGGCCAAAAGGGTGAAATGCAACACTTTTAAAAAACCGTATGTAAACATCGCTGCGCATGACTAAAAGGAAAATTCATGTCAAATTTAAAATAAATCTGTTCATGCGGTCAGCCGTAATTGCGTTACAACCAGACAGAATGCAAAACGGTCGAGTCAAAATTAGCAAATAGTCGAAAGTAGCAAAGCCAAAACAATTTAAATTGGGTGGCAAAAGGTATAACAAATTCAAGTAATTGAATGAATACTTTGAATTTATTCTGAAAATGGTTTTTATATTAAGAACAGGACTGAAATACTTCACTTTTGAATCCTATTTCCAAAATATAAAAAAAATTTCATAAGGATGACTTGCAAAATGCGAAAAAAATAACTGCAAATAAATCTATATTTATTTAAATTTAATTTTTAAATTATTTAATTTAATTAATTAATTTAATTTAATTTATTTAAATTTAATTTTATTTGAATTTAAAGTGAAAAAATCCAAAACAAGCTGTTTGGAAATTGATAAAAGCAGAATTTGGCCTGGCGAAAAATCATTCCTTGGAGATTCGCATCTCTAACAAATACGGCATAGTTAGAGGCGGAAAAAATAGCCGCTGGTTCATTAAATGACCACTATATTAATATCAGCCCAATCGGGTGGTTGAATGTAAGACTGATTGTTAGACACTTCCGCTCCAGGGCGCTTAAAACCTCGGTACGCCACTGGTGGCAACGACTGATTCAAAGTTGGCTGCTGAAGCTGGCTGACTAAACGGGTTGCTCAACATTTAGGCTGCCTAGTGCGCGGGCGCCCTCAAAGGCAAAACGTCGGTAAGCTGTGTATCATTTCGTGACCGATCCTAAACATCCCTACAATGCTTCGATTCAACGGACAATGTCTACTCATTCATTATATACAATATTACCATTCTTATTCTCTAGTTATTACAATTTAAATTAGTTGAGATAAGGCTCGGTTCTAATCTGAAAGGAACTCTTGTATACATTATAAGAAACTGTACCAACTAAATATTTTCTCATTTGGTTTTTAAATATTTCGATGTTTCTAAGACTTGAGAAAGTGCGGTAGCTTGTTATAGAATTTCTACCAATATAACTAGGTTTTTGCTCGAATAATCTACCATTTTGTGACTCACCAAGTGATAATCTCGTCGGCTTCGTGTATTATAATCATGAAAATCTCCAATCCATATCCTGATGTCTTGAGTTCTCCAATACTTATGTATTTTAGGGAGCTGAAATGTTTTTTTATTGCTGATGCCCACATGAGTCCGAGGCTTGTACGTAGGTAATGAGGTGAATTATAACACAGATGCCAGACGGAGGAGCGGGATTCGAACCCACGACTGCAAGCTGAAGTTGCGACGCCTCAACTAACTTTGTCTTCTCATGTTTTCTAAAATACCGTACTGCAATTCAAACTAAAATAAAACGACTTATATTATCTTACTTCAATATTATTCGAGGGAAAGGAGATAAAACCCTATCAACAAATACTTCCATTTCTGAAAAGTGTTGTAAGACTTATATTAAGTCAGGGTGTTTGCACAGTGGTGCATCCTGACTAATATACTCGATGGTAATTGAACGAGCGAAGCGAGTTCTTCTTTTTGATTTGAGGCGTTGTGTGTTTGTATGTTCCACGATAACTTTCGAACGCCTTTATCAATCAACTTGAAATTTGAAACACAGATTCTTGGTATCTTTAGACAGGTCAAGTTCGTTGGCCAATAAAATTAACCGACTCCTTCATCCTTTTTGAAGCGAAATAAAAGGACAATAGAATCTCATCCCTTCATTAATATATCTATATATTAATATAATAATATATATAAAATAGTTGTTTTCACCATATGGAATTCTCCATAGATTAAAAAATATAGCCTATTTTGAGTTAGTCAGCTGTAGGTGAATAAATGCGATCAGGCTTTTTATAGAATCTCTATCAGCTGATATACTAATTTCATTGCCCTGACAAAATATGAATATATATATACAGCTGTTTTTTATATGGTAAATTTATCTACTCTATAGATAAACTAATCCCATTGCCCTGAAAAAAAGGTATATGAGTATACGGTACACGTCTTTTTTGTGGAAAATAAACCTGTATATCAGCGAGCAATGATGAACTTGAACTTCAAGTGATAGATGTCTTGTGAATTTTATCTAAATCAGTATCTTCAAAACAGCCGTTTTTCGTTACCACATTCCCTATGATAAGCTTCCCAAATGAGTTGCCCTTTTCGAATTAAGTTGTTTGCAAGCGAGTTCTCCAGCCCGTTGGGCTCATTAGTTAACATCATAAACCATCATAGGGAAGTGATAGCCGCGAGCCGTAGCAAGTACCTGTTCAATCAGATAGATAAGCTGCGTTCTCGTAGGTCCCGTTTGTAACGGTGACCGATTAGATTGGCCAGCAAAAAAGACACTGTTCTCTGCTGAAAATCACTTCCCGGTGGTTCGGAACCCACCTAAAACTGTAGGTCCAACTCATAAATCACCATCATCCAACTCATTACCCACGCACAGGTCTAAGACCTATGTGGGCTTCATCCTCAAAAAAAAAAAAAAAAAAAAAAAAATTACGTGCTGTTGAATACCGTAGTTCTTATATTCACGGTGTACTCTAGCTGCTCCAATTTGTCATGCACCATTCCATAGCAAGTATTTGTTGTTACGATGGTGTTTTTATCGATGCTGTAATAAAATAAATTTGATGTGGGATGATGTTGATGCTCATCAGGGTTAACCTGAATTACGTTGTTGGTGTTGCACTTACACCAACGTAATTCAGGTAAGGAGAATAAAAAATCATCCTTCAAAATAAATGTTTTTATTGCCATTTCTGTTTAATGTTAGACTGGCTGGTTTACAACCCTTTCATGGTTTTTTCTTAGAACTATAGCCTATATCTCATGTTGAGGAGCAGGGGCGAAGTCGGCAATTTTTTCGGTGGTGATATCAGCAGTAAACTATTTCGGAGGGGGAATATCACCTGATAATGGTTCTCACCCTCATAAAACATTAGAGTACGGTACGGTAGTGTATCAATCTGAGAATCCCCCCCCCACAGGATTCACGCTGTTGACTGATTTTTTAACACATATAGGTTGCGCATATCCATATTGTACTAAAAACCCGTAAACGTAATTAACGTATTCTCGCATACATGAATTAGATGCCATATCGCATACATGACTTCTATGAATTAGATGCCATAGTCTGAGTTTCAGGGGAAATTTCATTCACCGGTGACCGGTGAAACTCCCATGAATGCATGAACTCAACCAAATTATTCGGATTGGTTACCAGTAGCCCTACTCGGCAGTTGACCGACCAAACCCTAAACTAACAAGACAACGTTACGAAATGTACGCTTTACTTCTTTCGTACAATTTAGTTTTTGTAAAATTTGTTTTGGTTGGTCAACTGGTAGTGTTACTTGTAACCCGCCAATATTCGTAATATTATTGGTGATGTCGACATTAAAGTAGTCGATATCTCGTGTAGAAGATATCGATTCTAGCGTCAACAGTCACAGTCGACCACTTAACAATCGACAGTCACATGGAAATGGAATGACATGTTTTGTTTATAAAAGGAATAAGGAAGGTTAAGCGAAATGGAAGTGACTTACTTATTTTAGTGAAGTGCTTCTATTCTTGTAAATAGTGCAGCATTATTTGCTATTCTGATGCATCAGTAAAAGGTAATTCTAACTATTGCATTGTTGTATTCAAATCGTACTTTTAAAGTGCCCTCCTTCACAGAACATCAACCACAATCGTTACATAATTTATGGCAACACCCAAAGCAGTTAATCCAAATACTGCTTGTAGATGGATTACAACGAAAGTGTAATAACGTCTATTCTTGAGTATCTATAGATTATATTCTGAATTATAGGTCCTTCCCTGCGTTTCATGGTGATCTGATTTAGTACGTTGAAAACTAGTAAACTAATATTATTATAGGCTATGAATGTCTATAATTAGTTTTTCTTATCTGCTATTGTTTTAAGAGGCGGCAAGAAAGGTACTGTAACATTTCCTGTTTAATCTTTTGCTTTAAAAAATATGCTACCGTATAACAAACTAGAAAGGTGAGTTACAGAAGTCTCCCATAAAACCAAAAAACGCATGATCCTTATCAGCTTTCTCATTGAATAATTGAATACTCTTTTCCTTACAGTTTTTAACTATTTTTTCATTTAAACAGAGATACTACAATAATTGATAAGTAATTGATAACCAGCTCTACTACAAGAAAATTTCATGGTGAATTCTCCATTTGTATCCTCACAGACAAGCCACTTTTATATGAACGGAATGCATGAAAGTCTCTATGCTCAGATATGGGAATTGGAAAGAATCAGTATACATATGGCAAACGGTATTGTGCAAACAGCCTAAGTAGAATCTCCAATAATATTGCACATTGGTGTTGGCTATATTGCCAGATAGTAGCAAATAAAAAGTAGACAGGCTCTCAACTTTTGATTTTCTACTAACTGGCAGTGTAGCTAACACCAAAATATCATATTATTGTGGCCAAAGCAGACATTTAACCGCGCAGGCTGCCAACATAACACTTTAAATGAGACATATTTTATGGAGACATATTCCACTTTAAATGGGAAATTTTGTCTGACACCAAGGCAAATAGTTCTCTGCAGACGGTATAAAAACACTAGTAGCCATTTAGGAAAAGTGAAAAAAATGTTGAAAAGGATTAAGCTAAAAAGTTGAAAAAGGATTGTTTTCTGAAAATAAATGGTTTTTATCCAGGTCAATTTGTCTCTTCAATTATTGAATGGCGTGATAGTCTGCTAGTTAACTCGATTACACTAGGCGAGTTTACACACAGAATGCAAATTTGCTATCGAGTAGCTAGCTGTCTAACTGGGCTAGAGTAGCGCAGTGTAATTTATGAACATAATTATGCCAGGCTGAACAGGGGGAATCGATATTGAACCAGGGATAACCCTCCAACCGATTACACTACTGCGGCTATCAACTGTATAGTAATCTTATTAAAATAAATGTGTGGCCGTAGCCGATTGGTTTAAGTGCTGGTTTGCTATTCCAAAGGTCCTGGGTTTGTTCCCAGTTCTGACCGAACGATTTTACCTCGGTCCTCTCCCGTGTTTAGGAGGACACGTTAAGCCTGTCGGTCCCGGCTATCTAAAAACAGTCGTTAAGTCACGTCAGAGGCCTTAAACTTAATCAGGTGCGACTTGATAACTCTGACACCAGATCTGAGCCAGCCACATCACACGATATTATTATTGTTATTAAAATAATAAAAGGTTAAAATTATATATTTTTCGAAACGAAGATTTCCAGTAGGCTAACATAAAAAGATGTGAAACATATCCTACATTTTAATTATAGTTTCAAAATTTAGTAATAGTAGCAGTTTTGGGATAAATCCGGTTGTTTCTTTGCTTCTTGTTATGTTACCTATATGAATAAACTAGCCTCACTATGCTCGCCTTAATGTCTAGCCTGGACCACCGAGGGGACAAATTTGTACCAAAACCAGTAGCCTCACGAGGAAAATGTTCACTAAAATTTCAATTTTTTCAGTCATGCAATAAATGACAACGTTCAAAAATGCTGGGAAAATGTCAAATTTAGGCATATTAAGGGGAAATTTTTTTAAATTTAAGGGAACACATCTAGGTCCAAAACTGAACATGTATAGCCTAACAAATTTCAACTTTTTCGGACATGTAGTTCTTGAGAATGTTAAAAATACGCTGCAGAAACGTTAAACTCGGGCGCATTTTTGATAAAACTTTAAAAACCTTTCTTAGTACGCTTCTAAGTTCAAAACGTAACGTAAATACAAAATTTTAAATATTTTGGTCGAGTAAGTCTTGAGAACGTTAAAGCATGCTAGAAAAACGTCAATTTTGGGAAGTTCTTAAAACACGTTCTTAACACACTTCTAGGGTCTTGACTGAGCATGTGAACCAAATATCAACCTTTTTAGTCAAGTGTTTTCGAGAACCGGTGACGAATGAGTCAGTCAGTGAGGGTATTTGGCTTTTATAAATACAGATTGGTATTTATACAGATAAACGAGCGCAATATCTGCTCCTACAGCAAGCGCTTACTAGTATGAGTTCTCTCCAGTGTTAACGTAACTGTAGCCTTAATATGAAGAAAATATATAAGATATATGAATTCTGGAATGAGTGCTGGCATATAGAATGAGAAAAACCGCAAAAGAGTAACAGAAATTAAGCAGACAAATGAACTTTGGAATAAACATGATAACGTTTGTCAAAACATTATCAATGCTTTATAGATTATCAATCCTTTTTTACTATACATTGAGAGTTTGAAAATACCAAAATAATATCGTGACTATTTAAAAAAACAACCAAATCAAAAACAGACAGATATTATGAAAGTTGGAAGATAAGCTATACGGTAGAAAACAATGAGATAGATTGATAAACATATGGAATTAAATAGATATAACGTATATTATGAGATGCATACATTATCAACGAGCTATACATTTGCCCAGGGGTGCAGAATATTCCAAAGCCCCAAAATTTCCCCAGAAAATCAATTTTAAAGACCAAAATTTCCCCAAAATAAGTGTCGTGAAACCCGATAATATAACTTGACTTTGTTTCTTCAAATTTCACTTATTACTCATAGCTTTCATTGAAATCAAATTAAAAATGTGGATTAATGGATTAATGGATTTAAATTACTTTTCACATTTTGAAGTCACATGTTTTATTTCAATTGATGAACCAAATTCAGTAATCACTACACTAGTACTTAAGAAGTCTCCAAGACGTAATCTACAAAAAAAAAAGAATAAAATGATTCAGGCTTGTAGAGTGAGAAGCGTACTAAGAAAAAATAATTAAAATTAAAATTGTTGAACAGTTTTTAATTTCTTGCTCTTCCACTCAAGAGCTCTTCATCTTCTGTTTCAATACAGGGGTTTGTCGGCCGGGTCGCGCAGGCACTCTCAACATTAGACAATGACTCATCAGTCATCACTTTCCTTCTAGGTACTACTAATTAGACGGGACTGTGTTGATGCGTAATATTCTATCGTTCACAAATAACAAATTATATCCATTATATACGTGTTATTTTAAGATTTCCTCGGACTTTAAGCACTTAAGTCTGAGTAATGTTCTATCAGATCTTAAAACTAATATGCTTAATCTATTTATTTCCCCAGACCCTCGGCGACTTCCCCCGAACAATGTTCGGGCGTTCGGACATATTCTGCATCCCTGCATTTGCCCAATCATAGCTGACCGAGTATGCAAAAATTTGCCCATTGTGATTGAAGGCACACTTTGTAATCGACTGTTCCATTGGCTCTGAAGGCTTCAGCTTGGTCCTGGCGTCTTTGTCCCAGAAACTGAATGTGCCATCTGATCCTACGGTGGCTAGAGTGCCATGGACTGGGTGGAATTTGACATCATTCACCTAGAAATAGATGAAAGTTAAGTTTAAAATTCTACAATCGCGTTCACATCTTACCACAATTTCTTTGCAACATTTACCCTGGTAGGACCACATGCATTTCAAATGTAAAGAATATAAGCGTTGGCTTCTATTGATTCAGAGACCCTTGGAGTTGGGTTTTCCTCGCCGTTTGAGGAGTTGAGTCAAGGGAAAAATTTTGGAATTACAATTTTAGGTGGTTTTCAACCACCACATAAAGTAGACAATTCCATGCTATCCAAGACTACAAGGGAGTTTCGATCCAAGGGTGATGCCATACTAAATTAAGCGCTTAAACTTAGTGACAACAGCTGACTACATTAGTTGGTTTAAAACAGCCGTTTTCAGTCGTTAGTTCGAAACTTAATTGCCTCTGAGCTCCTAGATAGTGGCATCACCTTAACCTCTAGTTAGTATACATTAGTAAGAACAAACTAATGTAAATATGAAAATGCAAAATTTAAATATTCAATAAAAATTAAATAGTATTGAATTTATTCTGCGTTTTCAAAGCTTCAAAATTGTAGCCGCAGAAACACGCAATGATTGGGAAATTCTGAAACAGTGGGAAAATACTGACCGCATAAATATCTTGGTAGCCCCCAGTTGCACCGTTTGATATAATGACATTTAAACGTAAAGTTGTATTTTGGATTCTGTGGGTTAACGTATTGTATTGCCACTCTGCCTTCAACACTTCCTAACGCATAACCTAGAATAAAAAAAAACAAGTATTAATTATGTAAATATTACTGAACATGTGCTTATTCAATAACTAGCAGGTAGCCCAGTTCAACTGAATCGAAATGTCTTCTTCGCCATCTTCATCGCCTCCTTCTCTTTTTCTTCTCTTATTTCCTCATCTTCAGTTTAGCTCTCACAGTACGAAGTACATAGGGGGAGAGCATTATAGGTAGGCTCTGTCCGTCCGTACGCATAAAACTTCAGAACAAAAATTACTTGGGGTACATGTACTAAATTTTCAGGAGGTAGTAGGCACCTCATAGGAAGAAACCATAAGTTTTATAAGAATTATCAAGTCAAAAATTAATCACATCACTACTTGATTTCAGAAAATGTATGGAGTTATGATAATAAGAACAACAATAATTTAGCATGCTCATTGAAGCAGAGCATGCTTTCAAAATCCTTTGTTAATTGTTCAGACATGAATTTGCTTGACCAAATATTTGCTTTTAATTAAACATTTGAAAGCGCTCACATATTATGACCGTTTTTCGCAATAAATAAGTCAGTAGAACTTCTAAATCTATTTTACGTTGTTGATGATGAAAACGATATGCTTGGAAAAAATAACAGATCAATAACTACAACAGAATAAAAAAAATAGTTTTATCTCACCTGTTGGTACCTTCTTTTTGTCTCTAAATATTGCAACACACCTATGTTGATATTTTAGTGGAGAATCTATTCTTTTATACTCTCTAGGCTGTGTTTCCAACTGGTAAATAATCAGTCCTCTGGATGCTGTCCCTACAACTGCCATGGGGAAGTCCTGCAATTTGAAGATTTGATTACACTATTTTGTAACAAAGCTCTAATATCGTACAATAGCAAACCACAACAGTAATATTCGTTCATTTTAAAAATTTTCAATGTAAGTTATTCCTATAGAATAGTTTATAATATCTAAATTCAAGGCCTTGTCGAACAGAAAGCGTAAGTTATCTATCTAAAGAAGATGTTCCACAAATAAATAGCTGGAAGCAACTGACTACTATTAATATTATTACACTTTTTTGGCTAGATGATGTCTTGCCGCGCGCTAAGAACGCGTTCTGATTGACCAGGACATTATACCATTCAACAGTTTAGAAAAAATTGAAAACAAATTTCTAACGGCTTGAATGTAAAAAAACTGTCCAAAGTTATACATGATTTATTCAAAACTAAAGAGTTTAGTATAAATTTCTCTCATTAAACATTCTGTCCAAAATAATATAACTGTAATTTGTAATCAAAGAATTGAACATTCATTGAATTAATATATCATTTTAAAAATTTTCAATGTAAGTTATTCCTATAGAATAGTTTATAATATCTAAATTCAAGGCCTTGTCGAACAGAAAGTGTAAGTTATCTATCTAAAGAAAGTTTAATACGTAGTTTATTTACATATGATAAGCTACTCTTAGCTAAACCTTACGTCCACCTGATGAACATTTGTTTGCAACAAGATGTTTTTCCAAGTGAACTTGAAGTGTCCAGGACTGTGCCTATCCATAAGAGGAGTGCAATGGATTGTATATCCAACTATAGATTTATATCTATTATCCCCATTATCGCTAAAATATTGGAAAGTATCATGTTAATTCAGCTTTATGGCTTCTTTGAGCAGCATAATCTCCTGGTTCCAAATCAATTTGCCTTTATGAAGGGGAAATCCACGGTTTTGACAGTTCTACATCTGTTGCAGACAGTCCTTGAAGCATTTGAGAAGAATAAATCCACCTCTGTTCAACTGTGTAACTTGTCTCATGCATTAGATTGTCACACAAAATTATGCTGAGTAATCTAGAGCAGGGTTTCTCAATCTTTTTCAAGGACAGTACCCCTCAATGAAAAATTAAAATTTAGCGTACCCCCTTGTTACCACGAGGAGATGTTGGGGGGGGGGGGGGTGACGGTTAAATTAAAAAACCTTTTTACATCAAAAACACAATACATTTGGAAATATATTTAAAACCTGTTACAAAAAAATGAGAAGGATGAGCTAGCTTCTTAACATAGTTCCTCAATGCTAGGCTCGAGGTAAAACCTTAAGCAGTGGCGTAACGTACACCCCCGCAGACCCCGCGGCGCGGGGGGGCCCGGGCTATAAGGGGGCCCGGAATGAAAATATATTTTTTCAAGAAATTGCTCGTGCCCAGACTGAAATATATATATTTTTAGAAAAGAAAGAAAACTGAAACACTGAAGGAAGAAAGAAAGAATGAATTGGCTAAATATTGTCAGGCCAATGTTTATTGTTTATTTTATCAATTAATTCTCAGATAGTGAAGGAATTCAGAAGCAGGATGTTGTGACTTCAGGAATGGAGACATACCGAGGACAAAACACTCTTCAAACAAACTTATCTAGACTATTATAAATCACGACGGCTATGTCTCCACAGTGCAAATATTAGAGGAAATTAATATTATTTTCCCATCGAATTCCTCACTGTATATTAGCATGTACGAAGTAATGGAAAGTGGGGGGTTGTGTAGAAATCAAAGTCAATATTTTTCTTCATACAGTATTTTGAATTCAGTCTCTTTTGAATCATCCTGTTGGATACACGTGTCCGGTAAATTGGCCTAGAGTAAACCGTACTAATTATTGAGTTCGTGATCGTGAATTTTATTATTTGGAGTGCCATTTTTTTTCATTTCTATTCTATTTTTCAACATGCTGCGTTTATGGTATTGTGATGTTGTACGGTCATGCTTTAGTTATTTCTATTTTTTATCGACTAGTACATTTTTAAACAATATGCTCAGAAGGAATATTTATACCCTTGATATATCGGATAAATTACGTGATTATTGTATAGTTATATAAATAATAGTTTTGGAACAATTGTCAGTTCTCCCAACGCAGTTGAATTTTTTCTTATAATAGGATCAAGTACTGTATAAGTAGTTTACGTTTTCTATCTTCTGTCTCTTAAGAATAAATTTATTAAATTGTTTCTCTTTTCCTGACTTAGTAGTTTCGCGGTAATTTAGATAAAATGCCTTTTTATTAAAAATTGAACCTGTGTCTGCAAATGAGGCGAATTCTGAGAGAATACATTTTCTGGGAAAAGGAGCGAAGGTGCTATAACAAGGAGGATGTAAATATGGATCCTATGGAAGACATCAATTTCAAGGTTTCTAGGTTTCAAGATTAATTATTTATAATATAATCAACTCTCAACTATTTCCATCTTTTAGAAGCCCGCACGCTACAGCCCAAATTATTAGACTAGCCCCCCTTGAAACATGATTGAATTTTAAAATTTAATTTATAAAAAGGTGTTTAGTTCTTACATAATAATAACTGCCCACAAAATAATTATGCAAGTTTTTCAGGGAGGGGTGTCGAGGGTGAGGGGGGATATTTATATGATTTTGAGGGGCCCGGAAAATCGGTTGCGGGGGGGCCCAATTGGAAAACGTTACGCCACTGACCTTAAGTCATCCCCAACGCCCAACATTAACCTTGTCTCTGAACTTCTACGGAATAGTTCTACAAACCGATTGCACTTGTTGGTTCCTAGTAACTCGACCACAAAGAATTCAATTTATTAGATTTCATTATTAAATAATAACCTTGCGTGATTGCGAAACGGAAAATATGTTTTAATTTATCATTAACCTGCGCCGCGTACCCCCTGAAAATTTTCGAGTACCCCCAAAGGGTACGCGTACCACAGTTTGAGAACCCCTGATTCTAGAGAAATGACAGTGGCTCATCCCTGCTGCTCTTAGGCTGATTGAGGCATATCTCAGTGAGCGATTTTAGATGGTGAGTTATCTGACCCTGTATTAATAAAACATGGTGTTCCCCAAGGCTCGGCGTTGGGGCCATTTCTATTCATTGTGTGAATAAATGACATATTATAAGCTTAAAGGTGAAGTCTTATTATTTGCTGATGACACCACTCTTTATAAAAGTCACGAAACTCTTCAGGGAGCTGAGTTGGCTGTAAAAAAAATTGTACACCTCAGCTTCTCACTGGTTCTGCAGCAACAGATTAGCCCCAAGTTGACTTATTGCATTTTCTGTGATAAACACCAATCAACTGTTTTGATGAAAGTTTAGAAAATTAGTAAACTTCGGATTTTAATTTTGCGTTGCAATATTATTTATTGTCTTTGAAATTCCATAGTATGGGGGTGATTCTGGAAGTTCCAATAATTCTATAATTCGGCTTGGCATGCCGAGCTGCTGAAACACGGTCGGCCTGTAACGCTTCTACTCGGTTAGCTATCTCGCCCAGTGTTATTGACACTTTAGATACAGAGCGACTAGCTTTGCCCTATTGCCAACGGTGTAAGTTTAATTTTCAGTTATACAGTTTTTTCAAAGAACGACTATTTAGTAGTGGTTATATTATTCTCCTGATAGTTTCATGACGAATGCTGAATCAATATTTAATATAAAAACTGACACTGTATTTCTTTTTAAATTATGATTCTCACTCACTCTTTTATAATTCAAGCTATTATAGTTATATCCTATTTAATAGGGATCATTGATAACAGTTTGAAAATTAAAATATCGTTTTCTTTCAGGTTGATTGTTTCTAAGAGATTCCTCAAGCTTCATCCATCTGAATTTGTATGAATCTTCTTTGAGAAAATAGTTTTCACGAGAGAAGATATGGCAGATTTGAATGCTATACCCATCATTCCTTTAAAGGTAACAAATTTATTATCATCTCTGAATGGTTTTCCATGGATGTTTAATGTTAAATTGGTTCTTAAAAATAATATTCAACTTCAAATTTGTCTGAAATGTTCTTTTCATGATGTATGCTGAATCAATATTTAATTTAATATTAAAACTGTACTTTTTTGGGAGGATGAAGCCCACATAGGTATGAGACCTGTGCGTTGGTCTATAATAATTAATTATCTATATTAATATATTATATTATTATAGAATATTTAAATTATGATATTTACTCACTTATACTGGAGATACTCGAGGGAGGCATTTCACTTTTAAAGAAGTTTATCTTCAGAAGTGAAATGTATCCCTCCAGTATCGCCATTATAAGTGAGTAAAAACCAAAAGCAAAAATAGAAATACAGTGCCAGTTTTGATATTAGATTGCTCATCAAGCTGGACTGAAATTTTTTCTGGAAGGATGAAGCCCGTACATAGGCCTGAGACTTGTGCGTGGGCTATGAATTGGATGATGATTGATGAGTTGGACCTGCAGTTTTAGGTGGGTTCCGAACCACCGGGAAGTGATTTTACAGCAAAGAACAGTATTTTTTCTGGCCATTCCAATCGGTTACCCTTACAAAGGTAGTCCAGGAGTTTCGTAGCTTATCTCCGATTGAACAGATACCTGCTATGGCACTCGGCTATCACATTTAAATATGTGAACAATTAGATTATTTATTAGATTGTTCATAAAGTCATGGAAAACATCACAGATTTCAATATTTAAAATTGTAATTCTCTATTT
Organism: Conomelus anceps; assembly: GCA_948455865.1. Taxonomy (NCBI): domain Eukaryota; kingdom Metazoa; phylum Arthropoda; class Insecta; order Hemiptera; family Delphacidae; genus Conomelus; species Conomelus anceps. Next base: position 75,687,140 of record OX418217.1, read on the forward strand.
TTCTGCATTGGAGACCGATGCCCTTGAATTATTTCTGTCTGGTAATCAAATAGTCATTTATGCTCCGACATAATTTTTGACGTGGCTGTCTGAAATGATAGGCATTATCGGCTCACAATAGGAAAATTACTGGTAAACAGAAAGTAATATTGTAAAAGGAGCTGTAACACACTAACTATCCTTCATTTTAGTTCTGTCGGGATTAAAACTGCTCACCATAATAAATTCTTGGCAGCTAATGTTGCTAGGCTTGTCGTGTTAAACAGTATTGTAGAATTGAAAATACTAAAGTAATTTTTCAAATTAGAACGGTAGCATTATATTATAAAGCAGAAAAAATTAGGTCAACTAATTTGTAATTATCAGATCGCAGATGTGCATAACACAGTTATTCAATAGCGTGAGGAATACAAGTTATTATGTAACTAGCAGGTTGCTCGATTTAATTTAATCTGGATACCTAGAACGTGGCATAACCTATTTAAACATTTTATTTACCGGCCCCTTTTTTTCTTATCCCTTATCTTCTTCTCCATTTTTGTCCTCCCTCTTCTTCTCTAATAATTTATTAAAAATATTATTAATAATCAATAATTAACGTTATTAGTGAGTAATTAATAATTGTTGAAAAATAAAATTTCAATGTAATAAAAGCCGATGAAAATCATAAATTTTATAACGGGGTGTTTGGTCATTTTCAATAATTATTCATCCATCATTGTAATTCTTGATCTTTATAACAAAAAAATGAGATGCATTTGGATTGTACGCATCGACCAACTGAATGAAATGAGCTATCACATGTTGAGATTGGATGCAGAAAAGTGAATTTTTTGCCGCTTCCAACCTATTATTATTTTTATTATTTTTTTGGAGGATGAAGCCCACATAGGTCTGAGACCTGTGCGTGGGTAATGAATTGGATGATTGTGATTGATGAGCTGGACCTACAGCTTTAGGTGGGTTCCGAACCACCGGGAAGTGATTTTACAGCAGAGAACAGTGTTTTTTTTGCTGGGCAATCTAATCGGTCACCCTTACAAAGAGTGCCTATATTTTATATGTTTTTCGTGGTTTGGATTTCAATTACACAATAGTTCAAATTCTCAAATTTAGGACTCCCTCTGGTGCCCTTGCAAATGATGTTTTGGGGGTTTTAAGTTTTTCACGTAATTTTGTATTTCAACTGTCTTTGCAAGATAAGTAGAATGAGCTATCACATTACATAAAGCAGTAGGTAGCTCAAATTCTCAACTCAGGGGTTCTAGCGACCCCGCAAATAATTTTTTCTCAAGGTTATTTATGAGTTTGGATTTGAACCGCCTTGGCAAGCTGAAGAGAATGTGCTAAAAGCTATCACAATATATGATGCGGTAAATTGTTCAAATACTCAAATTTAGACACAATTTAAATTGAGTTGAGTTACAGATATTTATTGTTGTATTCCGTAGAACTCTACAGATTCATTTTTATGCTGATTAAATTGGAAAGTACCTAGTCATGTTCTCTAATATATTATACAAAAATGACTGTGTGTGTGTACTTTATGCCAGCCCAAACCGTTCACCCGATTGTGATGATACGATGTGAGGAATGTGTGGTGGCATACCTGGGATGGGTTAGTAAAATCCGCCCCATAACAGTTTATATGATTGTAATGAAACTTAGGGGGATTTATGGTGGCATGCCTGAGAAGGTTTCACTGTCAGTAAAATCTACCCTAAAAAAAGGTGGCCCAGGTTGGGTGCAACCATAGATATTGGACATTTTTATCTGTATAACTAAACCATTCATATGATTGCGATTAAACTTTTGGGAATTTTTGGTTGTATGCCTGGGAGGATTTCTCAGTTAGTAAGAACTAACCCAAAAAAGAAGAGGATCAGGGGGAGGGGGCAAATATCGATTTTTGGCATTTTCAGCAAATTTCTAGGGAAAGGCTTCTTAAATTTAAGTGAAATTTGAGTAGATGATTTGTATTATGTTATGTCTATGAAGTTCTAAATTAGTGAAAAAACCTCGAAACCCCCAAAAAATCATTTCTCGGGCTGCCAGTGAGGGGGGGGGGTGATAATTATAAGAATTTGAGCTTTTCATTGCTTTATATCATGCGATAACTCATTATACTCATCTTGCTGACGCGTTTGAAACTCAAAAACTCATGAAACAATTACAACTCTCAAAATTCAACCCCCCCCCCTTCTACCCCCTCACAATAATATTGACAAATTAATGAGTTTGCAAGGAGAGGGTTCTATGTGAAAGAGGAAGTGTTAAATGTGAATTGTCTATTGTCTGCCGTACAACAAGCATAAAGTGCCCCAACCCCACATCACTAGGAACAAAATATTAATCATCAATTAAATTTTACCTTCAAAAAGCTATGTACTGTACTTACTTACTCATGGGCTCATTCAGATTCCTAACTGTACCCTGCTTATATGTGTATGAAGCTACTTTATATGTAAAAAAAGAGTGATAAGCAAAATCTTGACGTACACGATTATAATACAAGAAGCCGAGGAGATTATCACTTAGTGAGTCATAATAGTGGCTTATTGTAACAAAAACCCAATTATATTGGTAGTTTACTTTACAACAAGCTACCGTAGTTTTTAAATTGTCTTGAAAATCTAGAAATATTTTTAAAAAACAATTGAAAAAATATTCAGTTGATAAAGCTTTTTATAGTGTACAAGAGTTCCTTTCACATCAAAATTAAGCATCAGCTCAACTAATTGATATATTAATTATAGTAACTAGTGTATAAGATTGTATAATTGTTGATCTCACCTGTCTTATAATCCTGGAGTTTCCAAGACTTAATCTACAAAAAAATTCATGGTGGAATAGCCCTGAAATAACATTGTTCCTGTGTCTTAATGTGGTATACTATGCAACTCCTTAATTTGGGAAGCTTGCAACTCGCTTGCAGTTGGTTCTACAAAAAATACATGGGATCATTTTTGTAGAGAATCTTGTCAGCTTTAACTTTGATACGAACAAAAAGTCGATTTGAGTTATCGTTACTGATTTATAAGCGAAAGCCCAAAAAGTATTACCTTTCCACACCCCCCTCGCTCTTCAAGATCACACACACACCCCTTTGGGACTTTAGTTATCTTATTACCCATGGTTAGAGGATGCGATTGGCGAAAGAACCCTTTCTCTAACAATTTCTAACAAGTTCTTTCGATTTGTGTAATTTGACTGGGCTATTACATTCGGGAATCATGCTACTAAAAGCTGTGCTGAAACTACGTAAGACAATACAACTATTATTTTGGAGTTTACGTGACAGAAGCCTGTCATTATGTCATTGTAGGATAGATTATTTGGTCATTATAGAATAGATCATTAAATTTCATTTCAACATGTAAGACGCTTTAAAAATTTCAATAGCTTTAAATGTAAGAACTTTTGTTATGTAGACATTAAATAATGAATAACCTAAAACATTCTAATAAATATTATAGCAGTTGTAATTTTCAAATGTTCTTTATAATTGTATATGTTATAATTTGGAAATTAAATAATTGTAGTATGATTTTATGAAATTATTTTTCATGCTCTTCCTTCCTTTGAAAGCTTGAACAACATTCAAAACCATCCATCGCATTTCTTATCAGCACAAGAAAACGAATTTGTTTATTAACTCAATAAATTATTCAAATTCGAATAATGTAATTTGAAAATTTATAAGATAAAACTACTTATCACTGGAATTCGATTCTCATATTCTTCTTTTATTAGATTGTGTCTAATTTTTCCCTTTGTTCAATATTATTTATTACTAGATGTGAATGTATTCTATAGATGGAATTATTGCATGTTTAGAACTCATAAGAAGCACTATATACTTCGCCCTCCCAGGTAATAAATAAAGGCAGCCATTCTATTCTATATAGGAGTCCAAGTGGCCAACCACGAATATCTTCCTATCTTATATATTTAGTATAACTCAGAGCTGAAGAGTGTAGATTTCTTGAAATCCCAATTGCATTCCATTAACTATGTCTTCCATTTCATTGAGTAAATGGTCATTCAATGTCTTATATTGAGACTTTGCTGTACTCCATTTTCATCGTATTAATATTTCAGGGTTCTTACTCTTTTTAGAGCCCAGCGAGAGCAGCAATTATCTTGGCCTTGCCGGCTTATTGATTTGAACAAGTACAACGGATAATAAATTACTCACCTTTCAGAATCATAATCTATTCAGACTCAGTGCTCTGCACTTACCTATCTAACTTTGACTTGTCCCAGTTATTCATCCTACTTTAATTCTTCCACTCTTGTGATCAATCGAACATTTCCATTTGACTTAGTTGTAGGTTGTAGCCATGTGATAGGTTGTCAGTTTTAAAGTATGAATATTATTATAATATCAATGGATCGTTTCAAACCATCTAAATTATTAAAGGTGAACTTGAGTTTATACTATAATCAATAGTTATTATTAGTTATAAATCAGTTTTAATATCACCTAGTTGTATCAATAGTTATACCATATAACTTGTATTCAATACCTTTTTCGTTCTCATTTTATCCACACAGCATTAATAAAAATATACCTTTTCAACTCACTGCTACCGTACACGCCTTATGCTTCTGCTATTTTCAGCTCATACAAGATAGGCTTATGTGTTCACATTGATATTGTTTTGTTTTCGTTATTTTCCAAGTCTATTGAGAAATTAAAAAAACAAATTTCATGTAAACGAATTGTCAGAATGAGAAAAAATGGATTTGTTTTTATGATTAATGGATATTGTTTCGAACAATAATAGGTTGATTGTTGTATATTGTTTTTGAATGATTCAAATGTTTTAGTAACAAAAATATAAACATTTCAATATTATAGTTGAATTAATATATTTTTATTTTTTGTATCGGCAAAAAAAAAAATATTTTAGAACTGCTTTAAATTTTTACAGTTACTATTGGTTACAAAAACATAACACTTCACATGTCTTGTAATATTTTTGTTATTTCATCTGTTAGTTCTTAAGCTCTTCTTAATCCTTATAGGAGTTTAAAATTCATTTCATATTATTAGATGGCCGCCTTGAAAACTATTATTATTATTATTATTATTATTATTATAGAAACTTTTGAGTTTTGGTTTTCAAGTAGTCCTAGAGATCCAACCTATTATAGCTTTTCGCTCTTGGATTATCTATAAACAATTCTAAGTGATTTTTATTTTTTCAGCTTGTTTTTGCCATACACTTCGTGCTCATTTCATGGTAAGACAGTCAGTCATAGTAAGTCATAGTAATTATTCATAGATTTAAAATATTTATTAAATACCAAGATTCTGGATTCTGTTCTTCTTGAATACTAATCCAAATATGTGAATCAATATTATAATTTTGTTTATACTAATCAGATTTTCACACTGTTCGATAAAAATTGAATTTCTTGTACATACAACTTGTCCCAATGTTCTAAGGAGTAGAAATCCTCCAAAAATATTATATTTTGCCAGTCAGAAATAGGCAATGATAATATACTGTACTTAATTGGATGAAATGTATTCTATTGATTTCGAATTCCTCAAAGTGCTGTTTAACAACATTGAACAGCTGATGAAAATCAATGAACGCTACTTTACAAAAATATTTAATCACCGCTGGGAATCGAACCACGGACCTCCCAATTGCCGGTCAGGTGTTTTAACCACTAGACTACAGTCACCCTTCTGAATAGTAGTGCTCATTTCAGACTGTTTGATAAATTGTCAGTTCCTTCACAACCAAATTGTGTAATGTATTTTTCCTACACCTGCGCTCGTAAAGTAGTTCTTTACAAATGAAAACTGATTGTAAAATACCTCTTTACTTCTCGGCGAGCGATAAAACATTTTACGCTCGCCAGCTGTTTTTTAAGCTTCTGTTTTGATTGTGATGTCTTCTCATTGGTGGATCATGAAATCCGTGGAATTATCATAACTTTAACAATGGCGCATGCTAACCAAATCCGCGAACGGGAAAATCTGCAATGTTACAAACTACACGCGTTTATTGTGTTGGAATCCAGAACTGCAGTTGTAGGAAAAATACTGTATGTTATTCGCGCATAAAGCTTCTTTATTGCTCTCAAAAAATTACTACACTCCGCTACGCATCGCACAGTAACTGTTTTGACTCGAGCGATAAAGTAGCACTTTATTCACTAAATACATAAATAACTAATGATTTTGGCATAATGAGTGCGTTTGATATGGAATTAACCATTTGATGTGAGTTCAGTTTGCAGTAGGCTGATTCTGTAGTATTTCAGTGCATTTCAATGAAAGCAATTAGCTTGAATAATAATCACGAATTTGTTCAGTAATGCAAATTAATGATGAATCGCAATATTTGTGATGTTTTAAGAAGGCTTTATAACGCGATAGTTTTTATCTCTTTAAAATCGCTCTGTCATAGCAGGCCTGTTAAATATTTCCACCTTGTGCATTGAACTAATATGCTACTTGGTGATAAATTTTATATATTTTCTTGTTGGAATATTTTTCTCTGGATTGAGTAACAAAAAAATGATTTATTATTGCCTCAATTGATACTCAGTGTGCTAACCAGTGCTTCCAAGCTAGTAACCTGTTTCTTTTCCAACTTCAAACTTCTTATCTTTTTGAACTTTTGCTATTCAACTATTCTTTCAAAGTCTATTTAATTCTCCGTTTTCTTCATCATGTTTTACAGTTCTTGCTCCATAATGTTTTTCAAACTACTTCATCTGCTGCATCAGCTGCTGTGATAAACAGCTACAACTGCCTTCTGAATAGCACAGTAACTTCCTCACTTATGATATAATAGGCCTGTATTTGATAGAAACGTATGACAGTAAGCAAACATTCCAAGAATTTTTCAACTCCACCGTACATGTGCATAATCTCTTCAACTTGTTAGTCAAATCCCATTGCTTTTCTGTTGCTTATTTTAGTTTTTAGTATCATATGCAACTTATTTTTCTTTTTTTCTGCAGGGGTGTGCAAGGTATTTGGAGTCCAGACAGTTACCTATTCTATAATTTATTCTTTCTTCTCGCTCTAATATGGAGTATTTATGAGAAAGAGAAAGAAGAACCATTGCAAATCGTAAGTAATATGATTTTTTTCTTTAATCTTTGTTTTTTAGAGACTTTTTATCGTCTATAGTATCCATATTTTTATTCCTGGACTTCATTTACATGTTATTAACTGAAACATTTGCAATCGCTGTCATTCATTCTTTCTCAAAAGCTCAAACGTTTTTCTCTTTAGATACTCTTAGTGACTGTGACTCATTCATCAAAATTGTTAGGTTTCTTGTTTATTTAGGCTATCCTTTTTTATAGATTTTCTATTTCATTTTTATGCAACATAGGAATTTATCTCATAATGTTCAAATAAGCAATAATTATTATTCGTTTTTTATTGTACTTTAATTTCTATCGTGAGGTTTCTCGTATATGCTTTTTTTAGTCCGCAATACAAGTTGTAACTATTGTATTTAATGTTTTTTCCGAAATAATTATGGTATTTTTGATGGGCGGGTGGTTCTACTCTCTGAGTTTCTTTAAAAAAATAATTTGTGTAGTACACCCCTCTCGGGCTTAGGCCTAGGGGTGAGTATTTTATTTTGCACTTTATAATTATTTCATTTTGTAAACTTTTGGTTGTTTTTTACTTTTTGTATCTTGATAATAAGGATTATCTTATCATGTTTAAGTTTCAACCATTTTTTCGATACTGTCTTGTGTGCAAAATAAATGAATATTGAATTGAATCATTTTATCCAAACTTTTTGAAAAATGTTGTTTGTGACAGCCAACTTAGCTCTACTTTATGATCTTTTTCGTCTCATATAAGTATTGATTTTATATCTATAGTTGGTAATATCAACCAAATTGATATCAATTTTAGCGAATTTTCGTAGTGCAACAAATATTATTGTCTTTAAAGAGTCTTTATGAGTGCAACGTCATAAATTTGCTTTGTTATAACTTGAAGCCCACGATCTAAAGCAAATTAGAAAGCAAAATTAGAAGCAAATTAGGCTAACGCCCGCTAAGGCGGGCCGCTTGGCGCAGTTGGTTGAGGCGTCGCAACTTCAGCTTGCTGTCGTTTCAGCGGTCATGGGTTCGAATCCCGCTTCTCAGTCTGGCATCTATGTGTTATCATTCACCTCATTACCCATGCACAAGTCTCTGCCTCATGTGAGCATCATCAGCAATAAAAAAATGAAAGCCTATGATGAATTTCCAAAGTGTTGGGAGAAATAAAAAAATTGATTGGTTATGAGACTATTTTGTCTGATTTAAGTATTGTATAAAAAAGTGTTAGTGTATTGCGACATACTTATTGGCAATAAAACTGGTATAAGTGTCCATTGATGGATTCAAATAAATTGTTTACCAATTACAATAAATCTATCACTCTTTTCCAGGCAATACTCATCAATTTCTGTGCAATAATAATGGATACTATCGTGATACTTTTCTACTTTCCTTACCATGGTGAGTTACATATTGATATGAATTCTTTATAACCAAAATTCTATTGTATTGTTCAACGATTTTTCAAATTTGCGTTGTAGCTGAATCCTACAAGATTTTTTATAGTCAATGTATATAAAAATATTTTGAAATTTATTGCTAATACTCCCAGATGTATGTTTATATATTATAATTTAATGATCTTCTACTTGACAGGTTATGTAGGAACAGTATTCAGCTACGCCCTGGCCATCTTGAACCTCATTTTTAGGCCAGTATCCACCGTAATAATGGGTAGGAACTGTGCTAATAGAATGGGGCTATCAGGCGGTTTCTACCCGGCCACTTTTGGAACGATATTTGGTAAGTAGACTCAAAGTAGATTCAATGAATGATACGGGATACCCATTGTATGCTTGGGGACAGTGTTTATGAACCTGCTTTCTGATATTCTGCTTGCCATAGAAGAATTACAACTTACGAAATAATGGATTTGAATTAAACCCTGAACAGTAGACAGATCCCTCGAAATTGAAATACTTTGCACACTATCAGTTAAATTTTGATTCACTAATAGTAAATTTTACATGCGAAGGATAATAATTTTACATTACATCCTTTTCATCGTCCATTTCAAAGGCTTGCTATTTCCTATTTGAATTCATAGCTGTTTTTGGAAATTGCATTCATTATCCATTCATAATCATTTTGGCTCTTTCAAACCAGTATGAATTTTCCTTTGAATTCCCAGAGTATCTGTGAACTGATAAATCTAGTGATTTAGTTGATGTTTCATTGAAGAAAAGAGTAAATTAAATGTAAATAATAGAATTTTGTGAGTGCTGTATCACTAAGGGCTACATCTCCATCTTTTACAGGACTATATCACTCTAACTTATCAGTAATTCAATTCAAACCTAGTGTTATTAGGTATATTGTTTTCAATAATGAAGACGCAAATATGAGGCCGTCATGATCTATCAAATTTGCATGACCTCTATCCATGGAAAAGACTCTTGGCCAACTATCTTTGCATGGTCGCTGTAGAATCTTTATTGGAAAATAATTCTATTCATGAAATAATAATTCATGATATATAAATAGAAATTTATTCGTTGTAGATAGTTCATTCATTGTGTCCATACTTTTCAGTCAGTTGACTAGTCGATGATTTGACAAGGTGTCCTGCTTTGGATCATCGACAAATCTTTTATTTAATTGTTTATTAAGCCTGCGATGCTTTTCAAGCATAAGATGTTCTGCTGTTCGTGAATTTTTCTATCAAATAGGAATAGGTATTAATTGACTGGCAAATATAGGTGATGAGGTACTTGACTGCTTATTAAATTAATACTCTGTTGCTTTCAGGAAAGTAGTAATAGTGATTCAATTTGTACCGGTAATAATTCAACTCCATTGTGTGAAGATTTGTATGAAATCTTCGCTTCTATAAAATACTGTAGCTTTATAGTTGAATGGTATTATTTTGTTCAGATTTCCTTTTTAATAATGATTGGCAATATTTCGTGACAAACGAGTATAATACAGTCACCCAACAATAAAAATTATAATTATTAAATAAATTAGTTTTGTATGCATGAAAATTGTCCGATAATTTTCAAAAATAGGTTCTAAAGATGAGATTTCTCCTCCTGATTCTTTTATTCAGTATTTAAAGGTATTACTTCTAGAGGATTGCTTTGAATTTACCTTGAGATGTACAGAAATATCACGATGCTTTAGAATTATTATTACTCGTTTTTTATCTAAGGAAAAATAAATGTTCGTTGATCAATTACTCTTTGAATGCTCTCTTTTAACTTTCTTGTAACGTCAACAAGTAGTAGATTTTCTAGTAGTTTGTCATAGATGGAAGGTTGTATGCAACCAGCAACCTTAATGAGTAGCTTGATGCGACGCTGCTTCCACTTAGATTTACTAATAGTGCTTGTTTCAGTAAATATACCTATAATATGTCGCCGTTTTGAGTTTCAAGTATTTGAAAGCATGGTTTCTTAGAAAGTAGTTTTTAGATACATTAGATCTGTTTTGAATCTCATTTAATAGTAGAATAGACTTTAAATCTGATCATATTCATTCCAGTAATGAACGAAAATCTGATCATGCCACTCCCTTGCTTTATTCCCCACAGATAACAATCCACAGAATGGAATTCAGTCATAATATTCACAAAAATTCTATTCAAGCTTTGCATTGATAAATTCATTGCAAATGTCTACTATTCAAGCCTCCCATTGATGAATTCATTGTTGCTGACTGAATCAAGCTGAAAATCCTGCAGATAATTAATTGTGCAATGTGGATTATCGCTTAGGGCGTACCCCGCATATAACTTTATCTGTAACTCCATTCGATGCTCGTATAGGAAGTGAACAATCTCGTTAGTGTGGGATTTTAATCTCAACTTTGTTTTGAATAAAATTCTTGAATTATAGTTCATTTGCATTGAATGTATTTTTCAATATTGAAAGTCTTCTACTTTGTATTACATTTTTATGCATTCCTGGCATGAAAAACAAATGTTCACTCAAACAAATGCATTTTAAGTTGAGCTATTATCAAATGGTATGGTAAAATCGTACCGTGTTTTATTAAATAGAACATTTCAAATTGTTCATCGTAAAATTTAGAATCGCCGTGAAATAGAACTGTTTTGTTCAATCAATGTATGAAATATATTAACCGAAAATTAAATTGATTAGAATCGTGGTGAGCAGGAAATTGAAACCTATTTAGCCAAGTTTAGGTATATTAGAATTATAAAATTTCAGGTTATAAGTAGTTCTTGATAAACACTAAGAAAGGTGGAGGTGAAATGCTTCTGTGTCGTCCGTTGAAAGCTGTTGGAAACAAAGAAGCGTTCTCGTTGCGTTTTTGATGTGTGCAACGCATTACAAATAAGTTGCCTGCTTAGGTTTTGATCTGACGCAACGCCAAGACGCAAGTCCAGGGGTCGGCGGTGCTCAGGGCGTACCCCGCATCTAACTTTATCTGTCCAGCTCCTCTTCTCCCTCTCGTTCGTCATCAATCTACTTCATCTGCATCTTCATCGTCATCTCTGGTCTCCACTACGATCACCTTCTTCACTTTACCTATTCACATTTCACTTTACGCCACTAGGTAGGTCCCCAATTCAGTTGGGGCTTTTCAATACGTATAATAGATAATCAAATTTAATGCACATTTCAAACTTTATAACCAAGATTTCAAATTGCACTGTAAATAAAATCTTCATCTTAAAAAATATATTAACTTTGTACAAAGAAATTATCCTAATTTGGAGGAATCAGGTCTCAGAAGATATCAAATTATCTGTCGATAAACTGTAGAACAACAATAGTAGGAAGTGAACAAAATTAGAAAATTTGAATACGTTAATCATTCTTTTGTCATGTACTAAATTCTCTAGTAGAATGGATTCTCTTTTGTTTTTAAATACACCACTACAAAATACATTATTGATAATTTTATTAAGTCAATGAACTTCGGAACATTTTACCTGTACCCATTTTCATTCAGTACCCACAAGTACTTGATATGTCGTCAAATAGATTCTCTATTAAATATAGCAAACATAAATAAAGACATGAGTAATTCATAAATTTGATAATTTTTAAAATTATAAATCACTTGCATGAATCAATCCTACAGCAGCTCAATATGTGATGCTTTTAGAAATGATAACTCAATGCTTACATTGTACTCAATTCTTTTGGGAAATGGATTCTCTACTGACTATTTTAAATATAATTAACTGAATAGAAAAATTAAAAAGAAATTTTTGAATATTTACCACAATAGCGAATATTTACTGGCAATAATAGCTAATTTAAACAATTAAATATTGTAATACAATATTATTAATATTAATAAATATTACAATATAATAAATATTACAATATTAATAAAAGTAGGTACATCACTGAAAATTCGTTCTACTGAATATTTTAAAAACAAAAGAAAGGATGTACCTACTCAGTCGATTAATCATGATGAAAATATTTTAATAACCTTTATTTATTTGTCGTATTCCTTTAACAATCTTATTATGAAAAAAGAAAATTGACAGAGAGTATATCAAGATAAAGAATCGTTGGTAATGAAGAAAAAGTTTTATCACGGGGATGAAAATTGAAAACAAAGAGAAACTTTTGATTTTCTATTATAAAAGAATGAGCTCAGGCTTCTTTTTGTTTTTGTGAGTAAACCCCACACACGTTTTCAATTTATTGGTTGAACTATATATTATACCAAAGCCTGGAATGGTGATCATTCTCTTACAGTGGTGAATGAGAATAAAGTGAAATATCAAATCATCTTTATTTCCATAAATATACTCTGTACAATATGCGGTATTACTAATCAATTGATGTTATTCTACATTCTTAAGGGGCAGAAACTGGATTCCTTTCTTATTCTCTACTAATAGGCTAGTTTTGTAATAATAATGTAAATGCTTCATAGTGTATTAATGTATGACAACATTTTTTATACAAATATATTTTAAAGAGGTTCTGCATGACTACTAATTTTGTAGAACTAGACTCAAAATATACCGTACTGGATGTCTCACTATAATTTTTGAAACGCATTTGTTGATTTTTCAATGGTGTTGAATGCAATTTGTGTTTTATTTTTAGTAAAATAAATTGTGTTTTTCATGTATCTCATTGCATGGCCGATAGTATTATGGGATGATAGTGCATTTTTATTTTTTTAATGTAATGCACGTGGTAACCCAATTGATATGCTTGGCTTCTCATTAATCCTTGAATCAAGTTGATATCTTAGTGAATATCTTCTCTGCATACTTCAAAGAAAAGACTTCAACTCATCAATTGTTTAACAAGATATTGGATTGGCTTGAGGTATGGCTGATTAGAGCCTTAATTTTTGTCAATTGTATTTCACACTTTTGCAGGGTGTTTATACACTAAATTTTTATGTTCTGAAAGTGTTTTTTAAAAATGACAAAACATTTCGTTCTATGGAAGTTAACAGTCAAATATGGATCTTGAGCTAAAAAGAATATCTAATTCTCCAATATTTACAGGAAGCTTGCCTATTTTAGATGAATAATTTTTTATGATTATCAAATTTTTATTTCCCATTTGATCTCATTTCATTCACTTTTTCTCTAAAAAGCAAATAAGGATATTCAAATATTTGGATAACTTGATTGGAATATAAAAATGTTCTGTTATCATCTTGAGAAATTCATAATTCAATTTAAGAAATTTAAGTAATTACGATATTGCAAGGAAATTTCTGACCTCACGTTTTGAACTATAGATTAGAAAGCTTCATTTTCTCTGTTTTAGAAACAGGAACTACAAAACAATTTTTACTCAAAGATACCATACCATATACTCTATTTAGGAAATTTAAACTGGAAAATAAATGTACTTTGAGCTTTATCAGGTTCATATATTCGTAATTACCATAAGTATGATAACCCCATATTTAGGTCCATAAGTATGGGAACCCCTAAATAAATTGGAAATTGTTGCACCTAAAATACTGTAACTTCCAGGATAAGTTATTGGTCAACTACTTACTCTTCCTTTTGACATACAACTAAATTTCCACCCTTTCTGAGGGGGTGGCCAAGGGGTTGTAACTAAATATTTTAAATGGGAACACCCATTGTGTGACACATCATTTTAAAGTGAGGATAAACCTCACTCCGTTCGGTCAATAAACACTATCGCTCTTTGATACATTCATGACTCAATACCACATGTCTCCCTCATTGGGCGATGAATGTCTGTCGTTGATTCAATCATTCACGCTGAAAAATCATTTCTAATCATTTTTGTAATAGTGGATACATCAAACGACTGTAAATGAAGGGTTTCTGAATGAAATGAAATAAATTTTATTCATCCACAACAATTTACAATAAACAGAAAAACATTCTCTTATCAAGAAAGATCTATATACCATATAGATAACACATAAAACTCTGCTATATAAAAAAAAAACAAGCTACATAATACATAAAAAAAACAATATTTCATTCCCCTTTGTATTTTTATTCAAAAATATTACCTATTTTTTCAGTTTTATGGGTTTGAAAACTGGCATTATTTCTAAATATTGTATCAGCTATTTTTTATTTTTTTTTGCCATTCAAACATTTTACTGCAATTAGGCTTGTTCCCAACCAGAGTACGTCGTTTCAAGCAAGGAAATGTAAATATTCATCAGTAATACGAAGTTCAATTAGCAAAAAAAACGATGAAAATTGATGAAACATATTCAAAGATACAGAGAGACAGACTATCATAGACTACCCTTGTTGATCTAACTGCTCTACAAATCATCATTCATAAGTGGTTGGAAATGTTCAGTATGTTTCTTTCGCACTTCTAATAGAACTAATTATCTACAATAAATTCAGTCTATAATCAATTTTCAGCTCTTATAGACTTATGATTGTATCTTTTTGAGTCTGACGTTTTCACCTTCAGAATCACGTCTTCACCTGAGAATCACGGTGTACCCTTCTAGTTTTGTGTGGATCCAGTTGTATAATTTATAATAAATTTGAGACACAATCCAAGTCATAATGCAAAGTATACATATACACTAGGCCTACATATATAATGCAAATTATAAAGTTTATTTACTGGAATCGATTAAATAAATTAACGAATATATAGAAATGATCTGCAATAATTTTTTGTTAATATGTCCTTTAATTTTTATGCATAGGTTGAAAGAATTTTATGGTATTCATTTTTGATGAATTCAAGTACAACTTTGCCTCCCACCGCTCCCACTTTTTTCTGCAACTTCTTGTTGATAATTATGAAGAATACTATAAATATTCCAAATATCTTTTTCCAGATCTGAGTCCAGCCGAAGTGCAGAGGAGTTCCTACGAAGATATAGACAGTTCTTCCGCAGGAGTCTTAACATAGTAAAGTTGATTTCCTTGGACATCCTAAGTGCGATTTATTAACAGATATGGTGTATGAATAAGCATTACCTGTGTTCCAACTAGTCAGTAATTATAATCTACATCCCATTGGCCGTTTTCACACACACCGACACGGCGCCGGCACGATGTCGTCCCGGTGTCGTGGGGGTTGAGATCCAATGCTGCCAAATGGAACAGCTTTCACATTCACCGACACGGCGCCGGCAGCCGGTTGCCGGCGCCGACACTTGTGTGTCGTCCATAGTTTTGAACAGAATTTGGTCATTTTGTCAACAGTTTGAGGTTAGGTACTGAAAAAAAAACGTCTGATACAGTACGATGGCTGATGATGTTCTCACCCTAATTGAATTAGTTGAATCCGAGCCCTGTTTATGGGACAAAACTAAAGAAGAAAATAAGAACAAAATCTTCAGAGACAGAAGCCAATCTCATCCGAGTGTCTTGTTTTTTTATTTCATCACTTAAATTCACTAATATATAGTTGAAAGTTTCCTTATAGTACTCATACGAAAAAAAATACAAAATTTTGTTGGGTTTGTCACTAGCTTATAAAATAAGGTGTAATACAAGCCATCCAAATAGCGAAATTTTATTATTGGGTCAATCCAAAGTTGTCTATTACGACTGCGCCTTTTACGTCGTAGATATAATAAATAAAACAAATACAACCTCCTGTTGTAATCAGCCATCGTACCGTTTTGTGCCGCCCACTGCAAAAAAAAGGTTAGTTCTTCACCGACAGCCAGATGCCGTGTCGGTAAGTGTGAAATGCTTCAACGATGCCGTGACGATATCAGCGCCGGTGCCGGTGTCGTGCCGGCGCCGTGTCGGTGTGTGTGAAAACGCCCATTGCTGTATTCAATTCATGGGGTGGATAATAATTGATTGTTATTTCTGAAGTGGGTGGAGTGCCATTGTTCATGCCAATTAAAATGTGTTCAGAACATATTTCATTCATGAACCTTACTATTGAACAATTTATAATTTTTTTGTTCTTGAGAAAAACTTTGATGACAACTGCTTGGTCACAATTTTTTATGAAAGTCAGGTACTGCTATTTGTTTTTTGTTTTTGAAACAACTAATCTTAAACATTTGGTTGCATTGGTTCACGGTACAAACTTTCAAACTTCAGTATGGTATTGTACTTCTTGGACAGTAATAGTAACTTACTTTCTGTTATTAATAGTGATTTACTTTACTCACACGCTTTTTACAAGTATTACTCATGAAAGATACCATAACATCACTACGATTAAGAAAATAACGTATTAAAATATTAACTACTAAGAAAATGCATACTCTAGTACTTACTTCACCAATGACGATATGTCTTGAAAACTTTATAATAGTTTGTTAATGTACACCTTAATCAGTTAGAACATTATTTTAACCATGTATGTGATATAGGTTTTATATTAAAAGTGAGGGAGTGTCATGTCAATTACTATTGCAGACTTTTTACAATGTTGTTTTGAGATTAATGTTTGAATAGCAATGGATTCTTATTGTCCTGAATTATACAACAAAATATGTATGGTAGTTCCAACATTTTCTTAATTATTTGTTGATGTAAGGAAAGTATACTGTATTATGCCGGATAAACACGCATATTTTAAGCTTAGCTCAGTCTGAGAAAAATAAGGTATCAGACATTATTCCATCATTAATTTGAGAATTCATTCCATATTTGGTCTATTCTTCATTGAACCAAATCAGTATTAGCATATAATAAAATGTGTATATTTATTATGTTGGAAGGCTTTTACAATTCAATAGGTGTCAGGATTCTATGTCAAGGACAGTTCTAAATAAATTCAAATCTTATCGGTGTGGAACTAATTTATGAGATGTTAAAATAATGTTGGATGCTAGTTTGATAAATACCGCATATTTTCCAATGCATTTGTTTGTTTATGTAACTCGGTGTTGCATGTAACATAATTGAACCACATATTAAGCATCTTGTGTCTCAATTACCGAAACCTATTTTGCTTTACAATATTCCCATTGCAAACCAAATAATCACAAGAGTGTTATCATTGGGTAGATGTTTTAATCAATAGTTATAGATATATGTGAAAGAAAATAATATATATATTTATTAAATTGTAATTTAAGAATTCTGGTTGTTTCATTTTTACCATCAAAGACAAAAATCTTTATTGTCAATTTGAAAAGTAACAACTGGCCGGTTGCACGAACGTCGATCAGAGTTTGATCGCCAATCACAAATAAGAATTCGTGAGTGTACAGCAGATCGGCTATCCTAAAACTCTGATCGACCAGAAGGTCATGCAACCGGCCAGAAGGTCGTGCGACCGGCCATAAGGTGAATTCAACCATGGTCAATAGCATTACTCATTCTGCAAACTTTTGTTAATCCTGTCATTGAATGACATCATTGTACAATAAAATTCATGGAGAATATTTATGAAGATGATGTTTACTGATTTATATAGCGGAATCATCACCTGGTGATTTGGATTCAATCTAAAGCTGGGCATTCACGGTCCGATTTGCAGTGCGACTTCTGGTCCAACCTCCAAAGTTGGATCCGATATTGGAACGTGAATGGGCTTGTTGGATAGTTGGAAGCGTAGATGGTCGACTCGGAACATCTAGAGGGACGACTGGAAGATCCGACTTCCGACGGTGTTGGAGCATGAGTGGGGGAGTTGGATCAAAGTCGTCCAACTTATCTAAGTCAGTGCTTGACCTTTGGGCAACTTCGGTTAAGCTGGGCATTCACGTTCCGATTTGCAGTACGACTTGCAGTCCAACCTCCAAGGTTGGATCCGAAAACGGAACGTGAATGGGCTTGTTGGATAGTTGGAATTGTAGACGGACGACTTCAGACTGTCGACGGTGTTGGAGCGTGTGTGGGGGAGTCGGATCAAAGTCGTCCAACTGATCTCAGTCAGTGCTTGACCTTTGGGCAACTTCGGTTACATTTTTTCGGCTCGAGAGCGATGCTCACAGCTGACTAGGAATAAAGTTGGATTGCAAGTAGGAGCGTGAGTGGAGTCGACTATCCATGTAGCAGTACTACTAGCAGTAGTCGGAGCGTGAGTGGAGTCGACTATTAGCAGTCCTACTAAGTCGTACTGCAAATCAGATCATTAATGCACAGCTTAAAACTGTAAGTCTTATGGCACAGTTTGTACAAATTCAAACTATTTTTGAGGTTTTCGACCAGGTAATGAGAGCAATACACAAAAACGTTATTACAGGGGAAAATATAGTCCCCCTAACTTAACATCAGAAGGCCTTTTATCTTATTCTATCGTACCATTCTTGCTGATGATGAAGGAATGTTGGTAGGCCTCTAGTCGCTCAAAAACTCGATCTCATTCAATAGAGTAAATAAATAAAATTTAATTGTTACAGGTAGTTTTGGCATGCCGACATCTCAACGTAATCTGAAGACTAATGACGTTCTGCGCATGCGTAAAACTCAAGTTGCTCTGTGAGAATGCACAAACACCATTCGCAAAAAAATTACAATATCGTGAAGTATGTAAGCCATAAAACCTCGCTATTGATTTGTAAATCTGTGATAGTATAATGACTTTAAGATAACACTCACTTTAATCATTGGTTGGTTTAAAACTTTTAAACCTTTATGGAAAAGTTATGTAGGACAGTTGAAGAAATTTTTCATTCACTACTACTTCTCTTTGAGAACAAATTATCTCCTTAAAAAAATTTGTAGAACTAGTCTTTATTTACAAATTATTAAATTGAATCTTTCATTTGAACATCAGCATGACAAAATATCCATTTTCTGGACATTGTTAGTAGTATATGCTGTGGTTTATTACAGTATTATAACTGCCTATAAGCCACTAGTAAGATGGTTAGGGCACAAGCGAAGCGAGTTTCCTAAATATCTCAGGAGTATTCTGAATTATCATTAGTCTAGAGCTCTAGAGCCTGTATAACTATGAGTACTTTATAACGTAGTCGTCTACAAATAAGAGAGGTAGGTGTGTGTGTGTGTTTGTCTTACGGATTTCACCATAACGGCAACGATTTAGAACACTAAATTTTGCACATAGCTTCCTCTAAACTGGATTCAGTGCACCTCGAAGCCTGATTTTTGATTTTCCTTTCAGACTTTTCAAAATTAGTGTTTAAAAATTTCAAAATTGCACAGAATTGTTATTATTGTTCCTTAATCACAAATCGAATGGTAGCAGTGGCGCCAACTTTGGGGGGCAAGGGACTTTCTGCCCCCCACGCCCCTAATAATCACTAAGGGGAGGGGGCAGCTCATACATTTTGTCCACCACAATATTTTTGACAAAGAAAATCAAATTGGTCAATTACTGAACTTTTCAATTTCATTTCTCAAATTCGAACCCAAATAGCCGAAAAGTGGCCCTCCAAACGATGGAGCTGCTTAGCTAATGTAAATTTTTCTCACTTCCACAAAGTATAGACGCCTGATTTGTTTGTTTATTGTTTCCATTGCTTTGGTCCAAGTCTTATGGTCCATTATCGAGACAACAACACCGGAAATGAGTCAGTAAAAGCAATATTCGCAAGAAATTTACTCAGACTCAATATTGTTTGTTCACGTCTGACTGTCCCACTACAGAATTAATATTATGCAATATTAATAAAGGATGCCAGAATCATTTCAGTTGACTGGTAAAAGTGCATGCGTTTGACTGTGCATGGTATCACTTCTTTCTATCCATGTATTTCGTGCGGTGTTCGTGATAACAGTGAATATTATTTAGATATATTAGTTAATAAAAATGGAAATTTTTCTAATAAAAACTACTAAAAGCAGAGTGGGTTCCAGCAATAACGGCAATAGGCGTCTGTTAAATCTAAATATGCCTTCAACCTATTCATCTTTCAAGCACCGCCAACAATCCAATAATTCATTGTTAGACTCTAACAATAAAGTGAATGCTGCTGAAGCTACAAGGAAACTAGAAGGCTATTCAATGCGGAATAGATAAACATTTTTCCATGGATTTCTTACAATTTAATTTTTTTCAATAAACTCCATTTATGAAGTGATTTTATTGATTATTATCTTCTATTTGACGTGACTTATATAAATGTACTGTATATAAATATGCATTATCTTGAATGAGAACAGAATAATTATAAGTGGAATACAACGAGTGTACAGTATGTAAAACCAAGATTAGATAGTACGGATAATAAATACATTAAGGTGTAAGATTCACTATCTTGCCCCCCCCCCCTCCCCCCAATAATTCTATGAAGTCTGCGTTGCTGAATGGTACTCATAATTATTACATTGCCTTTCATAGTTTCAGATGAGCTTTTAGTAGCACCTATCGAGTATGACAGCGCTGTGCGTAGAGCGCCTGCTCATCATACTCGAGAACTTTGGTTCAAATCTACTTTATGGGCAAAACCTTTTTGCTCACAGAAGTCAACTCTACCAAATCAATTTTCTATTTTCAAAACCAAATTGGTTGAAATTAATATGTATAACTTTTTCTCATAGTTTGACCTGAATTCTGTTCTGCAAGATAAATTATTAGTTCCATTCTAATCAGCATAATAAATACGCAGCTTTTTTTAAAAACAATAATAGATATTCGTAATTTAACTAAATCCAATGCTGTTATGGCTTGTAAGTTTTGGGAATTATTTTATCCTAATAGTATTATTTAAAGATGAATCCATAAAAAACATCAAATTCAGTTACTTGGATTGAAAAAGAATAAAATTGGAGGATTCAATGAATTTAATATTGAAATTAATTCAATTCAATTTAGTGACCGCTACCATGCATGAGTTATCTAGCAAAAAAAAAACTCCAAACTGGATCCCCTGGCAATACCGGGTAAAATGCTGGTAAACAATATTTTTAAACCATTTTAAATAGATTTTTCATCCTTATCAAATCAAATAATGCTTGAAACTCATATTGAATTTTAATTATTAGGATATTACTTAATGTAGATTACTTAATGATTGTTCACATCTACATTAAGTAATAGCCTAATAATTAAAATTCAATATGGAATCTACGAAGGTGGAGTGCATTCTACCTGGCTGAAGGTAGGTCATAAATCATTTTCGTAGGGGTACGAAGTTGGAGCGCACTCCCAAGCCGCACTCCACCTTTGCACCTCTAAATATACTTGGTTCTGGCCTCGCCTTTTTCTACCTGTTACCTGATCTGGTGAAATTATGATAATATATATAAATATACATGCCACTTATTTTGTAGTGTTCTTCAATAAACTCCTTCAACAAAAATCGATGTGTTGAGGACCAAATGGTGAATATTGAAAGTTAATAGTATTGTAGATTTTGGTTAGTATTCTCCAGGTGTTATTAGGCTAACCTAACCTAACCAGACTTACGTTTCAAGCTATATAATTATACTCAGCCTGAATTTTGAACCCTTGTCAAACCCAAATCGTAGGGGTACGAAGGTGGAGCATGACGTTTCAGTGCACTCCATCTTCATACCCCACTGATTTTCCTCTGACAGCTTGACAGAACTTTGGCATGCGCTCCAACTTCGTTCCCCCAGATGTGAATGGCATGACAGCTTTGAAAGAGATTAACGTGTCCAGTGGGATTTTTCTCGAATTTATGCCATGTACTAATGTGCAAGAAGCCTGAAGGAATGAAATTAAAACTATACTAGATAGTGAGCATCTTGTCTTAGAACATTTATTCACAGTACATCCAACACGTTATATAAACATAAGAAGTAAATGATAATTTAATATGACTAAAATTATTTACTTGGTTTCTTTTGAATACCAGTATGGAGCTATCATCTACTCATCAGGAATGAAATCCAATCCCTGAAACGTAGAAAGTTGATATTTGAAATTAATTAACTATAAAAGGATGCATGTACTTGAACTATGTTCACTATGGAACTTATATAATAAATACTTTTTACAAAAATAACATACAGAACCTCAACTTGATTAATTTTCGAGTTTCCATCCCAATATTTTTGACAAAGAAAATCAAATTGGTTAATTACTGAATTTTTTAATTTCATTTCTCAAATTCTCGGCTCAATCAAATCTACTCGACTGGTGTAATTTAGCCTGAAATTATAGCACGCGACTGCATTGCTATACAATTACACTGAAGACCTCCGCCATTGACAACATCATTGAATAGCTTATGGAAATCGATGAATGCTATTATACAAAATATTTTCTATGTGAAGGGAGATTTAATGTAATTAAGAGCATTGGAAGAAAATTCGAAAATTAATTAAATTGGATATAATTGGCAATTTAGAAATTATATCATCCAATCATTCCGGCATACACATTCTCTATGGTACAAACATAATAAATATACAAAACAAGCTTGTGTTCTGAACTTCCCCGTGCTAAGCAGCACTGTCCAGATACTCATCTGAAACAAGCACCAGGGTTGAGAATGTAGGATGATGAAATATTGATGAATATCGTAAAAGTATCTCAATACTAATACCCCCAGAATACTCCTTCAAAACTACTCTTATAAAACTACTCGTAAGTAAAACATTATTTGACTTGAAACTTCATTTTAGTCGTTTTTCTGTCCTTAACAGTTAGTGGTGATTTTTCAACTATTGTTATTTTAGGTAGGAATGATATTACAAATATTAGGTATTATAATTATGTATGATTTTCTGAGCATTGATCTCGTTTAGCAAAATCATTAAACCAAGGTTGGGAGCGTAAATGTGTCTGCTCTATTGGCAGTTTGAACTAAAAAGAAACTAGATCATTGATTACATTTCTTGAGCCAGAAGTACCTTGTTGATGGGGACTGAAACTAACTGTATACATTTGACACACTATTGGGATAGTAATTACTACATCTCATCACTGAGTAAGGAATGGAAAAAATTGAGACTACGCTATCAGTGGTTAGAGATTGGAGATTTTAGAGGCGAAAGGCCGCTTTTATAAAACGCGTCCTGTCCCAATAATGGACCCGACGACGACGCTCGGATGATCGGGCGCGCGCGATCTAAAACACAATTTGGCATTACATGTCGCTGTGAGACTCAAGAAATTCATTTCCAACGCACGGCCGACAACCGCATAAAAACAGCCACAATGCAGTCGTGGTTGCGTGCTACAATTTGAGCCTTTTAACCATTACACCAGCTGACCATGTCACCCAGCTCAACAATCTCAAAGCACACGAAGGCATACACATGTTTAGAGCCATAAGCTGTTTTTTAATCAAATTTACTCGGCTGGTGTAATTTTGCCTGAAATTGTAGCATGCTACTGCATTGGCTTTGCATACTAAGGCTCAAAACGTCTGAACTGAAAAGTTGCTTGCAGAAGAGGAAATCAACAGACCCTAATGAACAGTGAGATGAACAAAAATAGATGCTTTGTGAACAAAGTTACAGCAATTTGAAGAAAACTAACAGATATTTTGTAAAAGGAAGTGTTGATGTGCACATATACGGATCAAATACAGCTTTGAGGTGTTGGAGTCACATTAAAGTAGTAATCGAGATTTTAGACCTCGGATTTTCATTCCTTTGGGCCGCTGAAAAACTTTCCTTGAGGTTATTAATCGTAATTCTCGGGTCAAGAGATAAAGAGACACAACAATTTTTTTGCAGTTATATGTATACTTGTTGGCCGCTGGGTCGAGTGTAATACAAATAAGCAAGTACATTAGAATATAATAAATAGCAAATTGTATTTTTCATATAAAAAGTTTCTCTTTCATGAAAAACCGGGATTTCCTATATATTAGTTAAATGAACTGCCAGTATATAATGACGAGTGACTAGGCTATGATACCATTTTGAACAGATTTCAATTGATTTTTTCCAGATATAAATATTGTAGAAATTTTTATAAAATCACCGCGGGTGAGCAATGTATGCTTGTTGTTGATTGATTTACATTTCTACCTAGTTATCTTTTAAATATATAGAAAGATGATATCGTTTCGTTTCTCGACAAGCAATGGCCAAAAGAGTGCGTGATGTTCACAGATAATTAAATAAAAGGAATTCACACTTGACTTACATTAGAAATGATACGATTAAATTGAATTCTATCATCATTTACAAATAGATGACTACTCTTCAATCAATTGCTAACATGCTAACAGGTGTGGATATAGAGTAATACTGACCTGAAGTTTGTAAGAATTTCCGTTCAATTCTAAATCTCTCAAGTATTGAAGCCTATTGAAGGAAATATCCCGATCTCTTCTGTAAGGCTGAAAAAAATAATTTCATATATTACTGGATACAGTAAAGGAGAAAAACTAATAGTCAACAATCTATCAAATAATCAGTAGCATAAGTAAATATTTGAATGATTTGTAAAAGAAAGCCTAGAGCATAAGGGTTCCAATACTTACTTACTGCCCTGATATAGATGGAACCTTATTTTGACAAGCGAAAATCCAATATTACAAAAATCAACTTTATAAAGTCATGATGCCAATTAACTGCATGAAAGTTCATGCTTTACGGTTGTTTTTACACTCAAAACAATAGAGGAATAGAACTTTGCCACTCGTGTTCCAGCTTGAGAGCAAAAACTTGAGAAAAATACTCTATACTTCACGCCATCAAATTAGCTGGCTGGAAGAAATTAAAGTATTGCAAAACTCAACTGACTGCGGTGACAAACCATCGACTGCTAGCGTCAGGGCGCTTGGCCACTGAAAGTTATGCTGCGCTTACACTTGTAGACTAGGCGATTTGGCACGAGTGGTGTTGAAGTTGGAGGTTCTCTCTCAGCTGTTGGCATGCTCCAATATCTGGCAGATATTTCGACCTCATACAGTATACGTTAGCCTTTAGGGTATGTAGCCGAAATTTTCAA
The DNA here is from genome assembly GCA_948455865.1 of Conomelus anceps. Classification (NCBI taxonomy): domain Eukaryota; kingdom Metazoa; phylum Arthropoda; class Insecta; order Hemiptera; family Delphacidae; genus Conomelus; species Conomelus anceps. The sequence goes on from OX418217.1 coordinate 75,712,420, forward strand.
ATGTTTTTATGCCACTGCATGTCATAAAAAGGGTATTTCATCAAGTAATAGTTCTTGCTCGGTCTTATGGCTGAGGTAACGCCATAATACCTTTTCCTTCATCCATGACCAGCGGACTGGATAGATGGCGTCAAAACATTAAAAAATGAACTTTAAATAAATTTTTAACTAGCCTATGAATTATGAGATGGCCGAGTCAACTATAGGAAATAAATGAAATAATGAAATGTATACCTTCATAAACAATCACAATAGTTTTCAAAATGAAATGTAGGAATTCTTTTGGCCACATTTTTCAGTATTCGTGGCACAAAAATAAAAAATAATATAATTAACAAATAAGAGCACACTTTATCTGAGTCCAAAATCGCTTCACTTAATCATCTCGCACTCCATGGCGTCTACGAATATTCTTCAAATTATTAAATAGTTACAGCTTCAAAATTCCCCTCGATCACAGCCACAAGAGATACCGCCCACTCACATCAATGAGTGTTTCAAAAAATTTAAATTCTGCATTGAAAAAAGCCAAATTTTGGCTAGTAGTTTTAAAAATAAATTTAAACATTCAGATGATTTTATATTAAGCGGTAATTGGTTGAAATATTTTGGAGCGATATATTGAAATAACTGTTTAAATACAGATTTGTTTACTTTAGGCAGTCTAAAAATCCTTTGTGAAGTTCTTCTCGATTGATAAAATAGATTAACAGTACCAGTAATGCCACTCCTAATGAAAAATAATTTCAAAACTCTAAAAACAAACAGATGTTGAACAGGTAACACTCTCAAGGAACAATATAGCGGAAAGGAACTATATCTTATATGCCTTTTCAATACTATTCTCATGATATGGTTTTGTGAGGTTCTTAGTTTCTCCAGATAGTCTTAAAAGTACCGCCCCAACAGGTAATACCCAGTGGCGTAGCGACGAGGGGGGGGGGGTTTCCGGGTTACAACCCCCAAAAACGAGTAGGGAGGCATCAATAATAATACGATAATATCGGTCACTAGAGGTCAAGAAATTTTTCATACGTGAAGTGTTACAGCTAGAAAAAATACTATAATTTCAATATTTGAAATACTTTAACTAAAAATAATAAATTCATCAAGGTTACAGAGGGTAAGGGGCGAACAAGGCAAGTTTTCTTGGACTTCAACGTCAAGGGGCCACATTATTTTACAAATTTAAGCAAGTGACAAAACAAAAATAAAAAAAGGAGCCCAAAATTGTCCAACTAGGGGCCTTCCGGGCCCTTTTTTTCTCCAGTTTAGACCTCTAGAGGCCCCTGGCGCCGCGGGAACTTCGGGCCCGTTTTTTTGCCAGTTTAGTCATGTGAGGTAGGGATTCAAGTAGGCTGCATATGAAATAGTTCAAATTTTAACATTTATAAACAAGGGTCCCCTAATTGCCTCGGCTTTCGGCCAACAAAGGCCCCATGATGCAGTTGGGTCCCAGTATTTTTAGAGCCCCCAAACATGGGTTTGAAGGTACCCCAGACTACTTGAATTAAATTTCTTAGTAATGGCGAAGGTGATATTGTGGAAGGTATCCATAATGAATAATAAGACGAAATTGTCACAACCACATTTATTAAAACTTCAAGAAACTAGTTTCGGTTGTTACACCATTATCAGTCTCAATCAAACTGAAAACTGAAGTACAGAGAAGCCTTATATATACTGTGCATGGAATGATACTATTAGCTAAGAGGGAAAGAGGCTGACCTTAATCGGACGTTGTGATTGGTTGTCAAGTCACGCCCCCTGGTGGGAGGAGTAACAAGTAAAAATACGAGTCAAATCAATAACTAAACACTGTGAAAAACGATAGTTTGCAAGTTTGTGCGATATTGGGTGACACAAACTTGCAGCTTTCAATAGTATGATTTATAGAGCTTTAACCATTTCAATGAGCAATCATCACTTTGAAAAAGAGATTAGTACGATTAAACAGATAGCTATTACAAATGGATATGAGGAAATCATTGTCAATAAAATCTTAAATAAAATAAATATGAGACTAGCAGTCAGTGCTAGCATTACTGTAACTGAAACTGGGGAAAGGTCATGGATAACGGTAACGGTGCCTTACCTTGGCCCAGTTTCTGATAAATTAGGAAAACAACTGAAAAAGAACGGTTTTGATGTAGCTTTTCAAACCAAACCAATTTTAAAGAGCTTATTTGGGCGTAGTAAAGACAAAATTGATATGTGGGATAAAAGTAGGGTTTATAAATTGAATTGCGGTGATTGTAATGCTTGTTATGTAGGTCAGACTGGTAGAAGTTTCAAATGTAGGGTAAATGAACATATCAGAGATTGGAAAACCCAAAAAGGAGATTCAAATTTTGCAGCACATCTCATTAATAATGGACACAAGTTCAAGGCTGAAGAAAATGTTGAATTTCTGCATTTGATTGGCAAAGGCAGACAATTGAACATTTTAGAAGCTTTGGAGATAACTAAGTTGGTAAAAAACGATTCCATAACTAATTTAAATGACCAAATTTATTTTAACCAATTCAATACAACTAACTTGGTTTCATTATAATTCCAGCCTATTTTTAAAAAGCAGTTCTTATGTATATTTCTCAGTTGACCTTGATTGCACTTCAGTGAGCTTCTAATTTAAAAAATTTTTTAATTTTAGTTTGATTAAATTCTAGCCTTATTACAATTTTTTGTTACTTTCTTGATTTTCACAGTGTTTAGTTATTGATTTGACTCGTATTTTTACTTGTTACTCCTCCCACCAGGGGGCGTGACTTGACAACCAATCACAACGTCCGATTAAGGTCAGCCTCTTTCCCTCTTAGCCAATAGTATCATTCCATGCGCAGTATATATAAGGCTTCTCTGTACTTCAGTTTTCAGTTTGATTGAGATTGATAATGGTGTAACAACCGAAACTAGTTTCTCGAAGTTTTAATAAATGTGGTTGTGACAATTTCGTCTTATTATTTGAATTAAGTTGACACAGTAGGCTTGAAAGTAGAAAAGGTCTCTTAATATTTTTGCCGACGGGCTTCAAATGCTCATTTTTGTTACTGTTACTAATGCTCAGATCTGATAGAGTGTATTGTGATCGTGAAATTTGTCAGACCATGAATTAATCAACAGATAATATGAGGGAAGAGTTGATTACCACAAAAAAGCTTGGAATTATTGCACTTTCAAGACCTGGAAAACAATTTTTTTCTCTGGTGGAGAACCCTCAGAATCCCCAATGTTTTGGGGTATGTAAATGCAAAATTACTATAAGTTAAAGTTTGGAATTGGATATTAATTAATTCTCTCTTTGCAGGTTGAATCAAGTTCCTTTCCAAGTCATAATAACTTTTATATTTTTACACATTTTAGCCTACATATTCCAGTATTAGTTCAATGCGAATTCAAGAGATTACACAAAAATAGAAGAGAAGTTTATAGCTCTATCTGGTTTTTTCCTCTCATTGCGCTTTTCCAAAACTTTTCAAGCTTTTCCAAAACTTTTTCAAGGAATGGTTTTCAGTTGGCCTACACTCGAATTTTATCTTTAAATTAAAAAAATAAACCAATTCAAATTAGTTACACAGATTCTTTTGAGTACAGTAGGCAACTAGGCATAGATGGAATACATATTCAATGCTAGTTGGGAAATCGAGTCATTAATAATTAAATTATTCAATTAGTATAAAATTATTCAATAATTTACAATTATTGAAAGTTTGTGTTTATGGTGAGGGAGCCTCATCTTTTGGTGTAAGGGAGCCTCCAGCCACAACTCTGCCCCGGGCCACTAAAATGTCTCTGAGTGGCCCTGATTGTAATAATAATTTAAAACCACTATAGATTGTTAAATTAGCTTTATGAAAGTAGTATTTTTTGGATTTTATACATTAAAAATTTTCAAAACTGATTAATGAACTAAAAATGTACGAAAAGTGGGTTCAAGCTCTTAGGCAAACGATTCATAAAAGCCATTCATAATTTATTGAATTTAAGCTTTCACTTTACCCAATTTATAAACTTAATTTTTATAAATACTTGTATAAAGTTACTGTTTTTAATCCTCTAATCAAGCTCTCAACATCGAACATTCAAAAATTTCCCCATAATGTGTACTAAATTGAATGGATTTAAGCTTTTCTAGACATTTTTTTTTTGTTTTTTTTACATCATTAATTTGTCTATATAATTTAAAGTATTATAATTTAAAGTATCTTATTAGAAAGTCAAATTCTATTTTTCGAGGTTAGGTGTACCGATGTTGATAAATGTTCTTGTAATTAAATAGTCTCGAGTTGACAGTTATAATAAATTAAGTAATACTTCAAATGCGACATGGATCTCCAATCTCTTGGAATACGAATTTAGAGGGACTATTCATCAAAACTTCACCGGGGGAGGACCCCCCCCCCCCCCGACCCACCTCGCCATGGGGGGTATTCCATACCCCCGGGGGCCCCCAAATCTTCGACCCCCCCCCCCCCCCCCATGAAAAGATTTTTGCTTCGCTACTGGTAATACCGTATTGTATTTTACAGTCAACCAGAGCAAAATATAGCATTCTTAGCAGACTAGGTTCGCAGAAATTCTTCAAATAAAAAAAGTTTTAATTGACGATTTGAAACCATTATGTAAATTTGAGATATGATTTTGCCAATTCAGGTTTTGATCTAAAGTTACACCTATATTGTCCTTATTAGTCTCAAAATATTCATCTACTGAGTAAAATGGGGTTTTCTTCAGCCAAGCATCAACTTTACCACACTATATCCATTTCCACTTATTTATCCTGTTGTTCAATCAGTTATTGTTTGTGGCCTTTATTTAAATAAAGATTTTTTTTGTTTGAAGATATGCTATGAACATAGATCTAATAGAGTCCTTAGTTAGGTTATGTTGAAATCTGTTCATTAAAAGTCACGGTTTATCTCTATAAAAATTTCCATTATTTGTGGAGCTCTTCTGCTTAAGTCCAATAATTACTAAATCAGAAATAAAGTTGATGGAAGTAAGTAGGAATAGACCCTAGTCTCTTGGCTCATTAGTTTTACTCCATTTTCTACAAATAACGTTTAACTCTTAACAGCAGCCTAATTAGAGGGCGTGCAGTATAAAACATTTTACGTTAGTAGTCCAAACCCTCTGAGACAAATACATTCTCAATGTTTTGCTCAGCTGTGTTACAAGCTTGTATAGGGTTCATCAACTAAATTGCAACACGTCACCCAGAATTCAGGGTTTGGTTTTCAGAGATCAATGGAGATTCTTGACAGTATCAAGTGTTGTTTCCGCTCACAGTATCTCAAAGTATCTTTGTAATATTCGAAAGCATCATTAAATACTACTCATCATATACGAGGCACCTTGACAAAATTAAACTTAATAATTGAATCATTCTAAACACGCTATAGTCGAATCATTTCATTTTCTAAGTGGCTTACGGTATACATAGAGGATTTCACTGAAGTAGTTTTTGGTTTTGTTTCTAATAAGTTACAGGTTATCATAATACTTACGTTTCCATTTTGCCATAGACTTTGATGCAATGGAATCAGGTATTTAGGAAGTATTAAACAAACTACCATTATACCAGCAGTTGGTAGGATTTCGTACCACATTTTGGAAAATGCAAAAACCTACAATTTTTCTTGAACAGCTATTCCACCAAATAATC